>VZSC01005210.1:135166-155676 GCA_013398225.1 Steatornis caripensis
CGGGGGTGGGCAGGAGGCGGGCGGGGCGACCCCGCTCCCGGCTTTCTTCCCTTCTTTGTTCACACGGGCGATAGGTGGTGTCGGGGTGCCGGCCGGGGGAGACCCAGCAGCATCAGCATCGTCGGGGCCGGGCGAAATGGTTACTGGTGTAGCCGAATCGCCTCCCCGTTGCAGCCCCCGTGTCGTCACATACGAGACACCCGCGCGCCACGGTGCGCCCCGCCGCGGCCCCCGCTTCAGTCAGTCCCTGCCAGGCAGGACCCGCAGGGCCGGGGCTTCCCCCTGGCGCCGCCCGACGCGCCCCCCACAGGGCTCCTTTCAGCGCCCGCCGCCGGGCCCCCGCAGCAGAGCCCCGAGTCAGGCTGCGGGTCCGCGTGTGCGGGGTGGCTGCGCCTGTGCCCTTTGTCCCGCGTTGTTGCCCTGCGCCGTGTGCGAGGGGCAACTTTTAACCGCCGAGCAAACGAAAACGGGGTTTGTAGGGGAATGGAGCTTGTAAAATAACAAAACCATCAGGAATCTCGGCTGCGACGCAGCCAAGGCTGCCAAGCTCTGTAAGGCGACGGGAGCAGCCCAGCTATCTGGGGCTCCTCGGGCTTCCGAGAGACAAGGGGTGCAAACCCCCACAGACGTACTCTTTCCACGCTCCGCTATGACATTGGCGTTGCCCTTGAGGAAGAAGAGCATCTCTCTCTCTTTTTTTTTTTTTTTTTTTTTTAGGCAANATGAGGCAAGGTTTAAAGATAGCCGAGTGAGGTGGCGCCGTGGAGAAATGTGGAGTTCCCTGCGTGCCCTGCTCTTGCGCCTTGCAGATAAGGATGGCGCCTGCTGAGAAACTGGGTGCCTCCCTTGGAGCAGGTGCACTGTGAGCTTTGACCTGGCACCTGGCAGAGGCACGTGCAGCGCCAGGGGACAGCAGGACTTTTGTCACATAGGTGGTGTCATACCCCAGCACGGGTGTTTGACGATGTCTTTTTCCCGTGCCGTTGCGGGACTCATGTCCCCCTTGCGATCCTCCTTTCTCTGATAACCTGATCCTGGATGTGCGCTACGCTGTGTGGAAGAGTTCTTTAAAAAAAAAAAAACCGTGCAGGAACGGCTGCTGCAGTGGGGCATAGGGGCACCGGTGCCTGGGAACGTGAGAAGCAGTCTGTGTGTAGCGCACGTGCCGCACGGCCGCTCCTCGGTCTGATTTCTCCATGGTGGCTCTGCCAGGGGCTCTTTGGCTGTGCGCTCTTTAGGGTGTTGGTGGCAGTTTCCTTGGTAGAATAAAAATAAATGTTAAAGCGGAAATGGGCCGGCAAAGCTGCCACAGAAATGCTAACAGCACCGTTACAGCTGATAAAAGTAACGAAAATTTGTAAGTCAGAATTCCTACCTGCGAGCAGTGATGTTTACGGGGTTGTATAACACCACTGCCTAATCAGCGTAACAGCCTTTATCTGTGAGGAGGCGATGGCTGATGTAAGGGGCTGCAGCCCCAACTCGTCGTACTCCGTTGATCGAGGACTCTACAGACACCAATGCTTTTTTCCTCCTAAGGAAGCCGATGCATGGCCCTTTTGAAGTTTTTAATTCTTGCTGGTGTGTGGAGTTCCCTGATGCAATGTCCTGAGTTGTCTCTGAAGAGACTTTACAGAGCAATACAGGCATAAAACAGAGAAGATGCTGAGTGTAATTTATTTAAACAGTTGCGTGGCTTTCGCTGTTGGAATTTTTGTGTGAAGTATCAAATGTTTTTTATGTTGACTTTTGAAATTCTCAGTCTTGGAGACAAGCTCAAATGAAGTGAAAACAATTTCTCTTGCTTACAAGCAAGAAAAAGGAGTCTGTGAAAAGCCAGAACTGCTCCCAGGTCTGCCTGAGGACAAAAAGCTGTTTCATCTGAGGGATTCTCGAGTGTGTCGGGTTGCACGATGTGGCAGGACAGAGACTGTTTGCAAATAGCAGCCTGGCAGTCGGAGTTTAGCTTCTGCTGGAAGTGCTACAACAGCTTGCAGTTGGGCAAATGGCGTTCAGTAGGCTAACCAGGCTGCAGCGCTATTTCTTTCCCTTGCCCCCTTTCCATTCTGCATCGCGAGCACCTCCCAGCCCTTCCTTTCTGTGCCTTTGGCACGCAGCCTGCATGAAGTCTTTCTCTCTGCCCTATTTCTGTCCCTAACCTAGCTTGTTTGCATTCTGGCTCCACAGCGCTGTAAGATCCTGTCTTTGCTGTGGCTCTAGATGAGCTCTGCTCAGAGGGCGGCCAGGGAAACCCTCCCTGGGCTGCCCCGTGCCCTCTCCCTGCTGCCCCGTCCTGCCAGCACCATGGCTTTTTGCTCTGTCTTTTGGTTCTCCCGTTTCATCCTGACCTGGATCAGAGGAGGCTGATAAGACAGGAGAAGGGGATGGGGCAGATTGGGAGGTCAGCCGTTAAAAACGGATGGAGGGAAGCGAGCTTGAGGGAGGGAGGGAAAGGAGTGCGTCCAGGAACACGTGATGGCTGGGTCTGGCGGTGCTGGGTCACGGCGTGGCTCACATGGCAGCGGTGCATGTCTGCTTGTTATGTCACTACATGCCGCCTTTCTTTCTTGCCTTAGGGGGTGTGATAGCTTACATCAGCTCTTCAAGCTCGGCATCTAGCCCAGCCTCATGTCACAGCGAGAGCTCAGACAGCGGTTTCCAGTCATCCTCTTCGCCTGTACCATGTTCTCCGAACAGCTCCTGCTCGGAAGGCGGCTGCAACGGCCGGAGCAGCGAGGGCTCTGACGGGGCACCGAAGAGCGATCGACTGGAGGAGACTATTAAAACAAACCAGTCGAGTGTTGCTGGTTTGACGAAAGGCCATAATGGAGTCACAAGTATGTTTGGTGCTGGTTCCTGAAACCACCATTTATATATATTTATATATTACAACCTCATGTATTACAACCAGGTTTTCCGTGTGATTTCCTTTAAAGGCATGTAGCAAAGCCTCCATTTTTATCTTTTTGCATGATATGCATGCTAGTACATGGGGTATTGCCACACAGATGCTAATACATGGAGGTCCTATTGCTGCTGACTTCAGGAGGTTCATAAATACAGTCCAGATGTACTTCAGATTTTCACTAGTGAAAACTGATCTTAATAAAAATCAAACACTCGGTTAAAAAGATGCGACAAAGTAAAAGGTAATAGTAATCGGAGACTGCCTGCAGGAGTATTTGCATGGAGCTGTCCTGTAAATCTAGTTTCTCCGGTTTTTAATACTCCCTTCCCTAACCTGTTACCTTCCCTCTCCCCAAATTTCTATGAGAAACAAAATAAATTACCCAAACATTATATTGTGTTTACATAGCTGTAGCTGAGACCTTTATCTTTTTGATTCCAAGTCTTAATTTGTGGATGTAAAAAACCAAAGTACTCATAAGATGGAACTAACGGCTAACCTTTTGAAATGCGTGTAACAATCTAGCTTCAGCCACTTGCTTCATGCTTTTTGCAGTGATTAGAGAAGATCAGCAATAAAGAACTGTATTTGAACAGTTTTGGAAGGGCAGGAATCGAACTGAGGACTCGAATATGTGTTTCAGCAAACAGCTGAAATTTAGGCTTTTAAAGGCTGAATTCTTTTATTGGCAGAGTTGTTCTATCATTTTGAATTGCTGTGAAGCTAGAATAAGTAACAGTTCTACCTTAAAAGTCTTTTTTTTTTTTTTTTTAAGTATCTCTACCCTGAATTCTTGGTAAGAACCTTTACTTCCTCTTAAAAATTAGCTAGCAGCTAGGTTTTCGGCATCAGAACAGAGGTTACTGAAGACGAAACCTGTTGTAAACCGCTTAGATGAATAGATAGATAAATAATATTTTTAGCTTAGTACTAGCTCTGTTAAAAAAAAATGTGGTTTGGTTCTTTTTCAAAACTTTGCAAAAAAAAAAATTTGGTTTCTCTTTACAAATGAAACTGAAATGTCAAATAAACTATTTTTCTGGTAGAATATGGTTCTGTGGGAGTATTTTCAGCTGTCTCTGTTCTCACTGTTAAGGTAACTTCGTGGTTACTGAAGTCACTGGTAAAATTCCTGTTGGCTTCAGTGAAACCTATGTTAGACCAGCACCTAGGACTTGTAGGAAAATCTTTATTGACAAACTGAAATAAAATAGGTGGGGAAAAACTTAAAAACCCTCAAACCATAAGCATATTTGCAGGGCTGAGAAGGTGTTCTGGATATGCGCTCAAATGAGCAGGCTTTGCATACGTAGATGTGGCTGAGTTACCAGTCCTGTATTGTTATCAAATAGATAGCTTGTGTGGCTGGTTTACAATATGTAATAAAGTATCCTTTAATATTTCTGGTTTTTAAGAAAAGGTGGTTATTCTCCATTGGGGAAAACGGTTGCCTTCATATGGGCTTGCTTGTCTTGATGAAAGAACAGATTAAGCCCAAACTTTGGTGGCCCAGTTAACTAAATGCGCCTTTTAAAGTGCGTAAGTGTAACCAGACTTTCTTTTTCTACAGTTAAGTACAATGCCACTGTGACTGAAAATCCAGTGAATACGTGTTTTCTCCCTGTTCTGTTGAGTGCTTCGTGTTTGCCTGTTGCCCTTGCATTGGTACCTTCTGAAGTGCTCAGGGTTTTTGTACGTTCTTGTCTGTTCCTCTGCTGTATTTTTTTGTATGTTGAACTGACATACTTTGCTTTCAGTCCAGGTTTTAAAAGCTGGAAACGTGTTCCTGCAGTTGTCGTTGGTTTTCTATATCCTTGACTTTTCTGTTCTGATTCTAGAATTTAATGGCATGGTTCTTCTTTGCAAAGTCTGTGGAGATGTTGCTTCAGGATTTCATTACGGCGTTCATGCCTGTGAGGGCTGCAAGGTGAGCTATATTTCTGCTCGCCTTCCTGCTGGTGGAATGTTCTAGTTCTCCCCACAAGGGAAAAGGGATCGTAACTGCTGAAAAAATACCTGTATTCTTCTCTGTTAAATCTGAGAAATTTCAGACGGTGTATAAGTTGTAGGAAAAGACAAACCACTTAGCAACACAGAGCGTTTTCCAAACTGTGGTACTTTCTGTTCTCGCCCCTTGTCCAGTCTTGCTTGACCTGGAGTGCACAGCACAGTAGAAGAACCAGAGACAGAGGTGATAAGCACCATGTCACGCAAGACACGTGAATGTTAATTGCATTAAGGGATAGTGGGTGTGAGTTGTCACCTGGGCTGGGACACAGAACAAAACAGCTTTGGAAAAGCAATTCTTTACCACTGGGAAAGCCGGAACTGGGTGCTTGCACGTTCGTGCATCAACAGATCTCTATTTTCTGATATGGTAACACTCAAATTTTATGTTCTGTGAAGGAATTTATCGACCTAGGAGTTATGTGAAAGAACCACTTTTGAAGGTCACAGTTTCGTTGCCAAACTATGGAGGTTGAAGTCAAAAGATCTGATTTTGACTTTCATTTTGCACCTGATGTCATAGGAGATTGAGGGCATATCTTGTAAACTGTCAGTACAGTGATGGAGGTAATACGGGAGATACTTTGCTTAGGTGCTGGCAAGGCAGGGAGCAACTTAGCATCTTCTGCAGTAGAAATCGTAACTAGTTTGCGTTGTACGCGGATCAGACGCAATGGCGAAGTAAGTCGTGAGAAGCAGCAAGTCCTGTAAAATCACTTGGGGCTGAGGCAGCTGATGAGATGCAGTGAGGTTTTCTGTGCTTGCGGAGACGTGGATCTTTGCAGGAGGATTTGACATGTGCTGCAATAATAGTTGGGGTTTTTTTTGTTTGTTTACAGGGTTTTTTCAGAAGAAGCATTCAGCAAAACATCCAGTATAAGAAGTGCTTGAAGAACAACAACTGCTCTATAATGAGAATGAATAGGAACAGATGCCAGCAGTGTCGTTTCAAAAAATGCCTGTCTGTTGGGATGTCAAGAGATGGTATGTTCCTGTGCTGAGCAGTGATCCCCTGAGAGGGAATCTGCTGCCCACCTCAAAACCGATTGCTAAGGGTGTTAACGGCAGAAAATGCAGCCAGCGCTGTTGTCAGGGACAGGTTCTCTTGGTCGGAGAGTGCTTAGATCAGCTCGCCTTCTTGCTCCGTGACTCTCCTGAACTGGTAATGTCACACTGGCCACTGAGCTGTCCTCCCGTATCTGGAGGCTAACGCAGTGGGGATCGCTGCGGTGGTCTATTAGGGGGACGATTGTAACAAAAGTCTCAATTTTGTTTTAATGAGTTCATGTTTGTAGATGTATCCTGCCTGAATCTGAACAAGACTCTCTTTCTTTTTTTTTTGTTTTGTTTTGTTACTGTTGCTTTTTCAATGAAAGGGAATTCTGCTCAAGCTGATAGCCTTAGAGTGTAGAGCCTGAAGACTTAGGTTTGGGTACATGGATTGCGTATATCTGCTCCTTTTTTTTTTTTTTCCTTTTCTTGGAGGGGGGCGGAGCAAGGAAGAAAGGGTAATGCTGAGCTGTGTCTCTGGCCACTCCACCGCTGGCTCTCCACTCTTTGTGACTCTTTAAAAAATGTAATGTTGCAAGTGTAGTTCTTTAGTCTGCTAGAACTGACTGTCACAAAGCAGAACTCTTCCTTCTGTTTCACTTTTTAATTTTCTCTGGGTGTTTGTTTCACAAGAACTAGGAATCTTGGGCTATTAATAATTTAGTGGGTGGAGTGTTAAAACTTATTTTAAATAATTGCTCTGAGTTCTTGTCGCACATAGGAGTTATTTCATCCCCTAGGTGCTTGTTTGTGCGTTAAGGTTGCACCTGCTTTAATGAAAGAGATTTAGTTACATTAATGACGAGTACTGCATGAACATAATTGCATCAGTCAAAACTGGTTATAAGCCCTTGTAAGGTTGTGGTTGGATGGGATGGTAAAGGCAGTTGTAGATTCCCTAGGACAGGGTCAAAAATCTGCAGCCACAATGATGCCCATCCCCTTGCCAGGAGAACATGTCCTTGTCAAGGCAAAGTTACCAGGAAAATTTGCCAAGGTAAGCTTCGTTCAGCATTGATTCTCTTAACTGTTTTGGCAAGTTGTGTAATGAGTTCATGAGGAGCTGTCTTGTAGGACTTCTGTTCAAATGTGATGTGAACTGTGTTTAAATTCTGCTAATTGTTAGCTCAGCAATTTGTACTGATTTAATTGACCCAATCTTAAAGCCTGACAATTTTTAACTTAACACAGCTGTGTGTAGTCCATAGCGAGGTTTGTAGCGGAAGGGGGAAAGGCTTTAGAGATTGTGTGCTTTAGAGCTGCCTTCCCTTTGTATGTAAGCAGCATACATTTCGTATCTCACGCCTATCCTATGTCCAGGAAGCTCCTTGACTTCGGCGGTAATACCCCCGCTGTAGTATTGGTGAGAGCAGTTAAAGTGTTCCCTTAAAAGGCAAGATTTTTGGTTGGGGTGTGTATTTTCTGTGTACGCATGCTAACTCTTTCAGGATTGACTTTTTTTTCTTTTTCTTTTTTTTTTTTTATCTTCTCACCACTTTCGCTTCTCCACCTCGGTAGCTGTTCGGTTTGGCCGTATTCCTAAACGTGAAAAACAGAGGATGCTGATTGAAATGCAGAGTGCCATGAAAACCATGATGAACAGTCAGTTCAGCGGTCACTTGCCCAGTGAAGGATTAACAGAACATCAAGACCAAGCACCTCAAGAACACCTTTCCTCCAAGCCCAAACAAGAGCAGGAAACCATCAAAAGCCCTTCTCCCCCTCCTAGCACTGACATAGCTAAGGAAGAAGTGATCGGTATGGTCACTAGGGCCCACAAAGACACTTTCATGTACAACCAAGAACAGTCCCAAAACCCGGCAGAGATGATGCAGTCCCAGAGCGGGGAGAGAGTGTCAAAGAACGCTGAGCAGTACCTCATGAGCAGCGAGCACTGTGTTAGTGGGCTCGGTGGCCCTCAGTACCCTGAAAGTGAGCAGCACCTTGGTGGACAGTACAAAGGGAGAAGCGCAATGCATTATGCAAGTGGGCACGCTATGTGTTTCACAAATGGCCACTGTATGAACTTCGCCAGTGGTTATGCTCAGCGACTGTGTGATAGGATCCCGGAAGATGGCTTTTCTCCAAACAAGAATGCCACTTACTCTTGCAGCACTGGAGGAAGAATGCATCTGGTATATTGATATCAATTGTTTGATTTGACTTAGTGAAAGGCTTAGTGATGGGTGTGATCCAGTCTGTGCCTTCTTTAGTCATTGAAGCTGTGCACAATTGGTGCAACTACTGAAACTTACAATAGTGACACAAGTTTGATAGGGCAAATTGTGATGAAGGAGAATAGTGACTCAAGTTGTGTGGAAGATGTGTAATCGTTCAAGTGATGGATTTCTTGGTTCAGTTTTTAGCAAACTGAGAGTAGACTAATGTCAAAAAGCGTTGGTTGACAAAAACGCATGAGTTTTTTTTAACAGGCTTGACTTAAACATGAAAGTAGATGTTAGGAGTTTATAACTCAATCCTCTTGAAGACTTCACTTTAAAATAATCTACACAGTCAGATATGGTGTATTTTTCTTAAACGTATTCAGAGCAAGTTTCTGGGGTGAAACCTTAGGGCTAGGATTTTAAGCCAGTCTGCATGCCTTGCTTGCGTGTTCTAAAATCTCTCTTTCTGGATAGGCTGGGGTGTTTTTTGGCAGGGTGGGGTGTTATTTTAATGGGGACAGCAGGTTCTGTTACAGGCAATGTAAAATACAGGCTCAGTGGGACGCACAGGCTATGCATCCTTCTCCCGTGGAACATCTTTAGCTGTGAACAGAGGCAGGAGGAAGATGGGATAGCTAAACCACCTGAGAGAAGTTCAGGGTCTTTTCTGTAGTACTTAAACAAGTGAGGCTCTGAACACACTTCTGGGTACCTTAGATGACTTTCCTAGAGCATTTTCTCACTGAATTCTTAAAAAGGGTGCTTCCTCTTTTCTTGCATATGGATTTTGGGTTTGTTTTTTTTTTTTTCCTTAACAAGTCCCTCCTGTTCGCCTTGCACCTGCTGTTTCTCTACCATTCAGGCAACTGATTCTGTAAGCCCCTTAAAATAGATTGTCCTTCTCTTCGTTACTGGAACCGCCTGGGATGAGAGAACATAACATCCTCGTTCTAAACCCGCGCTCCTGTAGAGAAGCACGAGCCCCTGACCTTTCTGAAGTACTTGAGCTGCCAGTGTTTTTCTTCTTCCTAGTTTGTAAAGATTCTTCACAGGTTCTTGAAGCCCCCTGAAAGTCTCCACACAGCGAAGGCTGTTTGTTTTGATGTTGGACTTCTTTTTTTTCCCCTTCCTTCTTTGGCTGCTGCATATGTGTCCCGTGCCACCCCTAGCAGGCTCTGACCTTAATTGCAGACTCTGGGCGCTACACCATGGCAAATAACAATAATTCCCAACCTTTATTCCTTGCAGGGAAAGTACGTGGAGTCACTGCAGCGGCATTCTTGGCACTCCTGAGCAGCAGAGGTTAAACCTGTCAGAATGGGAAGGCAGGGAGTGGCGCTGCCTGCAGAGGCCCAACCAGTCAGTTTGACCTGTGCATAGCAGCTGCAGGGAGGTTTAACGTGGCTGACGATGAGGAAACAAAACCGAATCCAACAGAGCACTGCGGGCTTCCCCCTGCATCCCTGACGTGAATGACGGTTTTGCTAGAGAACTCGACGAGATCAGGATCTGACCAAAATGAATCAGTAGCAGTAAGGGAGTGTAATTGGGCTCTGAACCATTATGGAGACAGATGTTCAGGGTTTGTTTTTTTTTTAACCAATACCCCCACAGCCAGAAAAGCAGAACAGGTCGTTCCTGACAAGCTTCCTCTGAAGAGAGCGAGTGACTATACAGGCTGACAACTGCTTCCACAGGAAGCCTGTCAGAGTTCAAGGAGCATCTGGATGACGTTCTTAGTCATATGGTTTAGTTTTAGGTAGTCCCGCAAAGAGCAGGGAGTTGTACTTGATGATCCTTATGGGTTCCTTCCAACTTGAGATATTCTGTGACTCTCGGGCAGAAGTCTCTCAGGAGAGCTTAGACGTAATGCATGGGGGAAAGTGGCAGTTTCCCCTTGGGACCAAGTGCCTGGGGGTTAGAGTGAACCATCATAGGATGAGAAGTTGAGGTGCTTTTTGTGTCCAATTTAGAGCAGGGTGCTGAAACAGAGATTCCTTACTTTAAGGGAGTACTGTATTTTTAACAACACCTATGTGAACCGTTGCGATATCATGGATGAGCAGTGGTTAGTGTCTGCTAGTGGTTGTGTGCCTAGACTTTTGCCAAAATATTTCATGATTTTCAGTTTATGGACAAGGTCCCCCTATACCCCACACGTAATCATTTGGTTTGGGGCATCGTCCTCAAGACACATGAATGATGATGTGATTCACAGCTGAACCAAGAAATCTACAATTCCATTCCTTGCCTTCTGGGAAAGGGAGAAAGGGGAGAGCTTTCTGCATACTGACTGTCCAGTTAGTAACTGGTATTTGGTCAAAAAACTGCCAGAACTTTATATCTATCTCCATCTCGTTTTCCCTAGCTGTTGCCAAATACACACACACAATGCACGCATGTATACACCTGTTGAATATATTTTTGTAATTCTTGAATGTATTCTTGTAACCTTAGGACCTTCCACACAGAGAATTGCCAGGCAATTACCAGATCCAAGATGCCCTGCAAAAGCAGCATGACTCTGAGGAAATAATCTATTTCACTGTTTTCTCTTTGCTTTGCTGACTTTAAGTAGGATTATGTGCATCATTTAGTATACTTGTGAGGAATTCTCGTCCTTGATGATGAGAGGTGAAATGAATAGTAAAACATTTAAACTTCTTGAAAAGATGTAAATTTTAGAAAACAGAACCGAAAGTATCTCGGAGCATCTGGTTGGGTTTTACAGAGGGAATTTATTGGCAGTCAGCCTTGACTCATAGGTCTGATCTCATCATAATAGATTCAGACTTTCCTACAAAAGATTGCTGTATGTTTGTGTAAAAGAAAAAGCATTTTGTCATCTTGTGAGTGAGCAAAATTGGAATACCAGTTCTCTGGTGGTCCTCCTTGAGCGATACAAATAAAAGCAAACACGTAGGCAAGGAAGGTTGTCCTGGTAATGGAGGGTGTAAACCCGTGAGTCAGGAAACCAAGGCTCATTTCCTTGCGCTAATGTTGACACCTTTGTCACCTTGACTGAGTCACTTTAGTTGCCTGCAAAACAAGAAAGATACACGAGAATGAATGTAGTAATGACTCTGCGATTACAATCGACTCATTGTGAAATTACGATTAATTGTGAGATTACAGGGATAATACAAGTAAAAGAAATCCAGATACCGGGCATGAGTTGAGACAGGGAAGAATAGCATAAGCTGGGTTCTCCCAAGTCTTTTGCTGTAAACAATGTTGGAGTTCCCAAGGTCAACAAATTTAGAAACAGATTGCTAATGAACTGCCATAGGGTTTTTCTTTTTTTTTTTCTTTTAAAGGGAGGGGGAGAAATCCAGTTGCTTTGGGAGTTGACTAAGAAATACTCATCTCTTTTTCTCCATGCATTATTATTGCAAAGTTTTCTTGACGAATAAACCTGCTTCTTTCAAGTATTTGGAATTATATCTTTAAAGAGTTATTTTCTGCGTATGTTTTGTAAACATTAGGTCTGCCCAATGAGTAAGACTCCCCATGTGGACCCAAACAAATCTGGACATGAAGTCTGGGAAGAGTTTTCCCTGAGTTTTACCCCTGCGGTGAAGGAAGTGGTGGAGTTTGCCAAGCGCATCCCAGGTTTCCGAGATCTCTCCCAACATGACCAGGTTAATCTTCTGAAGGCTGGGACCTTTGAGGTGAGACCGCTGTGTGTACATTGCAGACCTGACAAACTGTGCATCAGTCTGACCTCCTTAAGAACAAAAATAAATAGAACTGGGTTGTATCGGACGAAACCAGCTTGTTTGTGGATGCTGGCTCTGAGCTTTCCTTAAGCTGATGGTGTCCAGTGCTTCTGTTTGGTCAAGTCTTGGTGAGCTGTCCCTCTTCCACATAGCTCAAATGTGCTCAGCCCTTTTACCCTTTTCTCTTTCCTGGCCATTAGTAAATGACTAATGAGGAGTTTCGTGGTTTTGTGTAGCAGTGGTTACTTTGATAGCTATCTTTGCTTAGCCTGTAGAGAAGCAGACTGCATCTAGAAGGGTGGATAGTTCAGAAAGCTAGCTATTGACTTACCGGTTTTGTAGAGGAATGTGTTTATTGCTCTGTGTGTCCTTTGTTCTGCCACTGTGCTCCCTGCCGAAGCCAGAGCATCCATCCTGACCGGTCACCACTAGCCTTTGGTGGCAGCTCGGGGTTGCTGAAGCCTCCATCTCCAAAGCAGTAACACTGATAACTAGTTGTACTGCTGCAGTTCTGTAGACACGGTGTCTGCTGCAGCCTGACTTACTCTAGACTAATCCTACCAGGTCCTTCTGGTTCATTTTGCGCATTTGTGAGCATGACTTACATGTGAATTAGTGGTGTTAAATTGGGAGTTTTACCAGAGAGCTTGTTGCTGTTTTGTAATTAGTGACCTTCACTAGGGGACCTGTACTTAAGGTTTTAGTTGCTCTTCTGGACTCATGTGTCTGTTGGAGACCATGCACATTTTATAAGTATTCAGATGTGAAGTTTAAACATAGAGGGCCAGAGGAGCTGAAGTCCCAGGTATTCAAAGTTTCTGTGCTTTTCTGGGGAGGTCAGGATTGATGATGCTTTGCTCTTGTTTACCTGATAATACTCTTTCAAAGAGGGATGCTGGATTTCCTATTAACCTGAACTGAAGACATTTCTCATGTCGTGTGTTACGTCTTTTATCTGCATTTATACAGCCTGGTTCTAAAACGGGTAATTGTTGGGTTGGAAGGTACAAATTATACTGGAAGACGTGGTGCCTGGAGCGTGTCAGTTTCTTTTTCTTCCATTTTGCTGTGCTGTATTTTTTGCCATTATACTTATTCTTGACCTTTTAATATTCATCTACAACTCCTGTAGCTAAGGCCTGTATTTTCACTTCTTCAGCTGCAGCCTCTTACATTGCTGTGCACATTATACAAAAATGTTGGTCCCTTCCTCTGCAAAGTGATGTACTGTCCAGTGTCCTCAAGGAGGGTGAAAAATCAGGCTTGAACTGTTCCTGTGGTGTAAAGCAAAACCTTCACGTTTTGCAAGTAAAATGTTTTGTCTTGGCCTTTCTTCATCTCAAGCTTTTCTGAAGCCTCATTCGGTTGCCTTTTTGCCAGTTACAAGCACTGTTGATAAGAAGGTTTCTAAATCCAGGGAATTAACAATAACGTATGGGTGCATGGTTATCCCTGTTCACTTATTTATAAGGAACATTGATGATTATGTTAGGGAGCTGGTACCTGTAGTTAAAGGCCTATGTGGCATCTTAGCAACAGGAAAAAAAAAAATCAAAAAAAATAATGCTGCAGAGCAGTGGGGAAAAAAACCAACCCAGGATTAATGAAACCATTGCAATAGACGCAAAAGCATCTTGAAAGCCTGGTGCATACAAAGTTGTTTCTGTCTGCTGGATAACTAAACTAGGATATCTCAACATCTGCATGTTAATAGAAGGATCTGAGTAAAAGTACTGCCTCTGAGCCTGTTTTGGCTCCCTTGGGCACCAGCGTGTGGCTGTCTTGGCACTATGCTTACCAGCAGCTTGTATTCAAGGAGTGCACGTTGGTTTGAGGGTAAGACGACACATGGAGACAATGTTGGGGCAGAAGCAGCAATACATATATTCACATACATGTAAGCTAAAAAGCCCTCTTAGAACTGGGAGTACTGGGGAAATCGGTAGATCGTGGTGGTGGTTGCATGGCTTTGTATGGGAGCTGGCTCAGAAACAGCAGTGAGTGTAAAATAAGGAACTCAACTGGGTTTGAGCGGGTCCTCCCCCACTCCAAGTGGAGTTGGTGGTAGAGCTAACAAGCCCCTTGAATCCATTGGGACAGTGACTCAGTTTCTCCACAGACTCACGAACTTGGTAATTTGGCTGCTGGTGGTGGGGAAGTGGCCAAGCACTTGCCTCTGTGGAGTTTTTTGTATGTTTATTTTGCTATGGTCAGGTGATGGGGTTGATGAGGTGTATCCTCAGCATGCAGGAACAGGAGTCTGGCTTGAAGGGAAACTGGATGGATCGATCATGTGCTATACTGTAGTCTAAACTGTTCATCCTTGGGTTAGAACGGTGACATTGAAATCTGTAGGTGAGTTGCCTTAGTATTAAGTCAACACAGCTTCATGGGCTTCACGTTTTAATACCAGCGATAATACTGGTTGGTCATTATTTAAAGTTCATGTTTCTAAAGTCCGGTTCGGTAAGGGGAGTACCATTTTGAACTGAAAGGTTGTTGAGTACCTGGTGGGTGCCTGCTAATGCACAAGTTCAGCTTTGTCTGTCTGCCCATTGTCTCCTTTTGTTGAATTCTGAGGGCTTCTGCACCTAGGTTTCTGCATTCTCCAGTTAATGTCATCGAAGGACATATAGCTTAGCTGACAAAAGTGAATAATACATAGTGCTCATGTCCATCAAGATTGCTGCATGTCATTTGGCGGTTAAAATTTAAGAGCAGGTCATGCAATCTGCATGGATGGTGTTTGAATTCTCAAACATTTTCTTTTTTTTTTTTTGAACCTTCCTTTTTTAAGCTTGTCACAGGCACTAGTCTTTGCTGAAAGCCTGGTTCTCCTCTCATCTGTAGTAAATATTTAAATTAATGCGGTTATGTAGGGTAAGTGAGAAGAGATGACTGTCACACCAAGAGATTGCAGCAAGTCTGAAGTTCTAACCAATGCCAGTTGGTTCATTTTCTCCAAATGAGAAGGCGGTTCTGTGCAACTTAAACCTTGAAAATGTAAATAAGGTTGTTGAACATGAGCAAATGAAACCTTACAAGCCATTCCAGAGAGAAACATTTCACAGTACGACTGAGAAACCACAAGAGAAATTTCAGCCCAGAGGGGTAAGTTCAGCACACGTCAACTGCTCCAGCCCAGCTGCTTATACCAAAGGGATATTCCCAGCTGCAGCTATGGACCAGGTGCCGTTTCAAGCCCTGCTTCCCTAGCCTTTTGAAGGCAGTACACGTGGCTCCTTTCTACCAGAGCTCATTAACATTCCTGTGGGTACAGCGATGCGGCATGGTACTTTCCCAAAGAATGCCTAGTGGGCTAGATCATCAGGTGGTGTAAATCAGCATTGTTTCAATGGAGCTGCTCCAGTTTATGCCAAGCGAGAATCTGGTTCAATACCTTCATTTTGCTTCTCATAATGTGGCCAAGAAAACATTTCTTTTAATGTTATGTATGCCTTTGGCTGTTTGGTGGCTTAAGCAAGTTGTCCTACTGGCATATTTATGAATGGCGTTGTCTTTGTGGCTCAGGCTGTCCGAGGCTTAAATTTTTATTTTCCTCCCTTTCATGTGCTGTAACCCCTCCCTGTATCCACTTGCTGATTTTTTTTCACTTCCTTCTTTCTCTCAGACTACTGGGCCAGAGCTTGCACTGGTTTTTACAGCTCAAAAGCATGCTAACAGTTTCTGTATAGAATGCTTGTACAGCGGTTAACAAGACCGTTTGAATGATGGTGAAAGGTGGGGGGTTTTTTTTGGCTTTTCTAGAAGTCCACCTATATTTATCTGGTTTTGTTCTTTTCTTGTTTCACCAGGTTTTAATGGTACGGTTTGCATCTTTGTTTGATGCAAAGGAACGTACTGTCACCTTCCTGAGTGGAAAGAAGTACAGTGTGGATGACTTGCATTCAATGGGAGCTGGTGATCTGCTCAACTCAATGTTTGAATTTAGTGAGAAACTAAATGCCCTGCAACTTAGTGATGAGGAAATGAGTTTGTTTACAGCGGTTGTCCTGGTATCTGCTGGTAAGGAGAGAAAGTTAATTGACACCTTTGCCAGATTTTGAATATGGCTCTCTATTAAAAGATTTCTGTAAAATGTATACCCTGCTTTTTCATATCTTGAGTGCAATTTAGTAGGTTTTGAGCTACTAGTAGCCTGTAATTTACTTTTTTACATCCCCACTCTTTCTAATATTGCCTTTTGGAAAAATGTAGCAAGGAGCTTTTATTTTCCTACTGCTTTCTGTAGAACACAGAAATACATGTTGTAGCTGCCCAGTGGCTGATTAGAAGCTGTCTGTCTGACTCCTCTAAGTTTCACAGGACAGCATCAGCAAAATTACTACTGACTTGCGCAGCCTAAGTCTTGGGATAAGGTGGTATTTTTACTTCCAAGTATCGTCATTGAAGTCTACTGCATATCTTTCTTAAGTCTGAATCCAACAGTTTGATCTCTGCCTGTGTCAGCAAGAAAGCCCTGTTCATCTGCATTGTGACTTCTTACCGCTAAAGGTCTGCCAATCCAGTGACATCTTCACCGGCCTCATATCTTGTTTCAGTCCCTGGATATACAAAACACCCTGGCCCAGATTCAAAGAAGGATTAAGCACCTACTTCTGTAGTACTATCTAAAGCCTCAAATTAGGCACGTTAGCTCTGCGTATAATGCCTGGAATACAAGGTGCAGAATCCCTGCTTGCTGGGTAAGGAGCTCTCTAGAGGTAGCTAGCAGGAATGCTCATAGTGCCCACTTACACAACAAGCCAGCATTTGGGGGTCACTCCCTTCTTGAGCAAGGGCACCTCTTCCACACGAGTGGTTTAGACCCACGTCTTTCTTAGCGGGGAGGGGTACCCTAGACATGGTGCTGGAGGCACAGGAAGACCCTGTAGACAAGGTAGGACAGTTTGGTGTAATAGCTTTGTGCATGGCCTAACTGAAATGTGATAGCACAGGATGGGACAGCTGTAGCCTCTTTGATTTGTAAGCGGTTGTAACGAGGAGAGGGTGGTACAGCGTTCGCAGGCTTCAAAAGCCAGAATGAATGGTGGCGTAAAGGAAGCATGGCACTGTCGTCCTTAGTGAAAATGTTCAGGTAGCAGAGAGAATCCTGAGGTTTTAGTTGCTTTTCCAGACTGTGCTTTACTTACCTCCTCTTTCGAAAACTGAATTGACGAGAACTGGAGACAACCTTTAAAATAAGGACTGAGAACCAGGACTCTTCCCTCCATGTGCAGTGTCGTAACTAGGCTATAGCCACTCTTCTTGCTTGCTCAGCTGCTGGGCCGTAGAACATCACAGTCTGTGCCACCTGTTTTGACTGTAAGTGGCTGTACCTGTTCTGTTAAATGTGCTTCTAGCACAGAGCCAGATGCCCCCCAGCCTTTTAAGCACGGCCCCATGGTGTTGCTGTCAGTAGGGCTTAGCTTAGGGATGGTATGTAACATGTACAGCACATTATGTCAGAGCCGTGCAACAGGACTAAAAGAGGAGGTGTTTAGTGTTCAGGTTTCTTGCAGCTGCTGAGGATTTTTCAGCTCATGGCTTTCGACATTATTGCTACCTATCTTAGCTTCCGTGTGATCCGGTCTGCAGTCTGATCACAGCCTTCTGGGATGTCTTCACAAAATACTTGTAGAGTTTTATAAAGCACAGCTTCATTTGACTTGTACCATTCAGGCCCAAACCTGCATTTGTACCATATTTCAGATACAGTAGTAACCTTGATGGTCGCTGTGAGTCTGGCAATTTCCTGACCAACTTTACTCTGGAGCTTGCAACTGAATTGAAGTTCCGCAGTCATCACTTGCACAAGTGAGGAAGTGAGCAAGCTTCACGCTTGAGCGGGTACAGGAAGAACAGAAGTGCCCCCAGCAGAGCTCCTGGGGAAGATGCTGGCAGTGCAAGGGCTTGCCAGGAGGAGAAGGTGCCTGCAGAACTAAGGGATTGTGGGCATCTGTCGATGAAACAGATCTTCAAAGACAGATCACCCGCACCCACCCCTCAAGGAGGAGTGCGACCCAGAGAGTCATTTCCCATAAGGTGGAGGCGGAGCTCAATTAAAAAAAAGAAAAGTTGAGGAACAGCATCAGAAAGAATGACATCGAGATGCAAGCAGAGGCAAAAGATGCTGTAGCTAGAAGAAGAACTGAAGGTGGAAGATGAAGTCTGTTAAGACATCTTCACTCAGATTGAAAGTTACTCAGAGAAGATTGAAAGTTACTCAGAGAAGATTGAAAGGAAGATAGTGGTCAAGATTTACATCTGTTCTGGAACCAGACAGGAGTGTGTAACCTTGCATCCTGATAAAGTGATCCAGAATATAAAATACCATGCTACGCTACTTAAAAATCTTTTTAAAAGACTTTCAGTTGTTTAAAATTTTTTATAAAAATACCAGGGGAAGAAAAGAAATGTTCGTAAGTCTCTAAATAGTGCTAGTGGAGACATCACTTGTCAGAAGCATCTCCACATAATACTGGCTTACGAGGGGTATTTAGAACATGCAAAAAGAAGCAGCAGGGGTAGTAGCAAGGAATGTGTGTAACTGTGTACATCCTCTCGTTTTGGTGTCATATGGCAAAGAAAGAGAAAGCAGTGAGGATGTGGGAGTGTTTCTGGTGGTGCTGAGGAATTGCCCCGGGACCATTCCAAAACAAAAAGAATGCTTCTCCTCTGGCTTTAGTTAGCTGGATGTGTTGAAGGTGGAGGGGAAATAAATAGCAAGATGGATCATGGGCGCTGAAGAAGGAGGAAGCAAGGTGGAAGCAAAGCTGAAAGCATGTGATCTGTGCAGGTCTAGAAACCGGATAATCTTTTAACTGAGGGTGATGCCTCATGGTAAAAGGATATGAAATACACACCCTCTATTATTCTCTCTTATTGACATAGTACTAACAAAAACTTGCTGGCTGCTCGGAGCAACTGGAAGTAGACTGAGGGGGAGAAGAAAGACTTGGACCAAGTGAAGAGAGGAGGCCACAGTAACTCACCCAAGGCAATCATGAAAGACTGGAGTGTGTTCCTCTGCCTTCAGAGGCAAGGCAGTTCCGCTGTCACTGCACAGAGCTCTTGAGAAACCTCATCTGGCATAGTGTGTGCAAACATCGTCATCCCTGCTCACGACAGAGCAAACCTAAAGGTTTTGCAAAGTTGGGGGACGAGTGGGATAGTTAGCTTAACAAATGAAGGCAGAGAGGCTTCTCTTCACGTGTGCTGTCTTGGAGAGCAGCTATCAAACCCAGTGGACGGTCTTCACAGAAGAGTGGAATATATCCTAATAAACATGGTTTGATATTGATCAAAGTTCCTAACTTACAGAGTAGAAGGTTCTGGAACAATCTTTCTAAAGGAACAAAGAACATGAACTGCTTCGAGATGGATCCTTAAGTGGGTTATGTAATCATTTTTCCCCATAACAGTAGGGAACTGCAGCGAATAGTCCAGGAGGCCTTCCTAGACTCTGTTCACCTGAGAACTCTGATTGGATTGACGCTGACAGCATAAGGAAGGGATTCCCACTCTGACTGTATGGTCTGACTCGGTGCTAGTCTGGAAAGCTGTTGTCACTCTGTGTCCCAGTTCTGCAAAGTGCTTGAGTACAGGTGCACATCGAAGCACGTTGCTGTTCGTGTCCGTCACTNTGAGAACTCCGATTGGATTGACGCTGACAGCATAAGGAAGGGATTCTCACTCTGACTGTATGGTCTGACTCGGTGCTAGTCTGGAAAGCTGTTGTCACTCTGTGTCCCGGTTCTGCAAAGTGCTTGAGTACAGGTGCACATCGAAGCACGTTGCTGTTCGTGTCCGTCACTCATGCATGTGTCTGCCTGGCGGAATTTACATAGTGTTTAAGAAGAGAGGCTACAGCTTGGAGAAAACAGCTACTGTGCATGGTTATTAGGTGAGATGTTTTGCTTGAAAATTCATTCTTTTAAGCTGCTTACTTGGGTTACATCTAAGGACAGCAGGCATGTTCTTAAGTACAGCTCTCTTGAAAGAGATGCTTCAGGCACGGGGTGAGTGCAGTATGTGAAAGCGTAACGGTTTTCTTGATACTGAAATTCTTCTTTCCTTCCTCAGTTGGGAATTTTTGGGTGCAACATGTTGCATTTTGTAAGTGCCTCAGAACACGTTCAGAAATAGTGCCCGGTAACATCAAGGCTTGTGCTCCCTTTGACCCTGGGGATCCCATTGTGCAGACAGGAGTGTGGCTTGTCCTGAGTGGGATTTCCTCCTTCAAACATGAAGCTCCGATTTAAGTTTAAGGTTCTATGTCCAGCCTTCAGAAATGTTTGAAATTTTTACTTCCATGTGCCCTGTCTCTCTCCTTGCGTTGAAAGTTGCGATTCAGCAAAATGCTTAAGCATGTGCTTTAATCTGTCCTTTTCTGGAAACAAGGGTAAGTGACTACAGAGAAGGTGACTGAGTGCTGCCAGTTTGGCAGGAGCTTAATAGTTTATAAAGCTGATGCTAAATAATATCTGAAAGACTTTTGGTATATGGGTTTTAAACTTTTGGCATAAGTATTTAATTTTTCTTGGGCTTGTTGATTTATTGAGTGATTCTTGCAGTGGCTTTATGTTGCAAACTACATCTGTTCAGTCTCTTTTTTCACCCGCCCCCTCCTGTTTTTTCTCTCTCCACCCCCCTCCTTCC
>VZSC01005210.1:165388-177873 GCA_013398225.1 Steatornis caripensis
GTGGAAAGACCTGAATGAGAACGACCGCACGGCCGTGGGTCACGTTCCCGGTGGTGTTGCAGCTATGGCCTAAAAAGATAAACTAGTCTAGTAAAGGCGAGGCCTGAAGAGGAACAGCTGGATTTTAGTCTCTAGCTTGTCTTTCACTTGCTGTGTGCTCTTGGACACGTCACGTACGCTTGCTCTGCCTGAGCTTCCCTTGCTGCATAGCACAGCACTTCCCACATGGGAATACCGTGGGCTTTCATTCAGCGATGTTAGCTGACGTCTGGGAGAGCCTTGACAGGAGCTTTTGTGTTCTGAAGAGCTGCCACGTGTTAGCAAGGGACATTCCTGCACTGGAACTTACAAACAGGTGTCTACTAGGCTGGGTTTTCTCTCCTCTGGAGGGTGTTAAAAGACTCAAGAGACAGCAAGACTCCAGGGGCTCAACTCGTTAATATACTAGAACTCTAATAAAGTCTAAAAGGAGTGCCTTGAAGGAAAGTGGTGTTTCTCACGTATGAATAAAGTCTAACAACAATAAGAACAGCATTTAAAAAGGATTGCTTAATGCTGTTAGCTTCACCTTAAACCTAGCGTTACTGTTAGGAATGAACTGTATGGGTTCATACCTCCCTCACATGAATCATGGACAGTGAGTTTCCTTCTCACTTCTCTTGGTATGGGTACAGCCACAGCCTCCCCTGTGCTAAGAACAACTTGGTGTCCATGTTCTGGCTTTGAATGGGCAGTGTCTCCAATGCAAGCACTTTAGAAAGGGCTATATACATGGGGCTGCTGGAGTGGATTCACACATCAAACTACAGCTCAAGTTTAAGTCATTTTGTTGGTAGCGAATCCAAGCCATTTGTGAGGACCTTGCTTCAGAGAGCGCTGACAAGGTAAGCACTGCTCAGCCCAAAAGGCAGGTTAAGAGAGCGTCATAGTCCTCTGTCCCCCTCGCCTCTCTACCCAGCATCTATCCATCCTGCATCTCCCCCAGGTGCTGCTGCCCCTGCAGCAGAGAGACAGGGGGCTCCAGCTCCTGGCTGTGCCTCCGCCGCCTCTGCACAAAGACCAGCAACTCATCCAAAGCCCATTTTCATCAACCCCTTCAAGCTGAGCTGCCAGATGCTGCTCTGGAGCAGCCAAAGCTGTGGCCCACGAGCCATTCCGCTTGTGCCATCCTGCTGACGCTGTGAGAGCCCGTTCCCTCCATAAGTGGGTGGGCTGGCCAGATGGAGCAGTCTTTACCCACAGAGCAAGATTGCTCAGTGCCTGCCAAAGCCCAAAGTCTTGGCCAAACAGAAACTAGCTGCTCGGAGTGGAATAAGATACTGTAAAGGGAAAAAGTGCTTTGCCGTAAGAGGACCACCTCCCCAGGCACAGCGTGAGCATGCAGGACGAGAGCCTGCTTCCCCAGCCCGCCGCCGGGCTCGCTGCCCAGGGTAGCCCTTTTCTATGAGCTCTTAAGCTGGCACGGTCAAAAAGTGAGTGTGACAGAGGCAAATGCAAGCGCGAGCGAGCGGTGCAAAGCCCAGCAGATGAGGGGCATTCCCTCAACCTGAAAATGCAGAGTCCCAAACCCCACATTTCCTCACACACCATTTGCACCAGCATTCTTTCAACTATTCTCATCTAAGTACCTGGATGCTAACCTGTGTCCAGGCGGTGAGCTGCAGAGTCCTGCCTGGTTTTTCTTCCTCCCCTGAGGAAGAGGAGCCGTGTTATTCCCCAGTATTTCTGGAAGGGGGCACTCTGGCACCAGGATTGCCAGCACAGCACGCTGCTGTCCGCGGCAGGGCTCCTCTCTCTTTGCTCCTCGGCCCAAAAGGGAAGCTGTTAGGAAAAAATAAACAGTTTATATCCAGCTTGGAGACAGAGACGTTAGAAGAGAAGGGTAAACGGCAGCTCTAGGGACGAAGATAATGTAGCAGTGAATTTATTGAAACGTCGGGGCAAATGGGAATGACATAACCAAATAATCAAAAGGGGAAAAGAAAAGAAAGTAATCGAGATGATTAAAAATTAAAATGGCAAACACAGCACGACAAGGAGCAATTACCCTGGGCTGGAAGCAAAGAAAATGTACAGCAGAGCGATATACGTAGAGTATTGGTAGAGCACAGCTCGAAATGAAAACAATAAAACAAAAATATAATTAAGAACAATTCAAGGCACCCAGATGCATTCATAGTTCAGCTCAGATGCCAAATTCAGTTAATAACTGCTTCCAGCTGCTCAGCCATGCACAGCCATTCCTCACTGCAGCCTCTGCATTGGAGCTGGGGAGAGAGCACCAGCCCTGCAAACAGGCACCGCGCTTAGGGCACAGGCCCTGGAAGAGGGCAAGGGAGCAGAGGAGAATCGGAGAGCCCTAAATCACTGCTGAGCATAATCAGGACTACAGCTTAGTCTGCTGAATCCCTTTTGGGGCTGGGCACTTGGCGGTGGCAGGGATGCTGGAGCTTTAGAGCCTGTGTATCAACACGAGTCCTCTGTACAGTCTCTGCCTTCGTCCGCTGTTCCTGCCCCGCATCTGCCCTCACAGCCACAGAGAAAAAGATGGGGGCATGAGCCTTAAAAGCAAGCAGCCCTTTACAGAATGGGGCTCAACGGGATTGTCCATGCTTCCTCTCAGTCTGGGGCCTGATAGTAATACTATTCGATAACTTCAATTTTCTTCCTTTTATTGTTGTTGATTTTTTTTAGTTGCGTATTAGCATCCATCTTTTTCTGAGTTTCTTTTTTTCCCCCAAACCAGGAGGGCTCACAAATTAACTTTTTAATGTTTAAACATGGAGATTCCCCATCCCCTGCCGAGCCACCGTGTGAGCGTGCACACACATGTGCATGCTCAGGCACACGCACACATGCACACACCGTCTAACATGGTTCCAGCATCTGGGACTTGATGGAGACCATCAGCTGTAGGCATGCAGGCATGAACTTGCAGCGCTAGCAACTCCTAAGTTTCCCAGGGGACAACGTTTTTCCTGTAAGACGAACAGGTCCTAACAGAATAATATAACCTTTCTGTCACTGCCGGGAGACAGGGCATGAAGACTGTCAGCAAGAGAGTGAGAATAAAGCAAAGACAGAGAAGAGACATCCGGGTAGAGCTGGATAACAATTTTTTTTGGCCTCATCCTGTTAATTAACAGGAAGTCTGGTCTGTGATGCTAGAAATGGCCTGTGTTTGTCAATCACAGCTCAGATGGTTGTGTAGGAAAATAGAAACAGAGCTTTGTGTGTGACTGATCAGAGCTGTGGAGCCAGTCCCCTGGATTATTTTTGCCGCTGCCATGAACAGCAGATCTTGATGTGCTTATGCCAGGCCACAACTCCAGAGGGTGCTGCTGGAGTCTTCTGTGGTTGGGATTTAGCTGAGAGAAAAGAGGAATTCAGCTGCGCTGTGCCTGTCTTCAAGTCCCTGCTATGCAGTCGCACATCCAGCAATACCTCTCATCCTTGCCAAATGAGGTAATTACGTTCCCATTGTGTCTTCCACAGCTTACTTCATTCCTCTGCTCAAAGAGCAGAGACCTCTGCTCTGATCGTCCAGCACCTCTGGTCATCTGTCCACTTCTTCCCTGAGCAGCTCTGCACAGCCCCCTCCTCACCTGCCTGCCAAAACCCACCTAGCAGCCAGCTGGCAGGTGTGCAACCAGCTTGTCTACCTATTGACTCAACACCAGACTTCCTGTAATAGAGATCTCTGAGACCATCTGTTTGGGTGGGAGGGCAAGAACCCAGTTTTGCTCCGTGTAACTCACGCCAAGACAGCAGCTCTGAACAACGGCAAACTTTTAAAGAAAGTTTATAAGTGGTTCTTCAGGACCAGTCTTGCATTTAAAATCGTCAGGCTGCATTGATCTTTTGCTGCTGGGGAAACCGAGTTTACTTTCTTCCTTGTTTACATATAATCCTGATTCAGCTTTGAGATGAACAGTAGTAGTGGATGGGAAAGCCTGTCCTTCAGGCACTCTGTGACTTGAATGATCTGTAGTTTAGAAATTACTTCCATGGCCATATGCCACATGTCCGTCACAAGGCTGTGCTGGTGCTGGTGCTTGTGCTGCTGGATAACCACAGCCTTTTCCTTCAGCTAGGAAATAAAGTAAGCCAAGAGATGCTTTCAAACTAGACCTCTCTGAGACCCTGCCATGCTTTCTGTGCACCTTCACTCCGCATACAGGGACCTGCTGCTATCTCCCCCTACTTCTGGCTTTCTGTGGCCTGTGGTTCATCTCCTGTGGTTCTTGGCCACCCAAAGATTTTTCTTGTGTGTATCACAAGGTCAAGAAGATTGATCCCCAACCTTCCCACCCTTGGACATTGAGAGGGCAATTTCTGGCTCCATATAAAGGGGATTCAGAAGTTCCAAGAAGATTTGCAAAGATTTGAAGAGTTAAAACTTGCCTAGTTTAATCTAAATTGCCGTAATCCCTCCACACCCCTGCAACAGGTGTTTCGTTCAGGAGCTGTAAGAATCATCTTATTCTTATTCTTAGGAGAACAGCTATGTGTCCCTGATAAGCCAGCTGCGTTGCTTTGCTGCTGGTGGGGAGTGAGCCAGATACAACATTTTCAACATCTCTTGGCTGAAGATGGAGAAGGAACTAAACAAACTCTGGTGGTAAATTTTCTGTTTCTCTGTCACTGTCAGATCTGAGCCCACAAGAAAACATTTGGCTGGTATGGGAGAGTTGGGAAGCAACAACTGACTGGCTGATAGGTTATGAATTTAATGAAACACAAGTCAGCTTTCACTGAGAGCTTTGCTAGTTGCTCCTTCTCTGCTGAGGTGGGCATCTATATGCTGCACTGATGTCTACTTGTGGCTGAAGAAGACTCACAGTCTCTCAGAATCTGGCTGCTGGTGTGTGCCCAGGGGAATAGCATCCCACAGTGAGCAACGTGAGTTGTTATCTGAGGTTAGAAAGAGGTTATTAAAATTCATGCTCGTTGGATGATTGCAGATGAGTATGAGAAGTCACCAACGGTGTTGAACGTACGGGTTCTCCAGCTGTGCTGTGGTGATTCACAGCGTCATACCCTAATTCCGTGCCTGACAGAGATTTTACATCAACAGGAAGGGGTTTTTCTTCATCATGCTGCAGCTATTGTGGACTGCCTCAGACATTTCAGCTCCCTCAGTGATAGATGGCCAAGTCAAGGAGATGATGCTTGGCTATTTAGCAATATGCGTGTGTGGCAATACAGCTGTAGGACGCTAAGAATTTGTGCCATGTAGTTTTCATCGGTGTAACAGAAAGAAAGATCAAGTCAATCAAACCTAACAGTGATTATACATCTCATTTTTGTTCAGCCAAAACAACGTCAAGGACAAGTTTTTCAAGAGCTGTTGACTGTGGCAAAGTGGCAAAGAAGTGCTAGCTCTATTTTTTTTTTTTTTGGCTGTTACTCTCATTCATTAACATGATTTGTGCTACCATTGTGATAAGAAGCACTTCAGAAAGATGCCAAATATAAATATCAAAATTAACAGCAGAGCGAGATCAAACCAGAAGATGCTGACTGAGGGAGACGCAGCTAAGCTTTCCCACACCATCACTTTATTGTATTCCTTTCTTCAGCTGGCCCTTCTCTGAGGAGATCATAAATCCCTCAGAGACGAGTAAGCCTTACCGTTGAGGCTGGTAATGTGAATAAAGATTGCTGAATCATCCCCCTGGCCTTCTTACCTATCTGCAGAATATCTAGAACACTTTGAGGGCTGGGGTAAATTATGAAAAAAATACACCTGACAGTTTGGTTTTAAAGCTCTTCAAAGGTAAACTGTTTCTCTGAACTTTCTGAAACCACAAAACTGTGCAGGAATAATATTTACATACAGTTCAAAAGCATCCAAATCCCTCTTCAGACTCCAAAGTCCACCACTTGGATGCCACACATCCCTTAAACCACTACACAGCTGCACGGGCCCGTAGATCACATGCCCCTTAGCATACCCTAGAGCTAACAGTTTGAACTTTTGGAGGTGTAGTTCATCCATGAAGCCCTCTTTTTCTAAACCTTCCTGGCAGCCCTTGTAACACTGGGGTGTGGCACCCCTAAGTAATGTAAACAATTCACGTCATCCTTATCAAGCAGGAATGTAAATAACAAATTTAATACGAGACCTAAAGTCTTAAAATAACTTGTTAACCTCCTTTTCCTCTTCTCATTCTTTTCCCCCCACAGATGCTTATACCTTCATCTGGTCAGTCCAACAGCCTAAGAACTAAATTATGTACATTTTATCTGACCTTATTAATTGCTGCTAAAGAATATATTCCATGCTTGCTAATGGGAAGATATCATGGGCTGTAAAAAGTGTTGAGCATGTTGATAATAATTAGGTGTGACTTCATGTAATCTTCAAATGAAGCACTTCCGCAATCTGGGCATTCATCCACTCTCTCCCTTTTTCTCTCCCTCCCACGTGGAAGCCTGTCTGTTGAATAAGCACTGAGCTAATCTTTTACCATGGAAAGGGGAATGGGGCCTTTAACTTAAGGCCTCTTGACAGACACTCTGGAGACCTCAGTTCCTCTAGAAAACACCAAGAGTCAATAGTTATTGATGGGATGGAAGGGTAAAATCAACAGAGGTACACAAAAACAGAGAGAGAAAGAGAGAGAGAGAGAGCACATGACTGCAGGCTTCTTAAGAAACTGGGATTAAAAAATGCAATAATTTTTGGTTCCCTTGTGTTTCATTTCCCCTCCTCATTTATTCACGATGCATGTGCTTCCCCCATTGCCCTAGTACATGCAGGGCAGAATTAATTTTGCTGTCATTTGCAGGACACTAGTAGAGATCAGACAACTACTCCATGCTGCCACACATTCGATTTCCATCGACACTCAACCTGTTGTATTTTTGCCTTTCTCCAACTCCCATGTGCTATGTCTCACTTCAAGCATGAAGATTCCAGTCTCTTGAGGAGGCTGATCTTTTCCTGAGCTAAAACCAGCAACAACGATTTATCCAAGCTCTGAATGGCAGAATAATGAACCCATTCTGAGACTGAACTGTAGACCTTATCCTGCCAGCACTGTCAGCCATCAATTACTATAATGAGAAGTACATCCTGAACCTACAAAGCATCCTGTAAGAATGTCTTCCTCAGTATTAATACATGCTCATTAATGCAACTGACCAAGAAATCACAGAGAAAATATTGGTGGAATTTATGTTACTTGATCTGTGAAAGAAAAACACCAAATGCAGCAGAGGCAGGAGCAAACTTTCTGTTCTACATGGCTTGTTCCGAGCAGTAAGACGTGCCAGTAAGACAGGAGGATACTGAGATGGGAGAGCTGGAGGGGTTCAAGACACTTCTGTTTGCTGCAGACGTGACAAAGTGACTGGAGAACAAGGACCAGACCATTCTCTGCCAGGAAACCAACAGTCTTTTTTACTTCATTACTCGTGCTCCCCTGTCGCAGCAGCACACCTCACTTGCAGAATACACGTACTTGCCAGAAGGAAAGGTCTTGCCCTCCCTGAGATTCGATTCCCTCTGTTCAATTAATTTTATTAACACTCTATAGACTCAGTCCTCAGGTCGTCAGATTCAAATGTTTCATCATTACAATTGTTTCGCAATAAGAGCCATGCAAAACCTACTAAAGCTTTGTGTGTGCTGCTATTAATTACCCTGTCAGAAAGCCTAGGAAAGCCTGATAAAATGACCTGTATTTAATCCACCATCCAGAGGAATTCATTCAGACTAGCAAAGCTGACTCAGATGATTGCAGGGAGTTTTGTTAACAGTGTTGTATCCAAAGGGTGACATTCAATGTGACACATATGGAAGAGACCAGGCTGCCTCCACTGCTTTTAAAGGTGTAAAATCTGACTCTCATTACTGTGCTATTTTTATAGCATCTGTGCTCCAGGAAGTCAGGGATATGTTACTGCCATTTTTCAAACAGTTTGTCTTAAGACCCAGGCCCACGATCACACAAAGAATCCCTGCCTGGCTAAGGTGGGATGTACTGTGGACCTCCTGAATTCCAGTCCTTATCACCATCAATCCCTTTCTTATCTCAGTCTCAATGAATGCTGAACAGCGTCTATACCCAAATGGCAACCACAGTGCACCACATAACCCAGGCCACAACTCAAAGGGAGACAAGGGACCAGTGGGTAAGAGGTGGTGCAGACTTCACCTCCTGGTGTGCCTCACAAACTGCAGGCAGAGAAACTCGAGCTCTGGGAGCAGNTGAATGCTGAACAGCGTCTATAACCAAATGGCAACCACAGTGCACCACATAACCCAGGCCACAACTCAAAGGGAGACAAGGGACCAGTGGGTAAGAGGTGGTGCAGACTTCACCTCCTGGTGTGCCTCACAAACTGCAGGCAGAGAAACTCGAGCTCTGGGAGCAGAATTCACTCGGGCTGGTTGAGGCCCAGGAGCTGAATCAGAAACACATGAACAAACCCCTATTCAAGGAATCTCTCACTGAACTACGCTCCTAGATTCCCATATACAAACAATATATTTGAGACAGGACAACCCCATCCTCCACCTTTGATACTTGTTTTCTGCCAAGCAGGTAAGCGAGGCAACGAACCAGATGACTGGCTCTCTAGATGTCGAGTGCTGTAAGGAGAATGCACGATACAGGGTGCAGTAACGAACACGTACCAAGCACATGATATGCTCCATGACCAAAGTGCTCAGCCGAAGTTCAAAATCTTTATGGTATAGGACTTAGAATTTTTTATAGCTCTCTAGAACTTTTTCCTACTGGCTTAGGCAAAACGTCTTTATTTAAACTAGCAAAACTTGTGAAGTCAAAAGATCACTGAGAGGAAACAGAACAGTAAATGTGAGTGGGTAATTTCTGAATCTTGTTCATCATATAGTCTGACAAGCAGCTTGTCCTGGGGTTTGCCGCAGTTTAGGTTAGCTGGAGTCACAAATGAAGATCCAAACGAAACAGTATGAAAGCTATCCGAGCTTCTCAGTGCATTTCTGTGTCTCGAGTCCTCAAAGCGACAACTGCAGGTTGCATCCTACAGGCCCTGTCTGGAGACTGTCATTGCTCTCCCCACTGTGTCTTGGCTCAGTAACAAGAAACTTTCCAATAGGAGTCAGTAAAACACACACAGCATTTTGAAGCAGGGCAATCAATATCTTATGAAGTGTGTAATTTGTATCATGAATACTGATGTTAAGATGATAGGAAGCTGTCGGTACCATCAGGCCTGGAACAGATACCAACATGGTGATGTTGGGACGCTCGATTTGTCCATCCTCGGTGTTCTCTTGCTGGCAACTGAACGCACCCTGAGCCTCCTGACTCTGGAAACAAGTTAGACATGCATGGTATGATCAGAACAACAGGTTTGGCTAATTGTCCTGCTCCAGGCTGTAGTGATAAAGGGCAGGTACCCATGGACAGCTGTGGTTACATCATTTACATCTATTGGCTCTTTTCGCATGTTTCGATCCTCCTTTCTCCACCCTAGTCTACTCCCAAATAAACAAGCCACCCCAAATTACCCCCCCAATCTGAAATTGGCTACATCCATACCCAAATTCTGTAATTCTGATAATGGACACGTAGATAATCTTGACCTTATATGTATGACATTACTGGTACTCTTACCTAGGCACCGTAGGCCTTGCAAGATTCCACCCTCCAGAAGGTCCCTATGCTCCCTTACAGTTGTCTGTGAAGTCTGGTTATTCCTCACATAATTCACTTTTAACCATCAGTGAAATCCATCCATTCCTGATGGCGCTATATGTAACTTTTTTTGGCTTCTCACATTGGTAGCTGTCATATCTGGAAATTGCTCATGTCATGCCCAGCAGTTTCTTATGTTCCGTTAGCTCAAAGGTAAGTCGGGTCATAGTCATCTGCCTGCAGCCTTAAAAAATCCTGCATGATTTTCAGGCATCCCACAATGTCCACACCAGCTGTGTGCTGCAAGAACCATGGAGTAGTATGAGAAAGTCCAGACAGAATTGGACTAAAATCATCGTGGACCTTACAGAAGCTGTGACAGGAACCCAGGTGCATCAGGACTCACTGTCGGTTGTATTGCTCAGCAGGGAGATTTTAGATGATAAATGCTTCCCAGCATCAATATACTGATATGTCTGTGACAAAAGCTACCTTTAATGCTACGTAGGTGCACAACCAACATTCACAGCATAATAACTAACCATTCCACATGAGAAGAACATTTTGAACAACTGAGGTGCAAACGCTGTGCCCCACAGCTGCCATGGTCTGATCAAGCACTCAGCTTCCTAGGCACGAATCACAGCTTGTGTCAAGGGCAAAGCCAGGCTTCGCTAACATCCATACTTTTACTTCCTATGGCCTTTTGCAAAAGCAACAGACAAACTTTACTTCTGACAAAGAACATGAATTTTTACAAGTGCAGTACTTCTAACGCGAGAATGGTTTCCATTCTGTGGAGAGCACTGGCACACAGACAGAACAGCCCTGTCTCTTACAAAACCTTGGCAGCTGACCTCAAATCCAATTACAGGAGCTACTACCCCTCACTAAGAAAGGAAATGCTTGGGAGTCATGGTATGAATGTGTGAGATGTAGAAATGAAGGCTAAATGGTCAGTGCAGAAAAGCATCTTCCCTACAGATAAATCTCTGCATAACATTCATATTAAGCAGGAGAGTTTCATCTCCAGCAGAAACACCATGAAAAGTGATGCCTCTCTTCTCAATGCAGACTGTTAAAAACCTCAAAAACTGAGAGAGGCTCACCAGTGGAAGTCAAAAATCCTCTAAGCATCTTCTGAAGCCCACAAAAGGGAAGAGAAAAAAAAATCTTTACTTCCTTAGTAAAATCAGGGGAATAGCAAAACTAGTCCTGAAAATAGTCCTGGGCTTGGCTTGCTGCACTAGTTGAGCAGAAGTGCAGCACTGAAGTTGCTGGATTCTAAAACCTGGCTTATTAGTTCAGCCTCATGTCCTGTCCCAGACACCTATCTTGTCTTTACATTTCCTGGTTAAAATCCTTATTATCATCTTCTTTCCCATCAAAAAAGAAAATACAGGGCAGGTTGTTAGCTTTGTTCTAAATCTCAAAACACCATTGTCATGCCCAGTTCAGGAAAAAAACATATGCGTGGGAATAATGGAGTGGGTAGGTGTGTTCAACTGTCTGATGACAAGGCTAGAGGCAAATCAGATCAGATCAGCACAGCTAGAAATGTGACAAGGTATAATTAACATTGGATGATTACTTAATTTCACTATTGATTTTTTTAATAGAACTTTAAATAAAAGTGAAATTAAGAAGAATCCCACGCCTCGCACCCTGAGTGGTCTCTGTGTGCCCTTTCCACTCTGAGTTCAGACCAGCAGCCAAGCCCCAGTGCCACCTCTGACGGCTCCGGGCTCACCGGGCTGCATGCCCACAGGCTGCTTGAGGCACGTGGTCATTCCACCATAGATATTCCCAGCCTGATGTGTTCCCTTGCCCTCAGTGCAGGGCAGCCTGCGACTTGAAGTTGTCCTTGGCTCCCAAAATGAACAGTCAGTCCCAGAAGAGCTTTGATTCAAAGGGCAATCAGAAAAGTCTGGGGGATGTTAGGCATCACAAGCCAAACTGCTGGCAGGCGCAGCTACATGGCAATGTGCCACACAGCAGTCATTAGCTGCCCACTGTGTCCTTCTACTCTCCATTTGGCCAAGCAGCATGAGGTTGGCATTTCTTTCTCACAGGAGGGTATGCCCGGCTTTTCTTAGACCCACAGCGGAGCTGTCAATGAGCCAGGGCCTCAGTGCCTTTCAATGATGATAACTCAAGGAGTTAAAGATATTCACAGTCTAGGGCATCTCATACATTGCACAATGCCACTGACCAACCCAGAGTTTGAAACGACCCAAGCCTCAAAGTGTCTGGTGATGTCCCAGATCAAAGAACTACTGAGTACATTTGGTTCCTCAGGCAGCTCAGCAATGCCTCTGCCCCGCACAGCGTCAAGTGTGTTTGGTGAGGGAAACTTGGGACACAGGGATCAAATGCCCAGACTTTTGGGAAAAAACCACAAACAGTCTTCAGCTGGGACTGCCAGAGTCATCCAGAGTGCACTGAAGGACTTCACTCTTTGCATCGAAGTGACGGCGTCAGCCCCTCGTGCCTCTGGATCTGACCGTGGAGAGATGGCTCACAAAGCACCTGAGGGCTGGGGAGCAAGGGTCACTTCCCAAGTGCCTCAAGGGCCACCACAGAGCAGCGACTTGTGCTTCCAGCACCAGCTTTGGCAACTTGGGCACCATAGAGACAAGAAAACGACACTTGGCAGTTGTAGCCAGAGCCTCCAGCACACCATCGGCCACTGCTGTGCCTGGAGAAGTAGGCTCCTGCAGCTCGGCCAGAGCAGCTCTTGCCCTCGTGGTTGGCAGAGTCAGGGCTGGGACAGGACTGTTTAACTCTGCTTTACAAACCTGATACGCACAACCCACGTGCTGGCTGTACTCCTTTCCCTGCACTTCCTGC
>VZSC01005210.1:177941-253939 GCA_013398225.1 Steatornis caripensis
GAGGTGCCGGCACAGTGCTCCCCAGGGACACCAAGCCTGGCGCGGGGAAGGCGCTCCCACCGACGCCGGGCAGAGGGAGGACGGGGGGCTCAGTGTCCATCTGAGGGCTCCCGGGGCCTCACGTGGAAGGGGACCAGGAACAGGAGCTGTCAGTCAGCCAGCAGACGCCTCTGGAGATCACCGTGAAGCAACGGCCTGAAATAAGAGTTCCCATGTGGGTCAGGCCAAGAAGCCATTTTGGATCCAGGTGCTAGGTCTTGCTTTCCTTCCTGAGGGGAATGAAAGGACTGGAGGAGAAATCAAAACTGCAAAGGAATACGAGAGTAGAGAGAACAGCTGAATGAGAAGGCCTTCTCCAACCGATAGTATACTGTGAAACACAATGTTTGGCAATGCAGGAAGTCTGCTTCTGCCTGAACTCTTTTGCGTTGCTGTTACCCAATCCTTCTGTAAATATTTTAATTAAGACTGTATTTTTCGCATTTAAATATCTCTCCCTCCTAGCCTGCATTTAAAGATAGTTTGATGCACTTACTTTTCACATTAATTTCACTAAGATCGCTTCCTTGCAATGCGTGCCTCCGGAGAGGTAGCAAGGGCACAACTCACATGCTGTTGGAGCTTCTGCATCTTCACTTTCTGAGACAATTCTGTGCATTCACAGTGCTGTGGTGATGAAGCTCTTTTGACAACACCAGAAAATGTCTCAGAAGTTTCTCCTATTCAAAAATGTGAGGTATGCTGTCTCATTACACACTTAGGATGATTTTGGCAAATGTGGATCTTACAAGACAATGTCTGAAGGTGCCGGACAGGAACTCCTACCTGTATGTCACAGAGGAAACTTTCAAGTAAGAATAAATAAATATTTACACTGATCCTCTTAAGATCTGTCAATCTGTACTTCTGATTGCTCCATCTTGGATATGTCTTGGAAAAATACTGGAATTACATTCCCTACAGTGAACATCTCTAGACTTTCAAGTCCAATTGCCCCCAGTTAGAAAACTCTCTTGTTGAATCAGGAGTCTCTGAATGGTCTGAGTCACACATGCAAAGTACACCCTGAGTTCTCATCTTTGAATAGTAATGTCCTGTGGACATGCTTTTTGGTAACATGCTGTAAAATGGCCTCTCTCCTTCACTTGAAAAAAGCATCTTCCAGACCTGACACTACTTTGTGCAGATGAAAATCTGACATATGCCTTTATAATTGAAAAGAAAGTATTGGAGTTCTGTTCATATCTGGAATCTTATAGGAATTTTCTAGAAAGACTCGTATGATCATATACATACTCGTATGTATACATACATACATACTTGTATGTAGTAACTCGTATACATACTCGTATGTAGTAACCCAAATAATCTTTGTTTAAGACATCCTCCAGAAAGCAGCTCATAAATGGACAACTGATTGAGAATTTCTCTAAACTACTGAAGTTTGGGAATTATAGCTGCAGGCCACATCTGTTTTTCTAAATAGGTTTTCTAAATATTTTACATTGTAACAGCTGTTGATTACATAAATACTAGGTGCACCACTGAACAATAGTTCTCTCTATTGAACTGCTTGGTAGATAATGAAAATAGACTGCAGATATAAGAAAGCTCATCTTCAAGTTCTTCTATTCTCCTATGCATCTCCATTCAAAAGGTTAATGCTTCACTGACATTAATGTACTCTTTTAATGATAATAAGTGAAAATTACTTCACAATTACTTCAAAAGCAGTAATTATGTTTTCGAAACAATGCCTAATTTCTACTCAGATTTGTTTACCTTTGTCTGGAACCGTCTTCATTAAGGAAATGGCATTGTCAGACTGCTGGCAGACCTCTGAAATAAAATGAGAAGGCTCTTTTCTGTTACTATCAAAGTCTATTTCACTTCCAACTATCTCACCATCTCCAGCAGCACACTGTTGAAGTCCTTCAAGGAAAAAAAGGTAGAATTTAATGAATAACAACATTTTTAGCAAACAGCAAACAATTTCTAGTGAGTTTATTCTATTTTTCAAACAGAAAAATAAGTGTACCGTATAGAATTTTCAAATGTAAATACAGGTTAAAAAGAGGTACTTACTCAGAACATAGGATCATGGAATCATAGAATGGTTTAGGTTGGAAGTGACCTTTAAAGATCACCTAGTCCAACCTCCTGCCATGGGCAGGGACATCTTTCAAACTGGAAAAGCCTTTTACGGACTGAGAATGGAAACCGCAGTCACATTATGTATCTATTTATGCACACCCACTCCTTGGAAGATTCTGTATTTTTTGTTTCTTCAGCTCAAAATTGCTGGCTTTGTCTACATAGCTTTTACAGTGGTGTGAATCTCTTTATTCCATTTATTTAACTTATTCTCTATTTGCATTGAAAAAGTTGGGATTCACTTTCCTTCTATCACATAAGTTGCTGTGGGAACACATTTCATTATTGAGCGGAAAGATCTCTTTTTGAGATATGAGATGATACCATAAAGAGTCACGATCTCTTAGGCTTCAAGATGAAAAATGATGAGCAAAGTAGATAATTAGAGTCTCCGGTTTAGTTCGTAATGTTACAGAAAGAACAATCAGCATTTTAGTTTCTCTTCACTTCCTCCTCTTTCTGTCGCCCTGCTCATTCTTCTTAGCTCCCACAAACATCGCGTACCTTCCTTCCAAACAAACCTCAGCAAGTCCTCAAGGCCTCACAAGCTTGTGGGAAAAATGGACTTTACTGGATGTTAAGGAACAAGTGCTCAACACAGTATTGGTTTTATGATATTGTACAATTATCTTCACCCTAACACCCCACAAACCTTCCACTCTTTTTTACCCAATAGATAGGCATGTCCCTCCGTACAATAGGCACTAACATCTTTATGTGTCCCCTTGTAAACAGCTGCCTCTAAAATTATCTAGTTGATTAATAATTCAATTAGACTAAGCTTTCTAGTTTTTCCAGCCAAACAGCAGCTGGTCTAACCAAAATAATACTTTTCCCTATAAACTTTGCCTCACTTATGGCTAACAGATTTTGCATTTGGCCAACTAGCAATTAGTGGTTTCTAGCAATGCTGATAAGGTATTTTAGCCATCCAGTTGTTTGACACAAATACACTGACTAGGATTAAATGAACTGTGTTTGATTGCTTTCCTCTTGGCTATCCAAAGGCAGTCCCAGTTACTCGCTCCTCTTTTCCCCCAAAGTATACTTATCAAGAAAAAATAATTTATCATCACCTTTTTCTTACTTCTAACATTGATGGTACTGACAAACTGTTACCAAATTATGCTCATTTCTAGATCACCCATATCTTAAAACATTTGTATTTCTTTGTTACTCTATTAGCTAATCTGCAAGCTACCTCCTCTGTATTATTTGGTACTTTTACAATTAATCTTCCCAAGTAGTCAATAGTTCTAGCTCAAGAGACTCTCTACTGTAAGGAGATTGAGGTTTTTCTCTATGAAGATGATGCTATACTGTGTCTGGATTAGTTTATTGCAGGTAGGTGTATTCATATGGCAAAAGAGTTGTTACGGTGACTGGAGTTGCAGGAGAATTAAAAGATATATCCTCAAGTCAGGTATGATCTCCCTTTACTAAGTCATGTGAATGGAGTTACATCATACAGTTATGTTAAATTAAAGGAATCAGAGCTGTGATTCTGGGAGCACTCCAGAGGCTTCTCGTCAGAGTTCAAATCTGATGCTACCTGCTGTTGTCCAACATGTACTGCTAGAGGTCTAAGAAAAGTGCTTTTAAAAGTCAGAAAGATGTGTTTCCCATCTAAGCAAGAAGTTGGATCTGAAACATCCTATGCATTTTGAATTAGTTGTTTCAGTTGCTTCCATGATCAAAGTCTTCAAGCAAGTAGAATTACAACATTTCGGTTGGATATTTGTAAGAGAAATTGGTAATACAGTCCTTGGTAGAAAATGATTTAAAGATTTCCACTGATTTCAATAACAGGAGCAACTTTGTCAGGTCAAATGATTAGACCCACTGCATTTAGTTTTGTCAACTCGTTTTTGGTGATGCCGTTGATCATGTAGGGCGTGACCAGGGCAGAAGGACCACCATTCATGGGTGACTCATAGCAAGCTTTTGTGGATGCAGGCAGCGCGGTATCCTCCAGAAACTCAGCTAAGATACCCCTCTTATGACTTCAGCTGCCTCATGCCCTGCATCAGGCAATGGCAACGATGGCGTAAAACCATTGGGGCAGCTCAGCTTGGACAGGATTGTAGATATTATTCATATGTTGTCATCACTTTTTTATTAAAGCAAGAGATAAGTCGAAAACTGTGATGGATACAAGAAGGTGCAAACTGTAAGGATGGAGAAAAAAGTAAGCATAATACACTGTTATGTGTATTATCAAACATAATTATACTACAAAGTCTTCTCTGTGTTCCTCTTCTTAGTTGGAAGGGGACTTACATGTTTCCCACCCCGGGATAGAAGAAGAGACTGGTTAGTGAATGGGAAGCAGGACTGTGGTGCTCTCAGTTATCTCCAGAGTCACAGAATATCATCTCAGTTTCTATGGCTGAAATTTTTCCTGACTTTTTTTTTACTTTTTGTGTCTTTCTTTCAATTATATACTTTAGCATATTCAGAACTGAAACAGTGCATATGCAGTAAAAGCAAACAAGTATGAGTTAATTTAATGTGAGACAACATACGTCTCATTAAGGTAAAATGCATATGCTCTAAATCATCATAGCTACATTAATTGTATCGCTCTCTTCTCGATGGACAAGTTTATTCTAAAATATTTTCAGTTATTCACCAGTTTAGTGTAAATAAGTAAGTAAAAGATGAACAAACACTTTGATTTATTTATGGGAGAATTCCAAAGAAGAAAATATATACAGGCGTTATTATATAGGTCAGATGCAGTTGTCTCTTCTACTACAGACATAATTTATTGTTAGTACTTTAACAAAAACTGATCTGATTTCAGATAAAATCAAGAATGCCGAAAGGGATACCCTAATCCCATGGCACTATTACAAAAATACATATACCAATTAGTAACATTGATATTGTTACTAATACAACAGTAACATGTATAATGTTAGTATATATAATAAGCAAAGAGGGAAAGAGAAGTCAATAAAAAGCATATCAGCACTTCACTTTTCTGAATTCCTCTGCTGAGTATATATCTTTAAATCATCCATTGGTTCACTAGACCCCTCGCTTTCTCCATTACACAGCAGCAATAAAACACGCAGCCAGAAGCAAGCAAACACAAAATTCCCAGTACCTTCAACTCAAAGCATGCCTCAAGCAGCCCCAACGCACATACACACACAAAGGTATGCAAGCATACTACCCGGCATGACTGAAGCAAGAATTCAGTAAGTGAATGGCCAAACGACTTGTATTATTTCTTCCCCCTGTCCCCCAGTAACTGTTGAACAGGATATTAATTATAAAACCTTTTTTTTCTTTATAGTGTTTTAAAAACACTTTTCTAAAAATTTTTAAGTTTTTTAAAATGTAAAGATATGTGTCTGTCCAGTAATTATTCCCCACTTTTCCTGGTTATTAAGTACCTCAGAGTAGAACAGTGGTATAATGAGGCAAAAACGTCTCTGATCTGTACGGTGGATCTCAATGATCGTGACACCTGACATGACAGAAAGCAACTCACCCGCAGGTAAAACAGAGTATCCTAGTGTAGAGCTGTTGTTGTAATACCTGTCTCAATCTGAGAGCTGAAGATTAACCACATAACAAACACAGGCAGGAGCCTGAATGCTGGTGAAGCAGAGTGTAGGACGGACAGGGATGTTGGTAAGAGTGCTCTACGTGCACACTGGCATTGTACGAGAAAAAGCAGCTCTGCCGTTCTACCTTTCCACAGAATCACAGAATTATGATTATCCGGGGTTGGAAGGGACCTCTGGAGATCATCTAGTCCAACGCCCCCTGTGAAAGCAGGTGCGCCTAGAGCAGGTTTTTCTACCTTTTCTTTTTTTTTCAAAAACAGTTACGCAGAATAGGTATGAGAGCATCCTGCCTCATGGCTGCGTGTCAGCAAGCGTTTCCACTTCANTGTGAAAGCAGGTGCACCTAGAGCAGGTTTTTCTACCTTTTCTTTTTTTTTCAAAAACAGTTACGCAGAATAGGTATGAGAGCATCCTGCCTCATGGCTGCGTGTCAGCAAGCGTTTCCACTTCATTTGCACCTTCCATGTCCTTTCAGACCTATGTATGATAAAGACCGCATAGCATGGTCATTTCTACACTATCCTTAAGTTCCTATAACATTTCTAGAGGTACATACCTCACCCAGCATCTGGAAGGCTGTGTTTGCTTTTCTGCAACCCTTCTGCCTCACCACCATTTGTTCCATAGGTATTCCCCACGAAATAATCTAAGGGGCATGGATTACTGGAGGTGAAAGCTCCCCAGTGAAATGCTGATGTTACTGGCTTGTTGCAGTACGTGGTGCCAGATTTGTGTTACCTCAGCTGCGGGTGCAGCCTAGCAGTCACAACAACTGTCACTTGGTGGAGCCAGATGACTCTGCAAATGGAATGTGCTGCCTTACCAGTGGCTTGTGAAAAAGGTCTTGAAGTCAGGATTTTTAAATAGCACATTGGAGAAAGAAAGTCGGGAATCAGGGGACTTAACTCTTTTGAGAAATCAGAATTTTTAAAATTTTGATTTTAGTTACTCTGGCATAGGACAAGTAAAGGTCTTGCCCTCTGAGGGAACAGCTCTAACCTTTCGTTGGAATAGGATAGAAGGGCAGTAGAGATACATTTGGTAATTAATGTGCAACTGAGCGAGATGAAACCAAAAGCTGTCACTTTCTGGTTTTGCACAGTTTAAAGAAGTTCAGAATGTTGACGCTAAACCATGTAACCTTTCTACCGATTACATGTTTTTAAAAAATATCTGCCATTTTTTCCATCTCTCTCTCAAATTCTCTTAATACAGGTGAGAAAGGACCTAATGTATTTATAACATAAAACACAGAACATCCTAAGAGGAAAAAATGAGAGGGTGCCAAACTATAAACATCTTCTCTATACTCTGCTGAGATTAGCAACTCTTTCCCCACAGAACGTTTCTTTCCTTTCCTGTCCATACGTATGAGACATTTTAATTAAAGAAGTGTTAACAGTAGAAGCTCCCTCAGCTTCTGATTCTGTGTTATATTTATTGTAATTGCTGTAACAGAGCTCAGGGAACTTGCATCGCCACCTGCCATCTTGATCTTCAATGATCAGGTGTTATTATTGAGAGTGTATGTGCTCTCTGGCATTTTTGTATAGTATCATTACATAATTTTTCTTTGCATGGAATTGCTCCAAACAAGCCAGATAAGGCTAGATGACAGGTCGACTTTTGAGGACATGTCCCGACTGGCGTATGAACAAAGTCTTACCAGTTCTTTTCAAATATTTTTTAGATCTGTCCGATCTAAAGAGAGGGACTACCAATTGGCTCCAGCCTACTATTTTTCTCCAAAGTATATTGAAAACAAGGAGATAAGAGCTCTTTTTTTCATCAGTGACTTCACATGCCAGAAAAGGCTGGTTGACTTAGTCTGAAGTCCATCGATGGGTGTATCTTACAAGCAAGACAGCCAGAGCACTGGGGGACTGCAGCACTGAAGTGCCTGTTCCCATCCGTAAAGGCATCTCCTCCCATGACACACCGGATCAGATGATGGTTGTGCTTTTCGTGTTCTTGAGATACTGGCAAGCCTGGCACAGAATCTGGTTGTAACAGGTGCTATCCCATCATACAAAAAGGTGAAAAAGAACAGGAACTGCTTGTGTTACGGCTTTGAAGATCTAAAGTTTAAGTACAAAAGCGTATTAAGGACATTAGTAAGTTCTACCTACGATTTCCTAGATAGTTAATTTACTCAATTATTTCTGCATAAATCCCACTCTTTCAAGGTGGATGAACACACGATCATAAAAGCAAACCATATGTGATGAATAATTTAATTTATTACTACAGGCAGCAATGGGACTTTTATGTAGATTTAAAAACTACTGTATTACTCCTGTCAAGGAAAGCGAATAGAAGTGAAGGTTATACCTGCTTGTAAGGAACAAACCATGTTTTATAGAAAAGCAGAATGAAGTTAGCAATAAAAATCAACAAAGATCAAACAGAATAAATGGAACTACGTGAAATAAAGAAGTGACTTTCCCGCGTGCAGAAGGGCAGCATGGTCTTTGTTAATGCTAGAAGATGGAGTAGGGACAGGGTGAAAACGAAGCATTGGTTCTGCAGAACATGGAATAGCTGGAACGAGGCCCTGTGATGGCACAGGCTGGGTGGGAATTAGTATTTTCAACTAGCAATCTGATGGTTTTGCTCCCTCTCATGTGTGGCTGGAGCTGAGGACAGGGTTGGGATCTGTGCCCAGGATGGGAGGAACAGCCCCACAATTGGCCACAGAGACCAGGGAGGCTCCTGGAGTTGCAGTTCAGGCCGGTGAGTTCTCCTATTTGTCCTGGGCCAGTTTGGGCTCCCCCACATTTTTGGAGAGGATGTTTTGTGTCTTGGTGCCACAGATTTGAGATTTAAGTTTGGTAAAGGAGGAGCTGATGAACTATGTTTCTGTGTGGTCCCATGGAGCTGAACACACCAGGATGTGGTGCAGGAACTCTGGACTGTCTCTGTCTCTCTTAGGTGCAGTGGTGGGATGGGGTCACTGGTGTCAGGCTGTGCAGAGCATTGAGCTTGGAGTTCAAGTGGGCTCATCAAAGGGCAGGAGAGCTCAGAAATGGTTGTGTGCCCCTTCCTTCAACCTGACTTTTGAAAGTCTTCTGAAACCCAAGAAGAAATGAAGTGTGGCAGCCACTCCTTGCCCTAACCCACCTGCTACTCCTGCCCATGCTAGTGATCTTGACCCTATGCCTAAACCTTGTTGGCCCCGGGAAGGAGATGAGGGTGTTCCTCCCAGTCAAGGCAATGCCAGATCCTTGCCTCCAGGCTGTGCAAGAATTGAGCAGGAGCCTTTGCTCCTGGAAACCAGAGTCCTCACCCTGACCTGTGGCCAGCCTCTTGCTGCGCAGCAATGTGGGCACCAGCCTGGGGCTGAGAGAAGAGCTCACTGCTGCCTGCCACAAATGCCAGCCCTCAGCTTAGCTCTGAGGGATGTCCAGAGAGGAGGCAGCAAAGACTGGGGCTGTGGTGGGTGTTTGAGGTCTGTTCCCATCTCTGGAGGATCTGTCTGGAACTTGGAAGAAAGTGAATGGACATTTTCCAGCCTTCATAGCATGGCTTCACCATCCCTTTCCAAGCTTTAGAGGGCATACAAAGCCTAGTATTCAATGGAGTTCCTCAGCCTGTGAAGTCTTAAACGCTTATCCCAGGGTTTTTGCGTAGTCACAGAATTCTAGATCTCCCCCCTCGAAGGGCAAAACACGCTTTTTAGCTGGACTACCTCTCTTCTTTAAAAAAAATATGATCTCATTTTATCTTTTCTGGACATTTACATTCTTATTGCCCTCAAGGCAATATTTAGCACTTTTCAATCAGTGAATCCTTTTCAAATGGAACATTCAGGATTCCTGTGGTGTAGAAGTTTCCTGTTTTTCACATTAAGCTCTCCAGTCCCTTTTGCTACTGGTTTGGGCAAAGCTCCTCTATTTAAACTACAATCTCCCTAGCAAAACTTGTAAAATCAAATGACTGCAGAGAGGAGGCAGAAGCGTAAATCTAAGCAGGCCACTGCTAAACCTTGCTCATTCTATCACCTGGCAAGGTCCTTGTCCTGGGTTTTGCTGTAGTTTAGATTAGCTGGATTTTTCTTCTTTCTGTGACTTTTGCAGTTTTGGCAAAGTACTTTGGGGAAGAAGGTAGTTGAAAGAAAAGGTTTTGATGGCTCTCGCTCCTATAGTTATTTTATCAGGAATATCAGAGATGGCTTCTAGCAGCCCATGGTGTGGATGCTATGTGTCCCCATTCTCCTGCATAGGCTGGAGTCATTGGAGCTTGGAGCTGCTTTGACAGTTTCTGGCATTGTGCAAAGAGGCCAGATAACAAGGAATGAGAGAGGCAGTCTGGTTAGGGAGATAATTATCAACAAGCTTCATGTGATCCTATGGTTGTATTTCCAAAACAAGTTTTTGTTTTGCTCCAGCTGAAGGTGTTTTGTTTCCCAGTTTTCACGCCCATGCTATAGTCCCAAGATAAACTGCAACGTTATATCTGAAGATGAATGCTTGAAATGCAGAATGAAGAAAGTTGCTGGAAAGAAGAATGTTTTTACAAAACACCTAATTTAGTCGGAAAATCAGCTTTCTCCTTGATCCAGCTTGAAACGTAATCTTCCAACCAGCCCAATGCACAGTCACAAATGAAGATCCAAAGGAAACAACTGCCTGAGTTTCTCAGTGCGCTTATTTGCCTAGGCTCCTGAAAGGGACAAGCTCAGCCTGTTTGCAGGGCCCAGTTACAGAGCACGTAACTGATGTTTGTATTGTGAATATGACGCGATTTTCAGGCAGCAAAAATTCCTACCTCCCTCACCCATGGCTCACACGAGCTGTGTGCCGCAAGAGCGGTTCAAAACAGTCTGTGCAGAATCGGACCAAAGTCACCCTCGCCCTTACAGAAGCTCTGACAGCAATCCTCATGCATCAAGACTCATAGCCAGGCTGTATTTCTCAGTGGAGAAATTTTAGATTATAAGTAGCTCTCTGCATCTATCCATCGGTGCGTCTGTGACAAAAGCTACCACTTACTGCCCAGGTGCAAAATCAACGTTCACAGCATAACGCATCATCCTTTCCATGTAGGAAGAGTCCCGACGTCTTAAGCAACCGAGGTGCAAACACTCTGCCCTGCCTTACAGCTGGCTTGGTCTGCCCAGGCACCTACCATGCTAGACATGCATTATAGGCTGCTGCCACAATAGCGGGGCTCAGTAAAACACACTTTATTTTGTATCTTCATTTGTGACAGTGCATTGGGCTGGTTGGAACACGAAGTTTCAAACTGGGTTAGCTAGAAAGTTGGCTTTCCAGCCAAATGAGATGTTTTGTGAAACCCAGTTCCTTTGGGTTTTCCCCCCTTACGCAGGGTTGGAGCAGAGGGGCTGGGTGGCGCGGAGTGCTGTGACTCAAAGGAGCAGCAGTCTCTGCTCAGGTGCACATCGTGGCGGGGAAACACTCTTCCGTCGTGAATCACCGGCAGGGATTGTAGGCAGCCTCCAGTTGCTGCTCTTCCCTTTGTGTTTCCAGAAGGTGTTATTTTCGGTCTTCTATAGCTCTTTTTTAAAAGGTATTGTTGTATATGCTTGACTTTCCATGCTATTTGAGCATCTTTGTATATAAAACTTTACGTTTCTTCTCATCACCTTTTTTCACCTGTAGGAATTACCATCTTTGAAATACCACAGTAGGGCCAGATTAATGTCTTCGCAGACGCTGCGAGTGTCTGACTGCCTCAGTGGCTCTACTGATGGCAGCGGTACTCTCCGTGGAGGCAAGGATGATGGGCTTGGATGCAGAAGCCATGCAGCAAGGTGCAACACAAGCATCCTTACGGGCTGTACCCCCCGTCCAGGTGATGCAGATCTCACCATGCACAGGCATACAAGCATCACTTCTTCACCGACACTCGACACAGCTCTCGTCCCAGTCCACAAAGCTGTATAATTTAATACGCTTTGAGGTGAATGATGCCAGTGTCGTACCCCTGTTCTTCCCTGCTAGCACTTTAGAAATCCATTTTGTAGGTGCAAATAACAGCCAGGCCGAAATGTATCTCTGGTCCTTAGGCTTTTACTAGTTTCATTCGGTCAGCACGGCCAAGCAGAGGTGACCTGGGAAAAGACATGCTCTTCTTTTAATGTAGTTTACGCTGGTACCTAGTTCATGAGTGTAAATTGCCTTGAACCCCAGGCAGAAACTCCACACAGCTGTTTGTGCCTGCTCGACAAAGTTTAACTCATACACAAAATTCAACAGGCTCACAGCTTTGCCAAAGACAAGTTCTTGCTGTCACGGGTAAGCCCAGCTCCAGGGGTAAAGGTTTAGCCAGACTGGGCCTTCAAACCTTTCCCTGTATTTGCTGCACTTTGTAAAACTGGTGAAAAAGGCCCAAGTTCTCTCATTGATTGTTAGACATACATATCTCTTCTCAATGCTGTTAAGCCCATTTTAGGAAAAAAATAGATGTTTCACTCGGAAAGATGTCCACTGAAATAAATAATGGGGGTGGATGACTCTTATATGCAAGTAAGCTATTTTTCTACAGCCACCTGATTTCTGAACAGCTTTTAGGCCTGAACCCAACTCCATCATTATCAGTTAGGTCAGCTCTTCAAACCAGACAAACCTTAAGCTACCACTTATCTCTCTGTTTGCTTGTTGCAGGCTGTAGTTTTCATCTGTTAGTTACCACATTTACGCTTAAAAATCATTACAATACTGATGCTCCAATGCAGAAGCAGAAGGATACATTTCTGTATTAGATAGATAAGGTATTTTACGCACAGGTATACACAGAGGAGGGAAATGGAGATTTTTTTCAACCTCTCCTTTCAAGAAGGGGAATTATGAAAACAGTTTTGAGTCTCGGGTCTTATTGGTTATCAGTTACTTTGCATTATATAAAAATGATTCCTGGCACCCTACATCCAGTGGACCTGAAGTGACAGAGGAAAAAAATTGGAAAATTCAGTACAAAACACCTGGTACCCATTTCAGGGACACGATGAAATCTCAGAGGGAAGGCAACAAGTAGATTTCTTAATACAATAATACTACATCAACTTCTAAAATTAGGGCCAAGCAAATTAAAGTTCAGTATACGCTCTCATCTTCAGTGCTAGACTACTTCAAAGCTGGTCCAAGAAAAATGCAGTCCTGAGCTATCCCACTGCTCGCGGCAGCAGAGAAGATGGAGGTTTTCATAAATGATACTTAACTCATGCAATAGGAAAAAATCTGCTCCCTCTTACAAAGAATCTAAGTTCTTGCAGTACTTCAAGAGTGACGGCAGTTTCCATTCTGTGGAGAGCACTGGCATCCACCCAGAACAGCCCTTCTTCCTACAAGACCTTGGCACTTGACCTCCTATCCAAGGGCAGGAGCTACTACTGCCTGCTGAAAAAATGCCCAGGAGTCAGAGTGCGCACGCATGACATGTCAGAGTGAAGGCCAAACAGACAGTGCAGACAGGTGTTCCCTCTTACAGATCAACCTCTCTGCTTAAAGCAGTTATCAGGCAGGAGGAGAGTTTCATCTGCAGCAGACACAAAACGTCAACAGCTGAGAGGCACTCACTTGACTTTGCAGAAGTCAAACATCTTCANAGGAGTCAGAGTGCGCACGCGTGACATGTCAGAGTGAAGGCCAAACAGACACTGCAGACAGGTGTTCCCTCTTACAGATCAACCTCTCTGCTTAAAGCAGTTATCAGGCAGGAGGAGAGTTTCATCTGCAGCAGACACAAAATGTCAACAGCTGAGAGGCACTCACTTGACTTTGCAGAAGTCAAACATCTTCACTGCCTCGAAGTCAAACATCTCCTAAGTGTCTTCTNAAATGCCCAGGAGTCAGAGTGCGCACGCATGACATGTCAGAGTGAAGGCCAAACAGACAGTGCAGACAGGTGTTCCCTCTTACAGATCAACCTCTCTGCTTAAAGCAGTTATCAGGCAGGAGGAGAGTTTCATCTGCAGCAGACACAAAACGTCAACAGCTGAGAGGCACTCACTTGACTTTGCAGAAGTCAAACATCTTCACTGCCTCGAAGTCAAACATCTCCTAAGTGTCTTCTGAAGCCCAGAGAAAGGAAGAAAAAAACCCCTTATTTACTTCCTTGATGAAAATGAATGTATCACTGGAATCAGCCTCCTGCAGCTGTGGAGGGGTAAAAACGCAGCGTCTCAGCTCATGAAAGGGATTCTGAAGCCTGGCTTATTTGTCCAGCCTCTTGTCCTGTCCTAGCCAACTATCTTATCTTCACATCGTGTGGTGAAAATCCTTGTTACCACCTTCTTTTCCACCTCAAAAAAAAAAATGGAGATTGTTAGCTTTGTTTTGAAGTTGAAACACTGTCATCGGACCCAGTTCAGGAAAAGACATGTGTGGGAAAAATAGCGTGTATGTGCGTTCAACGGTCTGAAGCCAAGGCTAGAGGCAAATCAGATCAGCATGGCTAGAATGTGACAAGGTATAATTAACATTGGATGATTACTTAATTTCATTTTCTAAACTTTAAATAAAAATGAAATTAAGAAGAATCCCACGCCTCGCACCCTGAGTGGTCTCTGTGTGCCCTTTCCACTCTGAGTTCAGACCAGCAGCCAAGCCCCAGTGCCACCTCTGACGGCTCCGGGCTCACCGGGCTGCATGCCCNCATCAACTTCTAAAATTAGGGCCAAGCAAATTAAAGTTCAGTATACGCTCTCATCTTCAGTGCTAGACTACTTCAAAGCTGGTCCAAGAAAAATGCAGTCCTGAGCTATCCCACTGCTCGCGGCAGCAGAGAAGATGGAGGTTTTCATAAATGATACTTAACTCATGCAATAGGAAAAAATCTGCTCCCTCTTACAAAGAATCTAAGTTCTTGCAGTACTTCAAGAGTGACGGCAGTTTCCATTCTGTGGAGAGCACTGGCATCCACCCAGAACAGCCCTTCTTCCTACAAGACCTTGGCACTTGACCTCCTATCCAAGGGCAGGAGCTACTACTGCCTGCTGAAAAAATGCCCAGGAGTCAGAGTGCGCACGCATGACATGTCAGAGTGAAGGCCAAACAGACAGTGCAGACAGGTGTTCCCTCTTACAGATCAACCTCTCTGCTTAAAGCAGTTATCAGGCAGGAGGAGAGTTTCATCTGCAGCAGACACAAAACGTCAACAGCTGAGAGGCACTCACTTGACTTTGCAGAAGTCAAACATCTTCACTGCCTCGAAGTCAAACATCTCCTAAGTGTCTTCTGAAGCCCAGAGAAAGGAAGAAAAAAACCCCTTATTTACTTCCTTGATGAAAATGAATGTATCACTGGAATCAGCCTCCTGCAGCTGTGGAGGGGTAAAAACGCAGCGTCTCAGCTCATGAAAGGGATTCTGAAGCCTGGCTTATTTGTCCAGCCTCTTGTCCTGTCCTAGCCAACTATCTTATCTTCACATCGTGTGGTGAAAATCCTTGTTACCACCTTCTTTTCCACCTCAAAAAAAAAAATGGAGATTGTTAGCTTTGTTTTGAAGTTGAAACACTGTCATCGGACCCAGTTCAGGAAAAGACATGTGTGGGAAAAATAGCGTGTATGTGCGTTCAACGGTCTGAAGCCAAGGCTAGAGGCAAATCAGATCAGCATGGCTAGAATGTGACAAGGTATAATTAACATTGGATGATTACTTAATTTCATTTTCTAAACTTTAAATAAAAATGAAATTAAGAAGAATCCCACGCCTCGCACCCTGAGTGGTCTCTGTGTGCCCTTTCCACTCTGAGTTCAGACCAGCAGCCAAGCCCCAGTGCCACCTCTGACGGCTCCGGGCTCACCGGGCTGCATGCCCACAGGCTGCTCGAGGCACGTGGTCATTCCACCATAGATATTCCCAGCCTGATGTGTTCCCTTGCCCTCAGTGCAGGGCAGCCTGCGACTTGAAGTTGTCCTTGGCTCCCAAAATGACCAGTCAGCCACAGAAGAGCTTTGATTCAAAGGGCAATCAGCACCTATTTTTCTGCGAGAGTTTTGGGGATATAGACTGGAGACAGATCAGCCCAGTTTGGGTTTTTAGCCCTGTGCCGAGTGTGAAGTTGTGCAAATACACATTCTGCAGAGAGCTCAAACCCCTCTCCTGGCCAGGACAGCTTCTCCCACAGACTCTCATTTCTCCCTTGGATTTGGCAACAATATTCACGACTTGCAAACTCTGGTGACAGGATACTTCTGTGGACCACAGACAAGTGAATACAGGGTTTATATAACACCCAGATGCCCATTACAATACTACAGAATACTAACAAAGAATACTTTGCTCCTGAGCTCTGCACACAGGCTCCAAAGGCAGCAGATCTCACCACCTGTTTCCCCCAGACTGACCTTTGTGACCATCTCCCCAGCTCTGTAGCTCTTGGCCTGGTGAGTAGAAGCTGGTTCTGATGCCCCTCATGCGATGGTGTCAGCAAGACTCCCAGGGAAGGCTCATGCCTCTGCGGTACATTTCTTCTGCGTGTGTGCTGCATTGCAACGTATGACCAATGTCGGGACCTGCCTCCACAGGGCATTTACGGGAGCTGAGGGCCTGTTTGTCCCGCCACGCTGCAAAGGCTGGGGGTACAGGAAACGGGCAGGATGTACCGGGCAGAGAAATACATCCCCACTGAGAGGTGCAGGCTGCCATGGCCCCTGCAAAGCATCAGATGCAGCCTGGCTTGCCACACACACTAGCTTGTGGTCTCTCCAGGACTACCTGGTAGAGATTCTACCTGGGCGCCTCTTGTCAGATGCCGTCTCACCTTGCTGAAGACAGACAGCGACCTGGCAGCGGCAGAAAAACCCTCCACTCTTGACATGATTTAACTCTGGAAGAAAAGTCTTTGGGACTGAGATGATCTGCACATGATAGATAAATCAGCCGCTGACTGAATGGAAAAGCACCTTGTTCACTGACCAGGCACTCACAACTACGGGCTTCCCCTCTGAGGGACCTTATTGTGCCAGAGCAGAGCGTGGTCAGCCACTCCATCCCATGGGGCAGCCTCAAGGCTCGACACAAGAGTGTGGACACAAATGGCAGAGCTCACTTTGGGAAGGAGAGGCCAGCAGCTTTGGTGTGTGCTCTGGGACTCAGGAGACTAAGCCATCCTGCTTGCCCCTTCACTTTTTTCTGGTACTAAGACCTATGTCAGACCCCCTGAGGACAGCCTGAAGTGCTTAACCTCGAACTGTAGCTCTCAGCACCCTCACAAAGCCCACTGCTCATCTCCCTGGGCTCAGTCTCTTCTGAAACAGTTGAGGTGCTGGCTACTTCTTGATCTCAGATATCTAGTGAGACGGTATCTATAAATGTTATTTATCATCCTTAGACACTCTCTTGGAGCTAGTGGCCCATTCCCTCTTCCTTCTCCTCCAGCAGCAGCAGTTTGGACATCTTTGTTCAGGCCCTCCTGCTGCAGCTTCGGATCTCGGCCTTCACGCCTGGCTGGGAATATGTCAGACGGTCTCTGTCAGCTACTGCTAGCCAAACTGCCAGCGGGCACAGCTACTTGGCAAGGTACCGCACAACAGTCATTAGCTGCCCACTGTGTCCCTCTGCTCTCTGTTTGGTCAAGCAGCTTGAGGTTGGTGTTTTCCTTCCCACGGTAGGGCATGCCCTGACTTTTTTTGGACCTGCGACAGAGCCAGGGCCTCAGTTAGCATGAATCAGCACTGCACAGCAGGGGCTTGGGCTGTATTAGTTCACAGCAACCCTGAATCTGCCAGGAGAAAGTTAAAGCTTCCGGGCGCTGCGGCAGTATCAGTGGTGTCCCTCTCAGAGAGGCTCACCATCTGTTACATGCCCCACATCTCCAGCTCCTCAAGGCACACACAGAGAAAATGTCCCAATTCTTACCTGTAGGCACAGCATAGCCAAATGCAGGTCGTGTCCTGCTCTCTGGGATCACGCTGGAGTACCTCAGGCTACCTCTGTATGGACAAGAGAAAAGGAGCAAAGGTACATCTGGTTCCTCACGCAGCTCAGCAATGCCTCTGCCCCGCACAGCCTCATGGCCAAAGCATGTTTGGTGAGGGAGACTTGGGACACAGGGATCAAATGCCCAGATTTATGGGAAAGAACCACAAACAGTCTTCAGCTGGGACTGCCAGAGTCATCCAGAGTGCACTGAAGGACTTCACTCTTTGCATCGAAGTGATGGCGTCAGCCCCTCGTGCCTCTGGATCTGACCGTGGAGAGATGGCTCACAAAGCACCTGAGGGCTGGGGAGCAAGGGTCACTTCCCAAGTGCCTCAAGGGCCACCACAGAGCAGCGACTTGTGCTTCCAGCATCAACTTTTGCATTTGAAGGACAACTTGGGCACCATAGAGACAAGAAAACAACACTTGGCAGTTGTAGCCGGAGCCTCCAGCACACCATCCGCCTGGAGAAGCAGGCTCCTGCAGCTCGGCCAGAGCAGCTCTTGCCCTCGTGGTTGACAGAGTCAGGGCTGGGACAGGACTGTTTAACTCTGCTTTACAAACCTGATACGCACAACCCACGTGCTGGCTGTACTCCTTTCCCTGCACTTCCTGCTGTCCATCTCAAGTGCCTTCTTGCTTCACATCGGTCTTACAGCCCTGCTCTGACACCCACTGCTGTCAGACAGCAGGCAGGCAAAGCTGCCCCACTTGTTTCTTAGGCAGGAGGAGCACAGTAGTGAAAGGGTGAGACTGACACGAGCCCCAGGACATCCAAGCCATTCGACCCGGCTGTGGAAGTTAAACTCCTATTGCTCCGTCCTGCAGCACACTTTGTCTCCCTACAGCCCACAGGAATTTACCAGCTGGCTCAAGGACCGCTCCTGCCATGGGCAGATCTGCAGAAGAGATTTCATTTGGGCTGCCCCAGTTTTCCCAGCATGCAGGTTTGAGGAAGGCTGCCAGGGCAGCACAGAGGCACAAGCCATGCCAGGACGGAGACAGTAGTTGCCTCCTGCCCAGACACGCACCCAGGGTAACAGCAACTCAGCTGAACTCTCCCTTGGGAGTGATGGGCGAGGCCATTCCCCAGTAGTGCGAAAGCAGGAGATGGTATTTGACCGTTCAGCCTCTCTTCGTACCTTCTCAACAGTTTTGACACCACCAGTCCTCAGAGCGCACTGGCTAAGCAGGCCCGGGTGCAACATGTGGCCAGAGCCACACTCTTTGACAAAGCTGCAAAGCCCGTTACCTTGGTTGTCACAGCTGCTGTCTTGCACCTTAGTGAACACTGATCCACGGTGCAAGGTTAGCTTACATTGCCTTTTCCCAAGAAGGCTAATTCTGGAGAGAGAGAAAAATAATCTAAAGCCATCATGCATGTTTTTCTCATGAGCAAACAAATCTAGGATTGTCTGGACTGTGTGAAGACCCTGTGCACATTGAATTGCTCACCCTGGGCACACATTTTGTTCCAGCCTTTCTGTTCTAATAGCACTGCTTCCTCTTTCTTTCTTTCTTTCATCAGTCTCATTTTTTTTAAAGTGCTTTATCCACTTGCCAGGAATTGTCTCATGCTCAGTTATTGCTGTATTTGTGGCTTTTTTCAGGTCTTCGCCTTTTCAACTTTTTATTTTCCTGGGCTCCTGCTCCTTAGAGTGGAGAATGTATCTTTTGACATTTCACTTTGGACATGTTTTCAGCCCTAGCTGACTCCTGCTGCAACTTTATACACACATTCAGGTATACCCAAGTTTTCATTTCCATTTTAAACATTACATCAGGCAGTGAAGCTTTCTGCCTCTGTAGTTTTTCCAGCAAAGACAACTTCTTCCCCTTATTGCTCCTACCTGTGAGCAGGGAGATATCAAAGACCTTGCAGCTACGTGTAACACATACTTTTTCCCCTTTAAATACTGATTTTATCTGGATTTTGCACGACTGCTTTTATTTCTTGCAACTAGACCATTTCTGTTCAGAGAGACGCTGCTTTAAGCTACCCCAGTATCCACTCAGCCAGCCTCTTGCAAATTCCAATTCCAATGGCATTTGGGAAATGACTCGGTGGCTTTGCTTTTGATTTGCTGATGTCCATTTCTACTTTTCCACACTGTGTTTTCCAAACACAATCCACTATAGATTGTCTTGTTTTCCCTGTAGAAGGCCTCCCTGGTTCTGCACAGCAGGGTACTGAACTTGTACCGCTTTTCCAAGTTTGTGATTTTTGAAGGCACCACAAGGCCAGGATGGTCCCTTTGAGACCATCAGGTCAGGTCCCTTTGGGACGTCTAACTTAGAGATCCCACAAGCCTTTCAGTATTCCCTGACCTCAGAAGTCTCAAAGCTCTCATATATTGTTCAAAGGGGCTTCCTAATTTAAAAAAAAAATCTTCCTGAAATCTGCTCCTTGACCCTGGCAAAAGGGTTTTCTGGCGCATCTTTCTTTGTGCCTACCAAAGCAGCTTGAGTCAGTACTGGAAGGTTCAGTGCTCCCCCCAGATAACAGGCATGAGAGAGGAGAGAAGGATGCTCTGTGATCCAATCTGGGAAGGAATCTTCTCTGCCTGGTAAAGTGTAAAGGACTGGTGCGATATGATAGAGTGGAGAGACTTTTGTACTTACGCTTTACTTAGTTCAAAAGCGGTGTATCTGCAGTCGCTCTTGGTATGAACATGCTTCATTTTGAAGCCGTTGCTGCTACTGGGAATACCACACAGCACACATGACCATGACTGTAAGACATGTGGCTGTTTTAGACTCCTAAGTTCACAGTGAGAAGATTCTTCAGACGTGGCTCGGTTTTCAAGGGGAGAAAATCCTCACCCACCATCCTAAGAGGAAGGACAAACTGCAGCTGTATGTTCAAGAACAGGCTCAGGACGCACAAAGCAGCTCACAACAGACTGAGAACGCATTCCTGCTGGCAGTGCCAGTGCTCAGGGGGGAGAACTGACCATTGTTTATGTCCTTCTCTGAAATGATAAATACACACTGAGGCAAACACACGTGGCTGCCAGAATACTGCTCCTCTCCACAGACCTCACACTACTTTTTGAAAAACACAGACTTCACCGCTACAACAAAGCCTGAAAACGCCACAGCCAATGCGCTGTGGTCTGTGAGAACAGAATTATTTCTTCACATCGAGTAAACAAGTTGTTTCACAGCAAATCAATTCCTCACTCCAGAGCTGGCCCCAGAGGTCCCGAGCAATCCCACCGGAGGCTTTGGCAAGACTTCCTCGCTCAGGTGCCCGAACTGAAGTGCTTGAAGGGATTTAATTTAAGGCAGAGCATGGATTTCACGCTTTCCCTCAGGCTCTTTAGAAGGAGCTTCTGCCTTCAAAGGCAGGCCCTATTCCCACGGGCAACAGCGGGAAGAAACCCTTGAGGTGCCGGCACAGTGCTCCCCAGGGACACCAAGCCTGGCGCGGGGAAGGCGCTCCCACCGACGCCGGGCAGAGGGAGGACGGGGGGCTCAGTGTCCATCTGAGGGCTCCTGGGGCCTCACGTGGAAGGGGACCAGGAACAGGAGCTGTCAGTCAGCCAGCAGACGCCTCTGGAGATCACCGTGAAGCAACGGCCTGAAATAAGAGTTCCCATGTGGGTCAGGCCAAGAAGCCATTTTGGATCCAGGTGCTAGGTCTTGCTTTCCTTCCTGAGGGGAATGAAAGGACTGGAGGAGAAATCAAAACTGCAAAGGAATACGAGAGTAGAGAGAACAGCTGAATGAGAAGACCTTCTCCAACTGCTAGGAGACTGAGGTATGGAAAGTGTGAAGAGATGGGAAGCCTACTGCTCCCATCACACCATCCTCATCTAGACTGGGAACTGAGAAGGAAAGAAAGGGCGTTCCCTTAAAACATGTAATTGAGGGAGATGTAAATCAAGACTCAGTTCAGTGGAGTGAATTAATTTTGGCTGACGTGAACAGTGGGGAAGTGAAAACCTTTGGCTGGGTGCCCGAGGGGGGGGAGGAGAGGAGATAAGATACAAGGTAGGTGATGAAAGGGATGCAGGAGGTTAGAAATGTGAACAGGTTAGAGCTGTGCTCTGGGTCCTACTCTTCCCATTCCAACAGCTTGGAAGTGTGCGACAGAGCTGATGAAAGAGCCTGCAACAAAGCGAAGGAGACACCAGGACCAGTATTCAGTTATAAGCTTTTTCTTTTTTAGAATTCAAGCTTACACAGTTATCTATGCCCACTATATTCATAATTACATTTTAATATCTGCATACAAAAGCTATGTAAAAATTATTTTCTTCCCCCAAATATACAAATTTTCTCTTTAGATAGTTTAAAACATTTGTGATCACAGATTTTTTTTTAATATATTTTAGGCTGAAAAAATATTACCAATCTAGCATAACTCTTAACACTGTTTGCAAAAAAATACATCATCCAAGGTTCCTTTGTTTTTTACCGTACGGTGTAACGGTTGCCTTACCCTCAGGGCATGAAACTGATACAAAAAAATAAACCAAATAAGCAAAACCCACAAACCTCACAGACAAAGTAAGAAGTCCCAACCAACTTCATAAAAACAAAAAGACAACCCAAGCCACCCTTCTCTTCAAAAAAATTATGAATGACTAATTTGATGTATTTATGAGCAAACTNATACAAAAAAATAAACCAAATAAACAAAACCCACAAACCTCACAGACAAAGTAAGAAGTCCCAACCAACTTCATAAAAACAAAAAGACAACCCAAGCCACCCTTCTCTTCAAAAAAATTATGAATGACTAATTTGATGTATTTATGAGCAAACTAAAACTGAAGAGTGCTAAGGAAGCAGGAAAAGAGAAAAAGAAATTACAGTATGTCAGCTAGTTCATGCCCTGATACTATCTTTACCAACATTAAATGTGTAATTAAATAAAGTGTCTTTTAATGTTTTACATTGTGCTCAGTAATTTACATAAATTTAATCTACACCCGGGTGCTGATGTAGATTTACATTTGATTGTCTTGTGCATAAACAAGGTTCGCTTTTAAAGAAGGTAAACTGTGCAATGGACAGTCACAAACAACTTATTACCTGCACAATATTGCTTTTTGAAGGCGACATCAGTCAATGTGGATACACACAAATAATGCATACTCTTTGCATCTGCTAACATCTATACAACACTAAAACTTTTGTGATAAGGCCAAACCTTTTTTTTTGTTTTTGATTTTAAAGCAAAAATATACCATAGTAAAAAAATGTGCTCACACCGTTTTGAGTCTTTAAGTGGAAAATAAATCTCTATCACACTAGAATAAAATTCTCTCTATAAAATTTAAATACGGATCACTTCATTGCTATATCAAAAGGAAACGCCTGGCAATCATTTCCAGATGATCACAATAACAAGACACATTAAGAGGTCGTGTCGCCTCTTCCTTTGTGAAAAGATAAATGTTGAACACTTTCAATTGCTCTCACAGTGAGAGGAATACGTTCCTTGGTTGTGGATTTTGATTCTGTCAGTGAAAAAGGTTTAGCCTTAGGAATGCTGGCTACATCTCAAAACCGTAAGACTGATTTTTATAATTTATGATTCATGCAGCAAAAAGTCAATATGACACATACAGGTTAGAGTTCCATAGCATAAAAATACATCACTAGCGATAACATGCTCTGCTTGTGATCAACAGCCCTGTCTTGGCAGATTTCCGATATAAATGGTCTCTCTGGGCAGTTTTTTCCTTTTTCTAACACCTGCCTCTGAAGAAGCAAGCACTCTGCTCAAGGATGATTTTTGGATCTTGGAGGTCTAACTCTAATGCTGACATTTTGGCAGAATGTAAAGGAAAATCATTATCACGCACTATATATGTCATTATAAATACCATAACTTAACTGATATTACACACGAAATGAGTATCTAAATGCACATGTTACTCAGCGCAAAACCATGAACAGTGACAATGAGGTTTGACAGGAAGAATCTTCTGCGTAAGACCCACATGTAGTCCACAAAGCAAACATGAGAGTTACGTAGCATCATCAGAAACGAGACTCTGGACTGCACTGGAGAAGTGCACGTTTGTTATTTCACTCAAAAGGCCAGTTACTACAAAGGGTGCAGACTTCAGTACTGATGTCTGCCACTCACTCGGTCAGTCCAGTGGCTCAGTCCTTCACAATCGCTTGACACCACTGGTACTTAAAAGCAAGTATGTCTTTGCAGGACTAAGGCCAGTATCCACTGGTTAAGAGTTTGCAAGAGCATCCCCATGTGTTCTAGTTTTGCTCTCATGATCATGCAAATCAAGAGTTGTACTGAGGGAGTCAATGAAGTTACACAGATAAGACTGGTAGGAGAACAGAGGTCATTAGATGTCATTACATCAAATCTGTCAAACTAAGAGCTTGGTCTTAGTTATCTAACTGAGGAATACTACTAATCCCTCTGTGTTGACCAGTTCAGATTCCAATTTATCTACAAAGCTAGAAAAGTATGTTGACATATGTCCTTTCTGCTTAAAGCACTGCTGAACCTGTGAAAGTTGGTTGCCTGATTTCAGGCACCTCAGTCCATCTGCAGTCACCTGAGGAATGAGGCCTGATTTTTCTGAACCCTGATTAACCACAACTCCAAACTACATCAGCATCTTGGGAAGTCAGGCCATTAGCTCGGATGCCTAAGTGCAGCTTACGTGCCTGAACTCAGACATCCATTTGTGCAGGCTGTGTTTGCAAACTTTGTAACGTGCCACGGTAGACCCTGGGGGACAAGTTGCTGTATGAACAATGTCTTTTACAGCAGACAGTGTGCAAAGTGTTAATTCTTAGCACTGTCTCAAACTGCAGTTTTGTCCAGGGCATTTCAAGTTCTTTCATCTCTTGCTGCTTCCCCAAGTCAATCCAGTAACTCTCATTTTTTTATCTAACCTCTGATCTTTATTTTTTTTTGATTAATCCAGTCCTGACAATCCTAAATGTTCAAAAACCAGTTACAAGGGCCCCAGTAGTTATGAGCTAAGTCACTGTTGGGTAGTGACTTCCCACCTATATAATTAACATTTAGGCTACTGCTGATTTTCTTTATAGCCCAAAGGATAAGAATTGTTGACCTTAGTGACAGACTGAGCCTCTCAAGCAGCAGCACAACTCCAGGAACAAAAGCTCTGAAAAATACTGGACCTTGCAGTGAGATCATTGTTTTTGTTCCTGGGTCTCGTCCACGGCAGTCAAAAGCTCGTATGCTAACTCAAGCTCACATTTAGCAACCAGGTGAGATACTTGGGACTGGCTTCAGGAGGAACATGATGCTTAGATCTGTAGCAGAACAGAACTCCAAAAGAGATGCACATTTATTTTTTCTTTGCAAGCCATTGTGGGTACAGATGCAAGAAATGGATTAGCCATTTTTTTGCTTTCCCTATATGCTATCAGTTCCCTATCAAGCCACTGCCATATCAGATATCTAGCACTCTTAACTGACTATGGATGCTGCTGATCTGAGATTCTGCATGAGTACATGTGAGTTCATCACATTGTCTGGCCTCTTGTTCCAAAAAGCTAGAAAGTTTCTAATTCCTTGGCCCCAAGACATAGTGCTCTACAAGGAATTTAGATAGAGATTGATGTTGTTAACACATAGGCTTTGAGATGGAGCAAAGAAAGCCCATAACAGAGGTTCTCTGACTTCAGCAAATATTTAAGAACAAATTTCTAACAGTCGGTCTTCCTTGCTATCTGCAAAAAAACCCCTCAACACCTCATTGTGTTTTATATTCTCACAAAATGATGGGTACAAACCTCCAAATGCTAACATCAGTGCTCACAACTCATCACAGGTGCATCAAAGAACAGGGAAAACAAGATTCAACATCCCTGAAAACACAGCCAACAGCACTCCAAATGTTTTATCAATGATGTAGGGAAAGAGGAGTGGAAAGAATTTAACCCCTGACACACACTGTGTTCCACCTACAAGATAAATTTTCCTGAGTATCATGTTTTCATGATGGAATAAACACGTAACACATGGGTTCAGACATGGGCCATGAGCTTTGAAAGTCAACACATCCACCCTAACAATGCCCACTGACTTGCCAGGCAAATCTATCAATAAATAGCATGAGAAAGAAACTGGTACAAATGAATGCACAACATGAAAGAACGTGGGGTATGTGGAAGTGCGAAATACGTGAACTAAGTCTCTGGTTCCCAGGGAGAATAGAAGGATGCTTTTGATGTATCATACAAATTCATAGAATGGTTCAATATCAAGTTTATAAAACCCAGGGACAACACCCCTGAATGGAGATGGATGACAAAGAGGAACCTCTACCTATAATGTCCTCATCACCGGCCTCCAAACATTCCAGGACTGTGAGTACTGGCCTGCAGATTTCGGCAGCAGGACATCCTGTCATTGCTCCGTTCGGTTCCTGCTAGTGCAGTTAGTGGAAATAAATTAAAGGAATCAAGAGAGAATCTAGCGAAACAAAACAATACAGACACCAAGGAGGAAGAACCCAGCTGATCAGCACACATAAATGCACACACACACGGGAGAGGGTGAGAGAAGGCGAGAGAAGATAAAAATACGGAAACATGTTTAAGACATCTGCTGAGGATTTGTAATTATATATATATAAAATTATATATATACGTGCATATAAACTTTATATATATAAAACAAAAGACTACTGCCAAGCAACACTATTTGTACTACTGGGATAAAGCTGGACAGTCTTGAGTGTCGTTAATAACACAGTTGGTTTCTGTCCCATCTGAAGATCACCCTGTATGTTTCGTTCTCCTTGTCCTCATTCTGTGAGCATTCACATCCCTGAATAACTCTGAGGAAAGCCTGCCATCCTGACAGAGAGCCTTCTCCTTCAGAGTGCTGAATTTTCCCCACACCTCAGAAAAACCAGACCTCTCCACTCTCAGGAAAAGCACCTCAGAGGATCAAATTCCCCTCCTCACTCCAACAGACCTTCCAGTGAAGTTACCTGGAGTTCAAATGTAGTAAGAACTGAAGGATCTTGCTTTCTTATACACATGGAAAAAAAAAAAAAGAGTCAGTCCCTTTTAACACTCTGCATTGTTTTAAGTACAGACTGCATCTGCTGGAACAATCCTCAGATAACCATGGGATCGTGATGATGATGAAGATCCTAGATCATAATGGTGATAGTTAAAACAGAAACAACCATGTAGACTAGAAGTTTCATCTCATGAAACGGTCACTTATGCCCTGCAAAATGAGGTAATACCAGACATAATTGCCAGGGTCAAATTAACAATAGCTGTTTTAACTTGGAGGCCAATTTATTTTCTGCCACTTCAACTTCTCTCCCATATTTTCCAAGCAATGATGTGTGTGAGCTGGTGACCACGCAAGTGCTGGTGAATGAGACTGGTCTGTTTGTATTTTCACTGTTAAGCTGTCAAAGCATTCACATCAAAGGACTGAAGAACAAATTGCAATAGTCACAAATACCTGCATTAAAGGGATGTTTTCATCCATGTGTATACAACTGCCCCCCAGCAACCCTAAACGAAAACCTAAACAAAAAACAAACCCCGCCTCAAGAAACAGAAGAAAACGAAAGAAGAAGAAGAACAAACAGGGGTGAGAAGAGCTGGGCAACGGGATGAAATGACAGCCAGTAGTGCGACATGGGGGTGGAGAACCGCTCCAGTCTCTCTAATCCTCAAACACTTCCAGGAACAACGGAGGGAAGAGTTCTGTGGGGCACTCCACCTTCATGTGCAGGAAGCGGCTGGCATGGCAGGCTCCGATCATTCGCAGGTCTGTCACTTTCATCAGCAGTTTTGGCCAAAAGTGTGCAACATGGTGTTTTCTGTAATTAATGTAGTGTTCGAATGCCAGGAGGAAACCCTCTTGACACTTTTCTATCCTCTCAACGCAAACAAGGCCTGGACGATCTGCAGATATAAAGAAGCAGAATTATCATTATTACTCATTTACCTTAACAAGATCCTGATCACAAATCAGGAAAAATAGGTCAATTCTGTTGTTAGGAAAGAAAGAACGGAGACCAAGGACATCTGGCTCTGGCACAAGCAACAACTTTGACCCTGGGCCCCTCACTTATCAGTACTATCACTGCCAAAACAAGGAGATAATCTTTTTCTTCATCCTTTGCCTGCTTTGCCCATTTAGCATACAGCTGTTGGGAAGTGCTTCCTTACGGTGACCAGAGCAACAGATCTCAGCTAAGGCTTCTATCTATATCTTAGTGTAAAACAATGAATAAAGAACAAAAAAAAAAAGTCCTTGTCAGATATCTAAATTACAGTTCTTTCCCATGTGTTTCTCTACAGTCTGGCCAATGCTTTGATCAAGCTTTGATCCACAGGTGAGCTGCAAAGGAAACTGTTATGGAGCACCAAGGAACAACAAAGGCCAAAAGTTAGGCTGATTGTCTCAACCGGCACCCAGATGGGTGCTGGAAAAACTCCTTTCACAAGTCACTCTTAGGAGAGACTTCTGGGAAGCAGGTCCACTGAACTGCCTTCTGAAACCCCTACTCATGTATCACTGTGTGGGGAACTAAAAAGAAATCAAAATGTTTTCATTGGGAAGGTCAAGTGCTGTGTTGTGATTAAATGTGGAAACTTTTCGGTCTCAGACGCAGTTAATGCTTCTAAATCACTGTCTGTGTATTGTTATTTAGTGCCCAATCTTCAAAGTGGTCTTAAACGAAAACCTTGCCAAATCTGCCACTGCCCAAGAATGGAATTTCCTCTTTGGGCTGGCACAGTCAGTGGAAGCATATTTGAAAACATACTCGATCTGGGAAGAGAAGAAACTCTTTGGAAATTGTATGAAATGGTCTGTGTTGCTTCTTTATCACACCACCATGAGATCAGTCTCAAATGGCCCCAGCGTGGGGAAACGGCACAGCTCTCAAATGCCCATTAGCAAGTGGTGGCACCCTTTAGTAGGAAAACAAGAAAGCAGGTCAAACTAAGCATATGAGACTGATGGGAACATGTATGAACTGTACTTCCCGCCCAGTGCATGACAGTACCTGGGGAAGAGTGAACTTATTGTAAGGACAACAGTTGCTAAATTATCAGTGTTTCATTCAAGGCAAATTGGCTCAGAACCAGATCTGATTTCTTTCTGATGATCTTTCTTGCCTCCTCCCTAAGTACTAAACTGAGCAATGTGTGTTACCAAAGCCGCTTTTATGCCCATCTCTCTAAATACCCTGATTTTTTTTTCATAGTGCTCACCAAACTAGTTCCAAGCTGCACTGGGATTTTGAGAGAGAATTTCTCCCACATTAGTCAGCACTACAAGATCTAGCATAACCTATTTCTTTTAAAAATGAAGCTTGTGACCAAGACTACAGAGTTTCAAAGTGGTTAGGGTCCCAATATATTTCTGTTCTCACCTGATGACATGAGCAGGACAGCCTGAAGAAGGGCAACCTCGGTGTCATCCAGGTTAAATGAAGAAAGAGACATGCCCAGGTCAAAAATGGCATCAGACACTACGCCAAGACCCCCATTTTTCAGCTGGCCCCTTGTCACTGCCATCTCCCCATTTAGTGTTAAAGTCTCACTCTCGGGGTCATAGCGAACTGCTGCTCGGAGGGACATTATCTCCATACAGCAGCCTTTCAGAAGGATGATCTGGTCTTCACATGGCAGCTGCAGAAATTATAAATGGTAAACAAAAAGTTGCGTTTTTCAAACTGAGTTGGTTTTACAACTACAATAAATCCATGAGCATGAAGTTGCCATTCACACCCCAAGGCACTACCTCGCTTAGTGCAGCTACCATCCAAACACACTGCTGACCCACTAGTTCCAGTACACTGCAGAAACCTCCAAGACTCGCATTCCTGCTTCCAGAAACTGCTGGCAGGTTAGGATCCCCACACACCCTTAGGAAATCTACCGATGACACAGCTGCAGGCAAGTGGTCATGGGCAAGACTCTCAAAGCAAACCAAGCTGGTTCAGATGCCGAGGTGACATGACTCAGCTTGCAGAAGGGCTGCTCTCTGTGCGACCGCTCAGCTTGTGGAACATTATAAAATTAAATCCAATAAACCTTAAAAACGTAGCTTTCTATTTTCAAGTACATTTCATGAAGTGTGAAGGGTGAAGCAGACCTGTCAGGTGCCAGGTTGGTGGTAACATATACTATTGGTTTTCTCTCACGTCAGGGGTGGATCTAACCGAGATGGCTGAAGTGGTCGCTGTTCTTAGCTGTTTACCCTTCTCTCTTCTACTCCTGAGATTCCTCAGCTTAAAACTTAGCTTAATGGAATAATTGGGGCTGGTATAGACCTCGGCCATCCCAGCTGAACTCTGCCAGCCATACATATTTCTTACCTGACCAGAGGAAAAGAAACACATTTGAGAGGATCCATAAAAGTGGACTGCTTTTTTAAAAAAAGGAATGAAATAAATTTTTGTATCTAGAAGAGACACCTCAATCAGTGGGGCATTAATTCTCACTGCCATTTAAACAACAGAGAACTTACCAAGCTATATTTAGCCTACAAAGACTGATCTCCCTAGACTCCCTACATTATATCTGGAGAGACAGAAAATCTTTAGTATAGCTTCAGCTTTTATGCTGGGCGTAAGCTGTGATCTTCAGGGCATGTGGCTAGCCTTGTCTTTTCCACAAGATTAAAAGAGGTAAGCTGTCTGAATTGGTAGAGGTAGGTTCTGTATTTATAAAGTGTCGCCAGGATGGTGATACCTTAGGAGAATGTATACTGTGAAGCATGTCTTTATGTTCTCGCAGGTAACCCAATGATGGCAAAACCTACCAAGACTACTTTGAGACTGTCAATAAATGAACAGCATGCACATCTATGAAAAAGCAACTAATTTCTACTTGGATTGAAAAGAGGCAAAATCCATCCGTTTCCGATTCATCTAAAGTTATTACATTTACCTGATTTGCAATTCAAAATCAAAAAAACAGACCCACCAACTATAGGTTTATGTGGCAACTGTGTACTCACAAAGCAAATACAGTGATTTGGTGTAAAATGATGTAGAGTGAACGCCAGACAGTTACGTAATGCAAGTAGAAAGCAGCTGCCTGTTAGAGGAGAGTTTTAAGCACAAAGCCAGCCCCAGTCAGAAAAAGGACTTGAAACATGCAGCTATTTTTCCAGCAATGCCAACTTCAGGTGTGAAGTGTTTGATACACAAGAAAAATGACTCATCCTGTTCAGGGCAAATCACTTTCTCTGTGGATCACACTCAGCTCAGCAGCAGCATGGGGAAGGCTGCACAGACACAGTGGCAGTCTCGCTACCAAACAACAATGCCACCGTTTGGCTGCTGAGACTGAAGCAGGGAAAGAAAAAGAGCAAAAAATAAAAATTAAAAAAAAAGTAGTGTGAGAGTAACCACAAAGAGATACTAGAACAGCAAACTGCAGAGAAAAAAAGGACACGAAAGAAAGGATGGGAGAAGGGAGGTGAAGAGAGAAATGAAGAAAAAAGACTAAGGAGCAGGAAGAATGGTGGAAAAGAAACCGATAACAGCAAGGAAGATATTTCATGATGCTTCAGCTATTTTATTAGTGAGCCATTAAACCAATGAGAATTCCTCTTCCTACTTGAACCTTCTTAAAGGGTGATCTGGTATTGGTGATCTGACAATGTTCAACCTTCACCTGCATTCCTAATTCTGAAGGACACACAGGACACCTGTTTCATGGATAGCAAGTCTCAGGTCTTATCTGCCAGTAGCAGTAGTTACCAAAGACAGGGGGCTTGAACATCAGTTCTGCTTCCAACTACGCAGGTTTCGATGCTCTCCACACTCATCGCTTGAGCATTACTACCAGAGCACCTTTCAGGAGTGGAGTCAACAAATGTGACTGATTATCTGCCACATGTTGTCCTTTCCTTCTCTCTCTGCAGAGAGAAAAAGCAAAAGGCAGCAAACTGAGGTGCTCACCTCTGCAGGACATACTGGCAGCCAGCACATGTGTAATGCAGCACCATGGAAATGAGCTGAGCTGAGCTACCTAGAAGAGTATTTACACAGCTTCACCCAATGTGGAACCACTGATGCTGTGACATTTAAACTCACACCAAACTGATTAAATGCTCCTCAATCTTCACCTTCTAAGAAGAAGGAAATCCAAGAAGGAAACGAGCAGAAATGTTGAGAAGTAAATGAAGTTTTCCTTATACTTCAATTACTCTGGAATTAAATTCTTGCTTTGAGGCATGGGCCAATGGATGCACACAAATCAAGATGGGCACTCACGGTGCTTTGCTGGCATGCGCATGTGTCCAAAGAAGAGAGAAAGAAGGAAAAGTAGCTGTGAATATGTAAGAGGCCACGGATGTTCCTTGCCATGCCCCTCCTTCATAGAGATTTACTACACTCTCAGCCTGAACCTCTGAGGAAATTAAGAACTGAGATAATGTTTAAATGTTCTGCAGGTCCTATGGGAGAAAGGAGGGCTTTTTCTCATAAGCAAATCCACAGCCCATACAGTGTTGCTTCTAAGAAAAAAATACGGGTTAAAAACCATAACTGAAATACAGTTAACAGGATGGTGCCCCTTCAAAAAGGAGCAAACATTTGCCATTTTCTTTATGCTACAGCAGGAGCTGTATGACAACCCAGAGGGCAGCTGTCCTATTCCTTTGTGTTCACTAGGAGTTCTCCCTCACTCTGCCATCAGACCTTGCTGTATGCAGATGTCAGGTTTACACAGTGGCTCAGATGTAAACAAAGTCCATCCTAGCTGAGCTGCATAACCTACAGAGGTCATGTCCAATGATGCCTTCTTCATCCATGCTTCTTGCCTGGCTCTGACACAAGCGGGCCCATAGTAGCCAGGAGGGGTAGGAGACATCTGATGGGCAGTGCAGCACGCAGGTGACTGGCAAAGCTTTCTAAATTAAAGTCTACCTTGGTATGTCACTGCAACTTCCCACCAACAAACACCAAACCAGAGGAGACAGATTCCCTCAGACACTGAATGCTGCAGGGGCCTCTTGATGTATGGACACATTCCTTGTATTTTAAGATCTTCATGCTTGGCCACTATTTCATGCTCGCTTGGCTGATGAAGCCAATGCTGAGGTTAGCCAGGGAGAGCTATTTACACTATGCCAACTATTGAATTTTACCTCTTCTTGTTCTGTAGGTGCCAGAGGACATAAATAGCTCTCCTTGACTGACCTTAAAGAAAAGCTGCCAACCACCGAAGAGTAAAATGCTATGGCTGCCTTAAACTTCCTTCCTGACTGATGTTTAGTCAGGAAGAAACACTGTTCCCGAGTTAGGGAGCCTGGTGAACTCATTGACCGTGGTCGCTCCCATTTTGAATGTCATTCACTTGGCATTTCACCAGCAGAGTCAAGTGTTGTTCTGCAGTGTGGGCGAGCAGGCAGGCATCTTTCCATGGCTGGATTGTGGATATTTTCATGTTAAAACTCCCATGGTTGTGGATCCTAAGGGACTCACAAGACTTAAAATTATTAAGATTATTAAGACTGAAATATTATTTCAGGCTGCAGTTCTGATAACATTTTTTAAGTTAGGAAAAAACTGTCATCAGCCATTGCATCTGGTCCTTCAATAAAAATGATACCTCAGTGCAAATGAGATCAGCCTTGGGCTTCTGTATTCCTAATGTGCAACCAAGTCCATTTGAGTCTATTTACTGTATATTTTACATGTGAGTATCTACCTGGAATGACAATCCATTACTTTTACGCACTCTTTTATGCACAACCTCCTCGCTCAGGAAAAGTATGCCTAGGAATTACGAGGCAAGTGCCATTCCTGGACAGGGATGCTTTCCTGGATTTGAAGAATTTGTTACTGTGTAGACCCAACTCCACAATACCGCACTTGCCAAGGAGCCAGAAAACACAGAGGAAACTGTGTGCTGGAAGATGTGATTAAACATGTCAAAGATGCTTCTAGACAGTCTCTTTTTGCCCCTTTGCTTTGTTCAAGGTCACCTCTAAAGACACATTCAAGTCCCTAATGAACCATGATGACTTCTAGATGAACAAAATCAGGATTTCAGCAATCACAGGAAAAAGAAAACTCATAAAAATCCAGATGTTTCTAGTCCCATCTATTTTGAGTCTCTCTAATTTTTCTGATTTTAAACAGTGAATTTTTTAGTTCCATGCCAGGAGTATTTTGAATAGTTTTTAACAACAGGCATATAAACGAGGAGTGCAAGGAAGTTTTCTTACCTCACAAAACATAGGCAATTTTTTGGCAAAATCCACCACTCTTGTAATCGCTGGTGTGATAATTTTTGTAAACTGGCTGAAGGCTTCTAAATCCACTTTCCCACCTTCTGGGGCATTAACTATTGGTGCCTGCCCAATATCTTCTGGCTAAGGATATAAACAAAGACATTTAAAGGAATAATCTATCTTAGAGCAAGTATTTTATACTCTAAAAAAAGTCCTGCTTGGCAATGGAAGATATGCTAAAATAAAAAAAATAACACTACTGACTTTATAAGCAACGCCCATTATGCCACAAAATGGGAATTTGTTTGTAAGGCATTTGTGAAAGAGGAGACACAGATAAATGGGTGACTGGCATGCCGCTACCCAACTTGTGTGGGCTGCTCCATTTTTGTGTACATGCAGTTTCTTCCTTGTGCCTGTATCTGAATATTTTGTGGGTGTAGTGTATGCCTTTTTTGCTTAAAAATATACGCATGTTCTTGTTTCTTACAGGTGCTGGGAACTCTCAAGTTTCTCTAAAAGCAAAGAGAGCTGAGGTGACTTATTACCCCTGAGAAGATGCCAGAGCTTTGCAGAACTGAGCTCTTTCACCTACTCGAAGTTCTGAAACCCTCCCCAGAACAGATTGCCTGGTATCACAGAGCTCCAGGCTGCCAAGGCCTGTTTCCAAAACTAGGGTAAAACAACTGGTGCCTAAGAATGGGCTAACACAAAGCTAGCCTGGATAAAGTGACTAGAATTTGAACTCGTCTGGGTAAAATTTGGGTTGAAAACTAGCCCAAGGCTTCTCCAAAAGAGAAAAAAAAGGTCATATTTTGAGGATTTCAATAGGGATATACACTGAAATAGTTTCAAACAGAAATCTGCAATGAGTGTTTTTTATTCCAACTGCATTTCAACTGTTCATCTGATTTTATGACAGCTCGTCAATGTTACCATGTATTTTAAACACAGACATATCGAAGCTGTTCTGTTTCCTAAGTGCGGTTGTAAAAGACTGCCAACTACCAAGCAGACGTTTCATTTTGTTGATATTAGAGAGTCAAAAACTGGATAAGACCCAGAGAAGAAGGCCTCTAAGACTGATGGACTTCATGACGTTTATATAAGGGCACTTAAACAGGGGAGGTGCTGAAAGTGCTGACTATAATAAAAACTTGTGCTTGGCAGTTTTTTTAAAGCAACAGATCATAAAAGATCCTTCCACAGCTCTGTCACCATCTGAATCGAAATCTAACTTCTTTCCAGAAAAAACTCAGCAATGCATTAATAAAGCAAGTACCAATTGTAAAGGAACAATGAAGAGGATAGGCTCAATTATCTGATGGTTCCTACAAAAAAATTCAAATAATCCCAGCTCTAGGCTCCCTCCCTCCCTGAATCTTGGGAAACTAAACCACATTGCCTGCGTGCTCATGATAAACAACCTTCATCACTTCCAAGTAAGAAGACCAAATGCTTAAAACCACGCATAACTTTGTTAAGGAGAAAGAGACAACACAATATTTTCTTGGGAAAGCCAAAAGAAGTCAGGATTGCTAGCTGAAGCTAACATACTCCAGAAGGGCATACAACTGGAGAGCCCTTGCCACTTAACTCAACTCAATCAGAAAAGGGGTCCAGACCTCAAAAGTTGCTCCTGCTGTTGGAGAACCAGCCTCAGCTGCCTAAGGACCGACTCACAGCTCCTGGGGCACGCAGTCAGTTCCTCTTGCTCTTCAACAGTTTCTGGCAAGGGCTTTCAAAGCCCTCCGCCTGGGGTTGGCGGGCCATCCTGGACTTTCTCTTCTGTGCTCTTCTGTGGCCTTCCTATACTTGCCTTGAAACCACTGGGGTTCCACATGTGAGCACTGCAAAGAACCAGGAGGCCCTGCAGTGGGGGCCGAGAGTGGTTTGATCTGGCCTAGGAACTGGCTGTGGAAGTCACAGCTGGTTTCTGAACTGCCCATTACAGCTGCCACACCTGCATCTGTCCCCTCTCCCAGTCGCCCTGTTGTTACACCACCTCATGCCCTGCCTCTGGGCACCTCTTGCTGGAGGCTCCCCCTCCGCTGTGACTGTCTCCAGAGCCTGAAGTCCTCAACGACTACATTTTACGTGGCCCAGTCCCTATCAGCTTTCTGCCTATGTCCTCGTTCCCAGGCCAGACCTCAAGCTCCTCATACTTTATCCCAAACCAGGAGATACTGAAAGAACAGCTATTCCTGCCTAACTAACCAAACGCACTACTGCAGCTGCTTCTTGGCTTGCTAAACCAGCGCCGCAAACCTTGCTGTGCAGCACCACTGGAAAGCGCTCTGCCGCTTCTTGCCAGCGATCACTGGCTGTGGTTTCCTGACTGCATGCTACTACAAACATGCAGCCATTCATGTCGAAATTTAGACAGAGCCACTGGAATTAACAAAACATTATAAAAGGGATCAGCTGGTTTGAATATATAATTTCTCTTAGCAATTTAACAGTAGGTTGAGATTCCCATGGTGAACTAGGCAGCAGGAGCCTAAGCTTGCAAAAAAATGAATGTTCTCTATCTGATTTGGTATACACAGACTGTTAAAGACCCCTGTGTATTCCTGACACACAGTCTATAATTCCTCTTTTGTGCAGTGTAAGCATTTTGCATTCTGCACTTACTTCCTCTAAAAATCTATTTAGAAAAATCAAATAAATCATTTTCTAAGGCTGAGCACCACAAATCACCATTTATTTTCTGATCCTTAGTTATAGGTTGAAAACTTAAGTTGTCTTGTAGTCTGTAACCCCAATGCTATCGTGTATGTATCATCCTGCTCTCATGGAAATTAATTTTTCTTTGCCAAATTTATTTTAATTAATGTGTTCCCTTTGGGACAAGGAAGCAAAACCCACAAGTTATTAATAAAAAATATCAGCTGTCATCTAAAACTTTACATTGTTTTAACACTTACAATTCTAGTTCCTAATAAAGACAACTATTCCTAGATATAATACATAAAAAAAGATATGGTATGCATTATAGACTGCTACTGCTGTTAATCAGGAGTGAAACAATTTTTCTACTTATTCCTATCATAGCACATTAAAAGTATCCAGCTGGCTCAGCCTTAACTCAGCAACACACTGTTTACCTCTTGAAATACATGGTCTGATCAAACACTGAGCTTCAGCCAAGTATAAGGAAGTAGTAATTATAAAAATCATCCATTTTTCATGTATGTCAATACACCGGCAGATATACCCTCTTTGGGGTTGCAATGTTGGGCAGGAAGTTCAGGAGCAAGGAAAGAACCTGGCTCCAAGAGCAGTGTAAAAGTCTACAGTCCTTACCAGAAATTTCCTTTTCTGCTTCCAGTGGCTTCCTTGTGCATTGGTGGCCACATGTGCTTCAGTAACAATTTTGATGAGCTCCCATTCTTCATCCGTTGGCTCTGGTTTGTGTCCAATGGTTTTCTGCAGCTCTTCCCGACGTCTCTTCTCTCGATTTTCTTCTATTAGCTTCCTCTTTGCCAACCGCTTGCTGTCATCCAACACCACTAGCAGGGGAAAAGCACACAAAAACGGCAGGAAGCTCTTTAAGGTTGACTGAACTTTGGTCTTTGAACTCTGAACTTATGCCTGAGGTACTAATTGATTACAAACACCTTAACTAATGAGTAAAGAAGTACTTAGGTAAGACCCACAGTTGAGACAAGTAGTTCTCTTATTTCTCTCTCCAAACCAGTTTCTCAGAAGCCTGGATCGCAAAGAACGACTCACCCTCTGGTAATGTGATGTATATTACCATGGCCTTCAGTGGCTTATTCCACTAATAAAACTAATCTGTGAAAGCTTTGTGAGGACTCACGCTGGGAATAATCCATGTTGGGAAAGATGCACTTTTGTTTTCTTTACAGTAGTATGAGCATGCACACTCCTCTGAATTGTGTAAATGTGTTCTTGTAAGCCAGCAGAAGGTAACGTGGATTTAAGAAAGTGGGAGTACTTATTCACAGGAGGCTCCTGTGTATGTCATACCTGTTGTATGACACGCTCAGAAATAATCTGCCTTCGGCTTTTTCTGTAAGTCCCACAAATGGTGTCATTCTGTAGCGTTCCCCTAGAGCCCCACTACTTCCAGTGATGCCAGACACACAGGCCCCAGGGCTGCACATCCCTGACCACCACTTAAGACTTTATCCCGTTTTCCATACAAACGTGAACAGGCCATTTAAAACAGACTGGCCCACTTTAGCGGAGAAGGACCATTCTGACACACAACTGGTGGCAGGCAGGTAGGAGCAATGAAAGCCCTGCTTACACGCTTGTGCATACATTTTTAACTCAAAGGTGGGAGAAACCCTTCTCTATTTGGGGTGCAGCTGGTCTGCCTGCTGTGAGGCAGCAACAGCTCCTTTGGCGCGTACATATGTGCGACCCACAAAGGCCATACCAGCTTTACAGTACTGGCACCTGGAAACTTCTCACTCTGCACAGCCGCTACGTGGCTGATGTTCACCGCTGCCTGCTGCACCTGACTGGACCGGGTGTGAACCAATGAAAAATACTAAGTTAGAAAATTTTTCTGTTGTTTATCAGGCCTGTTTTCCTGTCCGTTTTTCTGCAGATGATTATGCCAGCAAAAACCATTCACATTAATGCACAGGGTGATTTACATGAGTTCCTCCCATTTGTACTAATTGAAGTTACTGGTGTAAATCCCTGTGCAACTCAGGAAAAGATGACCCCTAAGGGTTAATCTTACGGCCATATGTTCTAGTTCTTTAGAATAAGAGTGGAATTCTTTGCAGTAGATAACTTCTTCAGAGCTAAAAATAAAACAAACAACTGCAGGATGACTCATACAACGACATTCAATTTCACATCCTCCAGAATTTTCTAAACAAGATTTTTTTTTCAAGCAAATTGTCCATCCAGATGCATTTCTCCCTCTTCTACTGTGAAGAGTGAGCATTCCTACTGTTACTCAGCCTGGTAAGGCCAGGAGAAGGTGCAGTCTGGTGAAGGATAAACAAAACACAGTCTTACGAAAGTAGTTTGATGCAATGAGCGTAATTTTGCAGTAGAAATTATTAAAAACAAAAAAGTGCTGGCAGTTCTGCTCTACTTTAACAATCTTCACCAATCAACATACTTTAAGCAAACACACACATTTAAAAAAAAGAAGAGAAAAGAACAAAAAACTGAAAAATATACTTACAATCTGTTGCCATGCCAACAAAGATACATTTTTTGAAGCGACATTCCTGGCATTGATTTCTTGTTACTTTGTCTATCACACATTTTCCTTCATATTTACAGGAATAGGTTGGATGGAGGTTTTTCTGAATGGTTCTTCTAAAAAAACCCTAAGTGCAATAAATAAATACATTGGAAAGCATTAGCATTGTGCAATTTTTTCAGATTGAGAGCCACTTTGGTTTGGTAGGAATGTACCTAAGTATGTAAGGGAAATATACTGCATTCCATGAAACTCTCAAAGAGGAAAAGAACAAACGAGTTTCATAGTGTATGACGTTTCTTTTCTGCATTTCATAAAACATTTTCTCCCTAAAAATTAAAAACATATAGACAGGTAAAGGAAGGCGTAAGTAATGCTGTCTTGAAGGACAAACACTGTCTACACGTCTTCTTAAAGTCTTATGTTTCTGTGTGTTAATTTTTTCGTATTTGAACTAGAGAGTTTAATTTGAGCCCTTCTCTAAATTACATAATAATTTTGAGGGGTATTAAGAGGCATATACATACTTTTAAATAAAGAGCAGCTTCTGCAAATAGTAAGAATAGCGGTGTGTATGTGTTACTAAGGGATTAAGAACAAACAGTTATACTCCTTTCTTTCCATCAAAGCCAAATAACCAACCAACCAAATCTGAACAAGACTAAGAATTTTGCAAACACAATTTACACAATCTTTGAGTTTGGTTCTAAATAATGAATCCATAACTTTAAAATTATCTGCATTTCTGAGAAAAGGTTTTTAATTTGTATTTACCACAGACCTCTGTATTCAAAACAAACATTATCAATAAAGATTCCTCTATATATCAATCCATTCCATCTATCTATCCATCCATCTATCATAATATAGATCTATATTGCCAATCGCAACACAGATGTAAGGTCAGATCCTAAGCTCGTGCAAACTGATGTACCTCCACTGAATTCACTCATTTATACACCCCATAGACTGTGGCCTTAGGTAAAGAAATCAGACACAACTTATCTCTGAGCATTATGGACCTAATCCTGGTACCAATTTCAACATGACTTTTCTCATTGACTTCCTGCAAAAGCTTGACAAACTTCACAAAACCGCAAGATATGGAGAAGATAGGCTGTAAAGCAAGAAATTTAGACTTCACTTTAATTTCAAGTTTCACTATTGTTTGAAACTGTCTACATGTAGCTTGGGACCACCCTGACATAGACAATGCACTGGGAACCTAGTCTTGTTTGACTGAGGCCACGGAGAATGGCTTTGGTTCAGTGAAAACAGTGGCAAAATTCAAGTGAGGTTTTACCTAATGAATAGTCTCTTCAGCTGGGATGTTATCTAATGAATAGTCTCTTCACTTCACTAGGTGAAAGGTCTGTTTTTAATCGTGTTAAATAACACCTGGTAAAATCTTATAGCAGTGTGTAATTTCTTTTAACAAACAATGTTGAATTAAGACGTATGGGTAAGACTGTATTTCAGCCTGACTTCCTAACTCCAGTGAAGACAATAGAGAGCTTTGTCCTCATTAGAGTACAACTCTTTCTTCCTTAATAACGGTAAGACCTGAAGTCTCAATTAAGCTGAGTTGCATAAAGCATGCGTGTGAGCCTTTGCAAGACTGGGATCTGTTGGGTTGAGCCAGAACTCTGGGAAACCACGGGCAACATGTCCTTATGTGGGGCTGGGATACAGTCTCAAAATCCTATCTACCCAACAACTGAATTTGGATCTACTCTCAACCCTGTGACGAATTCCTAGAGGCACGACCTGCCCCTCTTCTCCCTGAAGAACCAGGATGGTTCTGGACAACCAGGGCAAACAAATCTCTAGTTACAGCAAGAGATGGAAAAATCTCTGATGAATCTCAGGAAGTGGTACTGAACTTCTGTCTTCCAAACCTTGCATCAGACTTAATGTAGCTCTAGCTTTACAAGGGCAAGGCTCTTCACCACCTGTGTTGGGACCAGCACATTTCATCTTCCCATTTCTTTGCACTTCTCAGAAACTTTCTGCAAAAAGCTGATAAGGAAGCTGCTCTCTATATCTGTGCAAACACTTCATTGCAGAAGTGTTATTTTCATCAATAAAAGAAAGCACATTTTATTGTAAGGCAATTACTCTTTTTCTAAATTCCTTTACTATGCACCTATATAGCAATAGATGCAATGGGTACAGCCTGGAGAAACATTTCAGTGACATCAGAACTCACTGTTGGTTTATTTGTGTTTAAATTCCTTACAATTTATGCTTCAGAAATCATGTGTGAGGATGCTTTTGTTCATGAAAGCACTTGCCAAAGCAAATTTCTGGCTGTCAGCCCTGATTAATGTTGTTACAAAATTAAAGTAATTTTGAGTGGAAGCAACTAGTAAATGTCAAATTCATTGAGAATTGATTACATACAACTTTGCTGATAAATCATACAACTTGAAGTGTGTTTGCAGATCCTCCAAAGCATGGGTTCAAATTGTCCACACAAAAAACTCCATCTTGTACAGTGAATAAATTTGCAAGAACAACAACAAATCAAATCAAATCAAAACAAAATGGTCTGTTTGTAAGCCAACTATAAGTAGGAGAAATAAATTAATTTTTGTAAATTGTTAGCTCAGTTCTTTGTGCACATAAGCATTATTTTAAATTGTACATCAGACAGAAGAACTGTATCTGAAGATCCAAGTAGATTTTGTATGCTATATGTTTAAAATAGCTGGCAGGCATAAAGAAAAATACTTCAGTTGGAGTAACAAAAAACTTAGTAGGAAAGCTGGTGAGAGATATACCTGTTGAGCTGGGAGCAAAATGCCACATTTCATAATGCCACAGCGTTGCTAACTTCTTATTATATCTGAATTAAGTCATATTCATACATTTTATGTATTGCTGTCACTGGTATATGGGATGCAAATATGCAAGAATCACTTGTACAGATCCACAGGTTTTTCAGACACAGATATTTTTTCATCCATATTATGTATCTATGTGTATAAAACAGTTATGAATATTACCACAAACCTGCTATACATAGGATACTTAGATCTTTGTGCCTTTCATAAATGTAACTTAGGGCAATGCTGTACAACTCAAGAACTACTTCAACACATGAGTTACTGTGATGTGGGGCTCTAAAGCCAATCCAAACCCAAAATCTCAGATCCAAATATTCCAGACTTCGGGGATGAACAGAATACGATTTCTGTGGCTTAGTCCCATGACACTAGTCCATGACATGTATGGTCTCACTTGTTTAGAAAAACATAATTTTTTATTTTCTGCAGGAAAGAACAGCTTTCTTATGGGATCTCAAGCTACTCAGGTAACTTTACGGCAGTGAAATCATGTAAGATGTGCCTAATTGTGTTACTAATTTTATGTATTTGTTTACTTGCTCAAAGCAATCTCTTTTTTAATTTTGTGTGTAGCTTTGGAGATGCAATTTAGAGCTGAAAGCATATTTCAAGATACTTAAAGAAGTCAAAATCTTTTTGAAACTGTTTTAACTGGGTGTCAGTGCTTCCCAAAGTGATGGATGTTGCTGTTGTATGAGCATGTGGAAGGGATTTTGATTTTTGCTTCTTCACAGTGACGATGAGAGGCACTGGAACGCTGTTAATCACTACAAACTCTTCATGGCCATAAGTAGAATCTCAGCTACTGCATAAACAGCTTCACTGAAGTTGCTGGGAATATGCTGATGTACACTGGCTGAGAACATGGCCAAAGAAACACTAAAAAATGGAAACGTAAAAGCTAACAGTTAAACAGCAACAAAAAAACCCCGAATTTCTCATTTTCTTTTCAGAAGCAAACACTGCAAAAATCAACTATATTCCTTATGCATATGAAGAGCAGTGGCATAGCCAGATACGGCTTATCGTCAGTACTGGATGTTCTTATTCGCTTCTAATCTGTCTTTGTTTTATTTGACAGCACAGTTCAGCAAGTCTGTATAATGGAGGAGCTGGAGAGCTGTTTCTGATTCCCACTTTCCCCCTGTGCCATTACCTTGCAACCTTCGCAAGTGATGCAGCGATAATGATATCCGGTGGCTTTGTCCCCACATACTACACATAGCTCATCCTTGTCTAAATAACTGGGTATATACCCTGTAAAGAAAAAGAGGACATGCCATGTAAACTTGGTATAAAATGATACGATACATTTGATACAAAAATACCATTTTAAAATCCACTGCAGATCTTGTCTACCAGCCCTATACTTCTGAACTCACTGAATTTCCTGAATACAAAGGTCACACTATGTTACAGAATTATTTAAACATAGTCTATAATATCTTCTACTTTTCAGACTGTTTCATCATTTACTGGTCAAGAGGGAGAAGTCAGAATATGATTGAAATACTACCTCAGAAAAATAAAAATATTTATTTTTACCTCAAAGGCTTTGATGTGAAAAAAACCAAAACAGCGAGACATACAGTATATTTCCCTTTTCTATCTCACAAAAACCCCAATATACTTCTATACTGAAGATGAAATCCCAGGTTGCAGGGCGACTCAGGGACCTGGTCATGGGAAATATTTACTGAGATCGTTTGTTTCAAAACAGCTCTGCAGGTGTGGTTAGAGAAGTACCAGCAGCAGATAGCCCAAGCTGCATTGATCATACCTTACCTGGGCGTGTTCTGCAGGAACATTTAATGTAGCCTGAATTTAGGGTAAAATACATGGGCATTCAAATATGTGTGTGTGTATGTGCATGTGTTAGAATGACATTTTCTCTTCTGAAGTGGCTTACCAGACATCCAACAAGTGAAATCAAATATTACTGCTATGAAAAACATTGGCAAGTCTTGGTTCTTTTCCCACAATGACATTTGCTTTGATAACATAAACATATTTTCAATTTGAGCAAAAAACCAAAACAATTCTGATGGCACCCAAAAAGTAATTCTAAACTAAAGGGAACTTTGAAACAGGGTAAAATACAAGCCTTTCAAAACATGGTTTCCCATGACTCATCATTAACAGAGTTATGGGACACAGCTTTTTCCTTCTGAAAAATCTCTGTAAAGACGTAACACAGAGATCTCAGATTCACTTTGAGGGGAGACAGGAAAGTGCAGCTATTTGTGTAACCGCATAAGTTTATTAAAGTGTCATAAGTATTTCACAGAATCCCAGAAAGGCTGAGGTTGGAACGCACCTCTGGAGGTCATCTGGTCCAACTCCCCCCTGCTCAAGCAGAGCCACCTACAGCCAGTTGCCCAGGACCATGTCCAGATGGCTTTTGAGTTATCTCCAAGGGTGGAGACTCCACAACCTCCCTGGGCAACCTGTGCCCGTGCTTGGTCACCCTCACTGTGAAAAGAAAATATTATTTTATTGTCTTCAGAAGGAATTTCCTCTATTTCTATTTGAGCCCATTGCCTCTTGTCCTGCCACTGGGAACCACTGAGAAGAGTCTGGCTCTGTCTTCTATCTGATGGAGGATCAGGTATTTATACACATTGGTAAGACCCTTCTGGAGCCTTCTCTGCTCCAGGCTGAGAAGTCCAAGCTCTCTATTTCTCCTCACAGAACAGATGCTCCAGTCCCTTCAGCATCTTTGTTGCCCTTTGCTGGACTTGCTCCAGAATGTCCATGTCCTTCTTGTGTTGGGGACTCCAGATCTAGACCCAACACTGCAGATGTGTTTCACCAGAGATGAGCAGAAGGGAAGGATCACCTTCCTCATTCTGCTGGTGATGATCTTCCTACTGCAGACCAGGATGCTGTTGACCTTCCTTGCCTCAAGGACATGGCTCGTTCATGTTCAACTTGCTGCCCACCAGGAACCCCCAAGTACTTCAATGCAAAGTGCTTGCCAGCCAGTCAGCACCTAGCCTGCACTGCTGCATTTATTAATCCTCCCCCAGTGCAGGAATTGGCATTTCCCTTTGATGAACTCCATGAGATTCCTCTCATCCCATTTCTGCAGCCTGCCTAGGTCGCTCTGCATGGGAGCACATCCAACTGGTGCACCAGCCACTCCTCCCAGTTTTACACCACCTGCCCACTGGTTGAGTGCAATTTATGAGTGCAATGAGGGAAGAGTCCTTTGGATGTGGCTGCCTGTAACATTATCCCTTCCACTGGCTTGCAGAACCCATCTGTAGCATCACACATTAGACCAGACTTCAGGCTTGCTGTCTTTGCGCAGCCCTCATACCAGGATGGCTCAGCACAGCTTGGGGACTCGGCCCGCCACAGTCACATGGAGGGCACCCAGTGACAAAACTCAAGGGAACTGGAGGATACTGCAAGCGGGGTGGATGCCATCTTCCTGTGACTAATATGCCAGAGGGTCAGCTCAGTAACAGACAGCTTAAATGAAAGCACCTTCCTAGGACTACACTTGCCAGAGGTTCTCCAGAAAGAAAAGCCCAAATCAGAGAGAAAATACTTGAAATTAACTGAGCTCAAAATACTTGAACTTTCTGGAGGCTGATGAGTGGATTAGGAGAAAATAAAGAAGGAAGAAGGCAGGAAATATTTGCTCAGTCTACTCTGTATGTCTAGTTTGAGCATAATTATGAGAACCTCAAATTATAGAGGGACATACATCCCTCTTACGTAACGCTGGGACGCAGGAGAACTCCGAAGCCGTGCCCGGGTACGTGCATCTCAGGTTTGCCAATACTCCTACTGGTACCTGAAACGGGAGTAGGGGAATGAGCAGAGATCTTACTGATGTGTCATACCAGTCTATAATATGGCAAAAGATCAGATTTATACTCTGGTTATATTTCTCCATTATGAACAAGTTGCATTTGTATAAAGACTGTTGGACACATGGAGCTGGCTCTGTGACCTTGAGGAAAGAGAAACAGCAGGGTTTTGACTCTAATTTACATCACTGCCTCCTAATGGTCATTATGCCAGTGGGGGATTAGCAGAGGCTTTTATCTTCATCCTGCCCCCCTTTTGCTTACACCTGCCTCTGCACATGCAGCACATACACAACACGGAGCTGATACAGGAGGCAGCAGAGTCAGCAAAGGGATGTAGAATTTTCCACTAAATTTCTCGTAAAGATTAATGGCTTCTTGTTATTGCTGGTTTCTGCTACTCGTGAAATGCAGACTTAGTGAAGCATAGACTATGTCCTCTAAGATTCAGTATCTCTGGTTTGCTTCCTCAAGAATGACTTCTGAATTAAATGCCTTGATAGTTCATTAAGTATATAATCTGGTTAGCACTGCTCATGTAACAGCAGCTTTTTTCTATTGGAGGAGCAGAAGACCACTTGTCTAAACCGCTTCCTTAAATATATACAGAAGTCTGCACGCGTGACCACTGATGTCAATCTCCTTCTTGGAGTTCCATTACTTTATCCAACCCAGGATCTGGCAGAAAAGACGAATGTCCTACAAGCACTCCTAGTCAGAAATTAAAAAAGGCATTGTTACATGCAATCACATTCCCAGTTTTGCTGCATCGCAAGTATTAAGTGCCAGCTATTTAAGCTACTTAAATGTTAAATATTATGTTCATGCAGGATTGTGTCCATGTCACAAGGTATGCACATATTTTCAACTCTTCTACTGACGCAACAGGAAACACGGATAGAAAAATCTTATTCCAACAAATAACTGTCAATAAGAGTGTGCAATAAACGTCTTCTTTCTTGCTGTTACAAGTTTGAGAGTGATAGCCATACTTCCTACTAGAAAGCAGGTAAATTGGACCTTCAGCAATATTTGAAAAAGATGTAATTCAGACAAACAGACATCATGCCAAGAGGAATAAGGGGACTTACATTCAGTTCTTACAAACCGAAATGTCTGTTGTAAATAGTTTCTAGTAGTTGCAAATATCCAGTCTGACCTCTGTACAAATTCAACGCAATTTCATTTGTAAGACCTGCAGATAAGCAGCCTCAGTGCATTTTTGCTGCTACTCAGAAACAGTATCAGCAGAAGGAAATTCAACAGTGGTTTTCTAAACTTGGTATCAGCATGGAAGCTATGAATAGTGCAATGGAGATTCTTGGGGAACCCGTGGACGGCAGCAGAGTTGTGTTGCGTGGTCTGAGGAAGAAGCAGAGGAACAGGCTTCTCTCATTCCTTGCAGCACTTGCGGAAAATAGAGGAGGGGCAGGCTAACAGGGACCTGTCTCTCACATCAGGAAGTACTTTGGCATCTTGTGTGTTTCATAACTCTGAACTAAAAATAAAAACTCCTATGTGGAAGAAGCAGATGCCCTCTGGACAGAATAACCCAGGTGCTCTCTTAGGAAAGAAGAATGCCTGATGACAAATCTCATGGGAACATTGGGTAGGTTCCTGTTTCTGCTGTTCACATTTCATCCTGTATTTCTTGGTCAAAACCTACTCAGTATAAAAGGAATCATTCAAAAGCAACACCAATCTTACTGAACTGAACAGTAATAACCAATATCATTCCTTGGTTTTTCAAGCCTCTGTCTGCTGTATTCTAGCACCCTCATGGACCATCATCTGCTGTGCCCCGTATGATCCTCCAGTTAACTGTCAAGTATGACAGTTCATTCCAATACCCTCCCTGGATCTTTGCTTTGAGTGGAGAACACCAATGAATGACCTTGACTTGCCATGTCTGTTTTTCCCCCTACAGCCTAAAGTAACTCCCTTGCTGCCCAGACTTCCACCTGCCAGTCCGCCTAATATTGCTGTCTTGGCAAGGCTAAGTGCTCAGCAGGACCAGTCATCCCTATCCTAGAAGAATATGTTGTATAATCCATTGCAACCAATCTTGACGGTGATTTACAATATCTTTTAAGTTGCAACTGTAGCTTGTAGCACCCTTTGTAGAGGTATGGCAAGAAACCATTCCCTTCAACAGGAAAATGCACAATGAGTTTGCCCCAGCAGCTGTAAGGACAGAACGAGACCTGCTAACCTATGCAGTCACCTGAGGTACTCTGTTTCATTAATACTGTATGCCTATGCTCTCAAATTACCATTTGCAGGAATGATACCTTACAGCAGTATATGTGACCCTGCACCATGAAACAGACTGGGGAGACACAAACGAGACACTCAGTGACTGGTCTTGTCCAGTGCCCTCCCCGCAACAAGGCAAAGAAAAGCTATTTATATGAAAACAACCCCTGAAAAATGATACTGTTTTTTCCGTCTGTACCTGGTACACATTAGAAGAAAAGCGTATTTTGAGAAAAGTAAAGAACCGATTTCATTTTGTTAAAGTATTGTTGCACAGACTTTACATTTCCAGGTCTCTGTCTGTACAGACAATGTAATATTGGCTTAGGGATTAAATGACACCTTAAAAAAAAATCTAGGACCCAAACCATATTTGACTACTAAACGGGATACGAGTGAGATCGATGCAAACAAATTATGCCTATATACCAGATATTCCTTATTAGCTTGTTCCTGATCCACCATAGGCTTACACCTTGCAAGCAGAAAAAGCCATTTTTGCTATTGCACAAGGACACTTGTGTTTTAAGACCATTATTCAGTATTTTGATTTTCACTGTACACTGACAGAGTCCTGTATTAAATATATTCCCTGATATCCTACTTCCTCCCATCTGGTATGGCTTGCATGACTAGAGACTGCTCACTACAACAAGGAGCTTAGGACTCACCAGTAAGCTAGTATTCACTTACCAGACACTGCAGTATGAAAATTGAAAAGATGAAATTAATTACTACCTTGAGAATCCCCACCTGTATTAGAACTGAAAAGAAAATTCATACTGCTGTTCTACTGATTTCACAGTCACATCATAACTCTTTGCAAATTACAAAAAATTACACAAACCATCCAGAGATCATCCTTGGTACGCTTGTGTAGAAAAAGCTTAGAGTGTTCACTGGAGAAAGCATAAAGCTGAGTGAGAAAAAGCACGCTCCGTTGTTGTTTGTGCTATTATCAATATTGCTCTGAAAGGCTGGGCTGATACACTGATACTTGTTTCCCACTTTCTTTAAGTTACTCCCACTGAGAAAAACTGCTTATTTCTCCATCGAGCTTGGAATCGCCGAGAACGCTGCTAAACAGAATCACATATTTTTTGTTAGTAACTGGCTTGCTTGTCCACAGTCTTGATCTTTGTTGACTTTCTATGGAATTACTACAATTTAGCAAGATGATTCCACAAAGGTAGAATTTCAAACCTTTTTTATAGTCTCTTTTCCCTCAATGACTTTTCTATGTATTAACTCTGTTCTCTGGGCCAAGCAAGGAACTTTTACCAACAGTAGTGGATTTTGCACAGATGCACTGAAAACTTTTTAGCCCAAAATGTGTTACCACAAACTACTGTGATTGGTACTGTACTTGTAGCCATTACCAACTACAGGTACAAAATGCACTACTGTAAAAGTTAGACCATGCTATCATTTTCCCCAAAATTATTTAAATATTTTTTAGAGACTTTAGAGCTTAGTATCACAAGTAACTTACTTATTTAGAAATCTACGCCTCACTGAACATCAGTTTTACTACGGATGCAGAAGCAAAGCATGACTTATTTCACTTTCCTATCCTTCATTTGGTTGTGGAAAGGTTACAGTAAAGGAGCTGAAAATACTTTTTCCACTGACATTTTCATTAAAAAAGAAACAGATATAATTCCAAATGCATAATGACTTGCTGAATAAGATGCAGTTTTTCTGATCAGTGTTATCTCCTTAGATGGGTGGTCAAGAGCAAAATTAATCATTTTTAAGCCCAAAATAATTGTTAACATACCGGCAGCTGCTCTGCTGCAAAGGCCAAGATGACAAATGCTCAGTGTTTTTGCAAATTGCTTATATGCACACATACTCCCTGCACTGATGACAAGGCATTCTGACATAACCTCCATGTTGCATTTTCTTAGCTATTCAGAAAGTACCCTAATGTTTTCGCACTGCTGAGAACTCCATTTGGACTAATTGAGTTGCATACTCTAACAGTCACAGAGTACGTAGTCTCAGCTGTGCATAAACTGCCTCAGAAAATGTAAAGGGAAATAATAATGACAATTACAATTATAATAATAACAAACCCAATAACTTTCAAAGCCCCATTCTCCCACCATACCAAGAGCCCTTAGAAAGACAGCATTAACCTCACCTTGTACCTGGGAAGCAAGGTGAAACACAGGGCTGAAGAGCCAGCACTGCTACAGACTGACTCACTAATTCCCGTCTGCAAACCCTTGGTTTTGGGGGGCAGCTTCCGGTTACTTCTGGTCTGCCCCCACAGAGCCTGAAGGTGAAGTCTAACTTCATGGACACCTGCGGGCATCTTTCGTTCACTTTGTCTGGGAAATGACTGTGCAAAGGGAAGCAAAAGCCAGCCCACAGCCCGGTTTTAACTTTGCAAAGTATTTCCCATGTTGTCCAAATGGCCAAAACACTGCACACACCCCAAACGCAGGGATACTGAGGTTTCCAGACCTCTGTACATATTTCTTCCATACTTTCCTGACTGCACTATCTCTACCCTGTCACTGAGTACTCCTTGCCACTGTACAGGCAGTGCAAGTTGATCAAGGGACACTTTTGCCTCGCCACTCAGCCTCTGTGCAAGGGTAGGGTGGCACAGGCTCCCCCGGAGCATCATCTGCGCAACATGCAGTGCTGCAAGCTCGCCATGGCCGATCGCACCGTGAGAGGGGTGAAAACATTCCCATTTAAGCTCTCTGGGACAGAACTGGGAATACCACCTCATTCTCATGATGATCAGCCCTGTTCTGCTCACAAGATTTCACAGCCTCACGTAGAAAACAAAGTGTATCTGGTTGCCTCTCTCCTATGGTAGGATCAGGTCTAAAAGGTCCTTAATAAAGCAGTAAGTTCTTGCATGAATATTGTCCCGCTACCTTTTAACAGCATACACTACAGCACAAAAGACAGCGGAGCAACAAGCAGACACAAAGCTAAAACCACACCTCCATCTCGATTTTCTGGCGCACAATATTTTCCTTTAAAATTCAAGTCTTTCATCAGAATTTGTGACAGATAGTCAGGAAATAATAGTTTTGAATGTACTGTAATAACTGAAGCAGCTTAAGCACTTTCTTGTGTTTTAGAATAACTGACTATACTTTCTAAACATTTTTTTTCCTTTAGTGACATGTTGTTGGGGTCTTCAGTCCTTGTTTTTTTAAAGTTATTTTCTGAATTCTTTTAAAGTGACATAAAGATAGAGAAGTAATTAAACTCCCATTCATAAACGATATTTTTTTCAGCATATAAAACATTGATTTTTTTTTCTTCTCAGAGGGAAAAGAACACTTTAACCATTTAATAACTAGCAAAAGTTTTCATAGAAAAAGACTCCATGTGCTACTGTAAAGTACAATCTGATTTGAACAGCATCTTACTGAGATTACTACAAATTTCAAGGGACTAACAGAAATACCAACTGCAACACTCAAGATTCCTCATAAACACCTGCTTAGGGACTTAATTTTGTTTTAATGGGCTATTACCAAGGCTTCTCTAACAAACTCCCTCGTCCCCCCGAAATCAATTCTGGATCAATACAGACACACATGCCCTGTGTAGAGCCTTCTGTTCTTAGGACAGGATTAAAAGATTCATTAGTTTTATGATAGCTTGGTTAAAAGACGGAAATTAAAAAAAAAAAGAGAGAGAAGATGCATATGTCCTACAAAGTTTAGATCTTTTCTGCTTAACAAACTCAGCATTTGCAAAGGTTTGACAGAAGGGAGGCAACTTTTTATTGATTATCACAGTAATAAGGCTCTAAAGAATCCCACCAAAGCATGTTGCTCGGTCTCTGTGCAAGATCAATTAAAAGCCTGCTTGAGAGCCTGCTTCCACCAAAATTCACTGCCATTTCTTAGTGAAATTGAGGCAGTGGAAAACACGGGCAGACAAGCAGTTTTTAAAAACAACTATGTATTCTTTCAAACAAACTAGTACAAAAAACTTTAAACAGAGAAGACATCAGATGTCTGAGTACTGAAATAACTAACTTACAAAGTTCTGATTTAGGTATATGAATTATTATTTGTAACTGTCAACATTCTAAAAAATGTATTCCTTCACTGGTTTTGCAATAGCAAGTCTCTATTTTCTCTAAGTTAATCCTGTGTACTATTTTTCTTTAACCAAAAATAAGACACGGGAAAAGTCTACAAAGAGTTATAAATTCATTAGTTAAAACCCAATAGCAGACAAATAGCCTTAAAAAGTATTTGAAATGTTGCACAATACAAAAACATGCATTATTCACAACTACATTTAGCCTACAATTTTATCATGTTCTTACAGCTTCCTAGAACACAATTTAAAAAAATATTTCCTTTATTATATAATACAACGCTGTTCAAAGTATAAAACTAAGACGTTTTCCCACCGAACATATAGATTTATTGCACCAAGTGCTAATGAATATTGCCTGCACAAAGGAAAACATTTCCGTTTTCCATGTAGTTAGTAAGATTAAACATTCTACTTTTCACTACAGAGCCACTTTAAAAGTAGTAAATGGTGTTTTCTCTGTCTACCTAGTTACATCAGATGGGTTTTGGGTAACTGCATACAGGAAATCTGGTCTTAATAGAAAAAGGACATTATGTTAGTACAACAGACTGTGCATTTTTATTGTTTAATAATGTGATTTTGAAGAAACACAGAGAACATACACTCTGTATGCTTCAGTTTGCTTGTCTGACTTCAGAACAAATAACACCAAAAACATTTCCAAGTGTTTGTTGGTATTTTGGGCTCTTTTTGAGAAGTGGTATCTGCTTTGCTTACTTGAAAGCGAAAGAATAAATTCTAAAAACAGGCAATGATTTAACCCTGAGGGAGCAGATACGGCACTCTGATTCTCTCTCACAAACATATTGATTAGATCAACTTTTTGGATGCAGAATAGTCTTTATTGCACAGATATACTCTTCAATTTTCAGTCCTTTTTGCTCTGCATAATCAGAAAGTACATGGTTTTCACTTAAAAGCCAGTAACTATTAAACGTAATCATTTTTCTATACATATTTACAGTTCCATTTTCAAAATATTTTGCTCGAGTTGCTGAGTAAACAGAGTTCACATTTACTGATAAGGAGGACGCACACAAATTGTTTGTATGTAATCAGAAGCACAGCTTTAAGATGCAAAACACACAATGATGACATTTCAGAAGAGAAACTTTCTTATCTAGCTCACTGGTGAACAGCAAATGAACTTAATAGCCCCCGATAGCAGAGAACAAGCAATATATTTGCAAATGCCTTTTACAGATTAGGAAAAAGTGCTTGGAAATCCTCGTCGCTCACAGAAAACCTTACAATCACCTAGCAACCTATGTTACTGCTGCTTTCAATTTTGAACAGGCAGCCTTCACATTCAAAGATGTATGTGAGCCAACTGATGCAACTGTAAGTTTAAAGCAAAACAAAAACAAAAGCAGAGATTATTTTTTTTGTTATTTAAATAAATTGCCCCTACCTTTCTTCTGAGAGTACGATGGCGACTGCACTTGAGAAAAAGTAGGTTTTTCTTCGGTGAAATATTCAGGTTGGTTGTACTGATTCAGGGCCATGTCCATGTCAGAGTACTCGCTTTTAAACACGTTTCCAGGGTAACTACAGGTATAAGGCTGATTCACCGCCCAGGCCTGTTCCATATATATGTTGTTACTGTGCAGGACCTGAGCATCACAACTGCTGTAACCCTGATTTTCTTCGATATATGTGCAGTAATCAGTGGACTGCATGTAGCAATTGCTACCAGCAGCTGGGTGCACTTCATATATTTCTTGCATACAGTAGTTCATTTTGTTACCCTATCTCTGCTTCTACTTTACGTACACACACACATGCATACACACGCAGGCATGCATACACATGGAACGGGAGAGGAGCAATGAATATACACCAACAAAGTCGACTGCAAAACAGACCGTTTTACTTTGGAGCAGCACCTGATGTGCTAAAATCCTATTTATATTGGGACGGCTTGTGAACTCCCCTGCCAGTCAAACATATTGGGAAGCAGATTTATGACAGTCAAAGGTCTTAATCTGTGACTGTAAGTTAATTCCAAGGGAAGATGGCAGGCAGGTAGCGATGACCACCAGACAAAGAAGTGATGTCCCGACAACCCTCCTGTTCCCTGTTTTGTCTGGAATAATCATTTTATAAACCATTTCCAGCCTTTTCCAATATGATTAGAAAATGACTACTAACGCGAGGACACAGTTATGTCACTGTAGTTGTCAACTTAAGTGTGAAGCATTATAAAGACTGCTTAAGAACTCCCAGAGGGGATACGCTGAAAATCCTAAAATCAATAATCCTGTTTTTCAGCATTAAACCATAGAAAATCCAATAGTGCTGTGCTGATGACCCAAACAGTAGTCTAGTTTTACAAAATTTAGCAACTTAATCTGTCATCAGCTATATCGATTTTGTTTTACAGAATTATATGCATGAATCTCCCTAGCTTTCCATACATACACAATCCTCCCCACTGCCTGGTAATGCATTTACAGGAAAGCAGCTTTTCTAAACTTCAGTGGCTTGGGCAGGTAATTTCTATTGAGTTCAACAGGTGGAAAACTTCAAAATAATATAATCAGCAAAAAGAACATTGCTTAAATGTTCTTAACAAGCTAATTGCTTTGTTAGTCCGCTTTGTTATCTTTTATGTTTCAGTAATGAAGTACTTTCAGAAGTTTATCTTTTTTGACAACAGACTGAGTAGAGTAAGGAGGGATTTTTGCTTGTTTTGGCTCACCTATGAGCTATGAACATGTCAATGCCACTACACCAGAAACTGTATGATCTTATAATTGCTTAATGCACCCCGAACCTCAATACGGTTAATATACCTTGTTTAATCAGCCATTCTTTTTGATATAAAAGAAATTATTCTATTTTAAACTTATATTAGCTGCTATTTGCTTTTTAGTAGGCAAAATACGTTTTTTCTTTACAGCACTGCTAAAATACGGTAAAACTTGTGAAATCAGTAACAGGACGGTATCCCTCTTCAACGTCTGTTCTTATTATTAGGAAGCAGAATTATTACCGACTTAATAATGAGGTCTTAGTTTTCTTATTTCACTCATTTTAAACAACCTGTAGGATTGCCAAAATTACCATGTAGGTTGGCCCTTTTTCATCTAGGATCTTAAGTATAAATCTAACAACCTTGATGAACATACACCTAAATGGCCCTCAAAAGTTCAGTGAAATAGGTAAGAACTGGGCACGCCATGTACGTATTTCTCCCTATCCAACATTGTTTAATGTTTCAGCCTAATGCAAAGAGCCGACGGAGAAATGTTTTCCCTTCCAACATACAGCTGTAACGAACCTACCTAAATAAGAAGCATTGCCAATTAGTATCTAATGTGCAGGCTAGCACAATTCAGGGTAAGTGCTTCTGAGTATCAGAGAAGTTAGAATTCATGCTTGGATTTTTAATCTTTTTTCCTCTAACTATAAAAGAAGCATCTTTAATACACATTCCTTATTAACCTGCTCAGAAAATAGTAATACATTTGGTAAGTCAAAATGAACTCTATCATCGCTACTGAAGTCAATGAAGTTGCTTCCAAAATGAACATATTCTGCTAAACTTCTGATAATTTAAACTAACATTTTACTTCATTAAGGGCACAAATAGTTACTGAAATCCCAGAAGAAAAACAAATGAATCCTCCATGCTGTTTTTAACCAAAGATCTAACTCCACAAATAGCATTGTAAAATACAGTGTGAAAAAGCACACAATAAAAGTTAATTTTTATTTTAGCTCAGGCCCATGATCTAGATTTTACAAACAGTGATTTTGCCTGGGATAAAAAGCATGTCTTAGGCAAGATCCAATTTTTCAAGAATGGGTGTTCAGCACTTCATAAAAACATGTCCCTGTTTCCTAACAAACTCTGCAACAGTTGCTTACACAGAAACCCCCAAACCATACCCATTTACGTGAGCAGTTGGTAATACTGTAGTATGTGAATGTAACACACACACAACCTGCCGAGCTTACTTCTCCACGCTCCCCGGAAAGAAAACATTCCACAAGTGCAATACGTGGGTTGTTCATTTACCACAAAACCTTCTCCACTACAGCTAACAGGAATTTATGCGATAGCTTGCACAGAGGTGAGGCCGTATTTTACAGGTTAGCAGAGCATAATACCTAGATACTTTTACACCATTAGAAAAGCTTTGGGGACTAGGCTTTAAATTCTTAGAATTTTTCCCCATGTGGATTTGTTTTGCCAGATGAGTCGAAATTCCTACAAATTTTCTCTTCTCTTGTTCTCCCTCTGATTTCATTTAGGTTTGTTACTGAAAAACTAAACAGAACTAAGACTGTGTGTAGACAGAGCCGTCCCAGCCAGGATGGCACCTCACGAGGAGATGGTATCTCAACATGGCACAGCCTGTGACTTAACTTTCTGTTCCAAAATAAATCCCTCAACATTTGTTATTTTCTATTGCTATGTCAATAATGCTTAGAAATGTGTCATATGTACTACTTTCGTCAGAATTACTGTAATACTGCAAGGAAATTAAATTACATGAAACTGTGAAGAATGAGCAGAAAAATGGATGAGAGCCTTTTCTGACAAAAAGAAGAATGATAAACACTGCCAGGGAATGGAGGTTCCTCACCTGTAGTGTGCTAACATTAGAGAGGTTTATTGCACTGCAGATTGTTGTTCCCTTGGAAACAAATCAGTTCAAAAAACACTGCAAAGATTTAACTTCCCTATTAAAACTGAAATATTCCTAAAATATTTTAATTTTAATCTCTTAGGGTCCAATCCTGCAGGTCTCTTTCATGTACCACTTTTAATTACATTATCTGATAAAAGACAGTCAGACATGGTCTTTATCAAAAGTCTGAAAGTGAGGTAGAAAGTAATACTAACAGCTTTTCTTTGCCTTGTATTCTGATTTGAGTATTAGAGTCTTTAAATTGTGTCATGTTGAACTTTCACTGCCTTCAGCAATGTAGTATTGCACTTGGAATTTTATTAGCTCACACGTGTCTGATAATGTGAACACATGGAAACTAATCACTAGCAGAATAAAAACTGCTGTGCAAGCAAACAGGTCAGTGATAAAACAAAAACTTTGATACTGTGGCAGAAGAGGATCCGAAGTTTGAACCCTTCACAGTGTAAGTGTCAGTTCATTGTATTACAAAAGACAGATATTACTTGCTGAATATGAGTCTTGAATGTCCCGAAGGTTTTGAAATACTCACCCTGGTGTAAATAAGAAGCAAGTGTAGCGCAGTCAGTGATGTTACACTGGGTGGGCAGAAGTCAGGCCGAGAATGCCTGAAAGGAGGCATCTGTGGGATAGACTGCCTTATAGTAGACGATGCAGCTCTTCATCGACTCCTGTTTTAAAGATTCTGACCAAAACTTTCAATTATGATCAAACGCCCCACTAAGCTGCTCTTCTCTTGTGATTTACGTTACAAAAAACAGCAAAATGAACCCACAGAAATGTTAAGGCAAGAGGGTATTCCTGTGGATGATCCTCTTGACAGTACACCCCAAACCACCAAGATCCCCGATACACAAAACCCAAGCATCATTCAGCGCAACCCACTCTGCTGTGTACCTCTGCTACCTGCACCAGTGTGCAGGTGGCATATTACCCGCAAAAGTCTCATTCTCCTGACTGTTTCCAAACTGTGCACCCCTGGTCTGGAGTCCTGGCTATCTCAATGCTGCAGTTAGGGCCCCTACACCCTGAAAGATTCGGCAGTGTCCATACGTGGGAAGTATTGCAAAGCATTCAAATTAGTCAGGGCAGAGTGCCACTTCCACCGAATGGAAAGATCTTACATTCGTTGTGTTCACACTTTATGCATACAGATGAACAAACCCCCAGCATTTGGTCAAAAAGCTTTGCACATTTGAATGTGTAGTTGCAAAAATTAAACATACTTTTCTAAACTCTTAACAGTTATGTACGCTTGTAGTACCAGCTCCTAGTTTTATAATACGTATTTTCACTTGTTACAGAATAACTGTTGTATTTCCGATTTATAGATTTTCTCGTTGCCTGCATTCTCTCAGCCAATTCTGATGAACATTATGGGGAAAAAACATTAGATCACTGCTCTTTAAGGAGAACGCTTTCAGGACTCACAACACATCACACGGGACACATCACAAACAGTCTCTATCTTTTCATATCATAAAGAAAATATACTGAAAACTGTAATAGCTTTTGAGCAGAAGTACTAATGTGGCTTTTGCAACACACATCATTTCTCAAACACACCTATCTCCGAGCCCACATGATGAGTTACCACCTCCCTTCAATGCATATATTTGCACTACCTTTTTCATTCACTTCATGTACTATGATCAGAGACTCAAAATGGTCTCACAAACATACAACCATGCGAACTTACTGTTTGAGGAATCTAGGTATCTGCTTATCACATCAGTTCTGACCCTCATGGGTCTTAGCGTTACAGATCGTCAAACATCAGCATCCAAAATAATGCCAAGCACTTGCAAGAACAGAAAATTAACTCTATATAGTACTTACCTTATTTTGAAAACTCTATTTGTGACTAAATCATAAAGTATGTAGAATTATGGAATTCTAGTGCTGTAAAGTTACAATAGCATTTGAGAGTTCCTGGAGTATGTCTCTGTGGAATCAAAGACATTAAAAACTATCATTTTGCCTACACAATATTTATTATAGGAAGTGATACAGTTGAGGGAGAAAAGAGCTAAAGCCTTCTGGCCTAAAATAATTTCTTTGGGTTTGCAACAGACACAGCAAGCTTCAACCTAGCTGCCCATGGTTTAAACCTGAGGAAAATCTTCCTTTCACAAAAGCACACCTCTTTTCTCAACATGTATTGTTAGTTCGTTCTCTAAAAGTGCTTCTCTCACAAAACCTGCTGTACCTCAGTTATGACATGCCACTAAATTTGTCTGTGACTCATAAAATGCCAGGGTGATGTGCCTTTTATTGAAACACTTCAGACTCATTAGTCTGTTTGGATAACAAAGAATGTCATAGTTTATATTTAAATGTTCAGATTCACTACAAATCCGGTTCTCCCTGAAAATATTTGACACCTTGAATAAATTTGGTTAAAAGAGAATGAAGCACGCTCTTTCATGATCAAGACTCTTCCAGGGTTCGTGCTTGCTTTTTCTTGCACTAGTTCCTTGCACTACTCACGACACATGTAGGTAGCACATGGTCTTGTCAGAAGTATTTGCTCCTTGAGAGGTTTGCCAACAAACTGGCTAACAAAATTCTCAAATAGCATTTCAAAACTTTTAAGATGGTCTCTGAGCAAATACTGCTAAGAGTAATCACAGACCTGTGACCCAGACAACCCAATTTGTTAAGTCTCCCCATATCTCATAATTGGAAGACCCTGTTAGCAGACATCAGTTAATTACACAGCTTATCTCTTGAGAAAGGAACTGCCAGTACTTCAAACATGTACCTTTTCTGAGCCATTCCCTACCCCAACTCCGCATGAAAACTTCAAGGTAAAAAATTCCATTTGTTCACAAATAAAACCGAGCAGCAAGCTAGCTAATGTATCTTGACACAACACNTCAAACATGTACCTTTTCTGAGTCATTCCCTACCCCAACTCCGCATGAAAACTTCAAGGTAAAAAGTTCCATTTGTTCACAAATAAAACCGAGCAGCAAGCTAGCTAATGTATCTTGACACAACACAATTAACAGACTCTTGGGTGGGACTGTCTGGGTTCGGCAGCCTCCTGACAGCCCCTTAGTAAGACGTTAAAGCGATCAACACCTGACATCTGTTAGCAAAGAGGCATTCTGAGGTAAAGAGCAACTAAATCTAAAGAAATCGGGTACTTAGATCAGTTTAACTTTTTCACGAGGTGATATCCTGCCTGACACTGTAATCTTTCTTCCTGTAGTGACGCAAGACTTAAGTAAAAGAAAACAACCTGTAGTCCCTCCCTCCCAATCTGCAGCAATTATTTTTTAGGCAAAGAACAATGAAGAAATATTTATCCCAGTTAAAAAAGGAATAAAAATAACTTAAGCACAGCATTTGTGCTAATACCTAGGCAAATGCGATTCTTAAAAGGAATTCCTTCAACGCTGCGCTGATGTGAACAAAAAAAGCTATCTGAAAGAAAATGGTTAATTCTCCTAACTACTGAGGCAAAGAGTATTCATAACAAGAAGTTCTCTTTATTTGAGTTCTGTATGTGCACTTACTGAGGCTCTGGGGATGGTTAATAATAAGAAAGAAGAAAAGGCAAACACCATAGTCACAGGTGAGAGATGAACCCTGAAAGTAGTAAAAGAATGCTTTCATTTGTCTTTGCATTTTTAATGTATCAAGGATATGCTTTATTTAAAAAGGCCAGCTTCAGAGAAGATGTTTGATCAGCTTACCAAGACCATAAAGAAAGAGTCAAAGGAATAGATATTATTTTATATTCGGTATCACACACAAAACCTCAGTAGGTACTCATCACATTGTCATCAGGGCTCTTCACAAACCTGTTAAATTGAATAAAATTGAATACTAAAAATCACAATTATCCTTGCTGAAAAAAAATAATTAAAATAAAAAAAATTGGCAACAAGAAAACATGCCCCACATAATAATGCTTTTACGAACGGCCAAACCCTTGACCATAAACAAACACCCTCGTGGTTTTCTGTTTTTTTTTCTGGTTTGGTTTTTTTCTTTAATACAGCATTTGCTATGCTCTGCATAATAATGCCAGTTACCTTTACACTTTTTTTCTTCTTTTTGGTATTCCTGGGCTCTTGACACGACTTGAAAGTTCACTTTTGCATGGTCTGGCTGTAAAACTGTACTACTCCAAGTTGAAGCATGTCGACATTGTGAAAGCTGCTGTCCATTCCTCTGGATATCATAATTTTTGGAGTGTCTTTTCCTACACAAATGGTTTTCTGCTATGCCCACTACATTCCATTTCCGATTTCTGTCAGGAAGGTGAATGAAGTCTGTCCCATGACAGAAGGCCACATCCTGGATGTCTGGCAAATACTGCAGGGCTACAAACGGTTGGCATTGCCAAAATCTTGCTCAGGTGTGGAGTTTTGGAAAGCAAATGGTTCCCCAGGTGTGGAGTTTTGGAAAGCAAATGGTTCGCAGCTCTCCCGATGTCGTGGTATTCCCATGCCTCTCCACTTGACTGCACTGATACGACGCAGAGCCTTTCAGCCATGCCCATTCAGCCACCACAGATCCCCTTCAGTACAAGTAAATATAAAATTTTCCCATCTGTGAAGCCTGAAGAAGTAGGCAGATCTATGTGGACAGGCTAACACTAGATGGAACTTTCACAACATCACAGCTAGAACATGGGCCTCAGGGCAAGTTACCACCAATTTATTGCCTTGCTCATATGATCATTTGAGGTCTTATAGGTCGAGGCTGGTCGTGAACAACTTTCAGATACTTAAAAAACAAAACATCAAGGATTCAGCCTTGTTTGACTTCGTTCTTATTGTAGCCTGACCTGAGGGACACTCTGTTACCTAAGTGTGACATTCTTATGTGGGCATGTTTAGCAGTTCCGCTTTTGCTACCTACTGCCTTTGTCTAGTTGTGGTCATAGTGGAGTTTTGGAAACACTAATTTTATCACAAGATTTTGGACATTTGGGTCCACTGTAGATAATGAGCAACACTAAAGCTGCGTGATTTGATCTAATTAGTCATAATGACTAAGCAAATCTATTTACTCTTTGATATAGAAGAAACTGAGATACCATTAGTTGATAAATCTGTAAAACTAAATACAGCCCATCTTCTACTTCTGGGTAGCAAAACTAAATGCCATAGAAATGACACGTCAGAGATGATATTCCACATTTAAAGAAATTATGTTATATGTATCAAAATTCAAATACAAAATAGCTTCCTAACTTGCATATAGAAAATAGCCAATTCCAGATACTCAATGGCTGATATCCACCGTGGTTTGAATCACAGTAAGATTCTCCTATCTTAATGGACTTATGAGTGAATTTTACATACATTTCACTCAGTAAAATTATTCGTATACATATTAGTAAATAAGGGCATACTAAGTCAGTAATTTCCTGATAAAAATTATTAAAAATAACTTTGGATTTCAGTTACCAGATCCTTCATACTATTGCTGTTTCTGAAAGTTTTGTCTTAAGACTTCTGTTAAGTGGAACATTGCTAATATAGGACATATTCAGAAGACTTAATTATGGTTAACATTAATATTAAATACTGGTATCCTGTGTTAATGCCTGATAGTATATACAGCTTTCCTCAATATCTTATTTAATTTTAAATGTAAATGCATACCTTTTTCTCTGCTGGGAGTGTAAGCTCACTGCTATTTGAAGTCCACTCCTTCTACTCACTGTATCTCAGCTGGACATCAATAACATCAATTTGTGTAAGAAACGACCTGGCATCACAGGCTTCAATGCATAAGGCAGGTGAGTTAACTACAGAATCTGCACTTACCTACTTACTTCTGGCTTTACAGATGTACTCTTAGTTCAGACTAGGTTTTCTTAGTAAAATTCAAAACTACCTCTAAATGCAGGTAATATGGCAAGAGACCTATCACTTGAAGGAGGATAATCAGATTTAAAATAGAATAGTGAAAATAACTCAGAAAATACTAGTAATTTTTTTTTAAATAAAAGAACAGAATATAAACCTTTTTTTTCATAATTTGAACACTTTTATATCTTCTAGACTTCATAATAAAGTTAAGCTCAAAGGGAAAGACTAGATTGTTCTGGTAAGACCCTCTGGGAGCTGCATGGAACATCCCTGTAAGATCTGAACTGACCTTGACTATCTCGCTCTTCTTGGCAAGGAGAAGAACCCTGCACTATAACTTACCCTTCCACCAGGCTTTGTGTAACCTCAGGTAACGTACCCTTCAGTACACGGCTACTCTCCTCTTCCTTGTCTTCCTTCACATTCTAGCTATCTCCTTGCGTGGATAATATTGCATCTTTATATATATGCTAGAGTCAGGCGTGCGCTATATATATTAAAAAATAAATAAAATATAGGCATTTCTATAATTCACTCATGAGCAGATATTTCTATGCTTTGTCGATTTATTGAGAAGACCACTGACACCACTCAATTCTCCCCCTTGCTTAGAAAAGTCAGCTATAATCTCAGCTACTCAGTTCTTGCTATTAGTCCTGGAAATGAGACACTAGGCTGTTCCATCTTCTCACGCAAAAAGCTTCCACATCTTTTTCCCAACTTTATCTTTCACATTAAAGGCTATCTTTGCTGTCTTTTAGCCTATGAGGATTTGCTTTACCTTTGATTTTAATTGAAAGGCACACATTCACTGCAATGGTAAAACTTCTGTTCTGCAAGGATTCAGACAGGATGTCACACAAGGCTTACAGATTTTTAAGTTTAGCAAGGAATTCTAAAGACCTCTTTAACTTAAAGCATAAAATTAAAACGTATTTTCCAATTTCTGTGTTGGCAAAGCATCTGTGGGATTTTTAAATATGATTCTAGACACATTTAAACTATGAGCATAAACTGATTCCATTACAGCTTCCATAATTCAGAATTTGCCCAGGCAGAGTTTACAAAGGCTAACCCAACATCAAGCAGCTTTATCCTTTCTTTTCCTTTTATTTCCCTGTGAAATCTGTCTCACTATTTTGACTCCTATGTTAGCTGCAGTTTATTTAATTTTGCAAGCTTCCATTTTATTTCATAACTTCTCTTCAGTCACCAGGGACATTCTGAATTAAAATTTTGCTAGATGAGGATTAAGTTGTAAAGAACTACCACAGAAAGGTCTCGTATTTTGTTTGTTTTTCCCTTACTTCCTATACGGTGGTGCAGCAGATATGTGTGTCCTAAATTACCATTCAGGTTATTAAAATGTTAATTTACAATTTCACTACAGGACTACATTATTTATTCTACTACATTTGTTTTAACATATGTTGCTTGAATTTGTCCAAAGCTTTTTTTTTTTTTTTCCCAACAGAGAATGCAGTTTAAATCTCCTACATCTGCTCTTGGTTTTGTCATACCAAAACCCTTGATAAAGGATGATAACATAATTTTGTCTGAGCTCCCTAATTGTAAGAGAAGCATCTCTCTCTCCCTCTAGTAACTGTTAAAATGGCTATAATCAAGGCAGAGAGCAGCACAGCCTACTGGGATGAATCATGACTAAAACCACAGACCTTACTTCAGAGTAAAGAGGGACTAATAAGAAGGGCCTAGAGCTCTTCTTGTCAACATAAGTAAAGGAATCATCAGGTAATTTCAGAGATATAAAAGCTGCACATCGTAGCAATAACTGGCATCTGAACAGTCAACAGTTCAAAAGACTTTCTCAAGTTCCCATCAGAGTGTCTTTAATGGTAAGTTTGTTTTGTAGAAGCAGAAAAGTTTTAGCAGATGAAGTGCTCACTGAGCTAAACTAAAACGTCAGGCGAGAAGAATCCCTCAGAAATTGTTCATTACAGGCCAAGACAAAGACTCCTAATGGATGATTGTAAAGGTTGGCCTGTTCTCAGATACACAGTGTTACCTGAATAGATACAATGGAACAATTAATCTGTTTTCATCTCAGTTATATGCTCTTTTCCCCCTGCTTCTCTACTATTATCTGCCCACAGTGGTAAAGGGAGAGCAAAAAGCCTCTCTGTTCTTTAGTACATCTCAAGACAAGGGAGTCATAGTTTGTTTCTTCCAGAAAGAGGGAAGGTGGTTGCCAGCCAGCCAGGAGGACAGTGTTTCTTGCTGGAATGAGCTGTGTGCCTACCCTAAACTTTGACCCTGACAAAAACTCAGGGTGCACAGCACAGGACCAGAAAGCACACTGAAGAGTGCCTGTTCCCCGTGCTCACCACAGCCACCCTAGAGGCACCGCATTAGATCCTTCCTGCTGAGCCCTGAGAGCTACGCTCGTTTTTTCTAGCTCGGGATCTGCCCTGTTACACTCAAGGCAGGCATTTGTATTACCGTTATTACTATTACTGCTTTATACTGCAGTAGCTCCAGTTGACAGCTAGATCCATTGGTGATGAAAGCTGCTGTGTGACCACACAGGCAATCACTCCCTGCTCCTCAGAGACTACATTGCTCACACTCTTTGGGGGACTGCGAACACTTCTTTTCACCCTCAGCAACAGGCTATCACTTAGTTTTGAGGCAGAAGGTAAATCAACAGTTCTGGGATCTTAGAGGATTGCTATTTTTACAGTTACAAAGACATTTCCTCTCACAACAAAGAGTTATTTTACATTCTAAAACTGCTCAAAGCCTGTAAGAATTTCAACTTGTAGCTGATCAAAGTAGTAGCAGTAGGTGAGTATATTAGCACTCTGAATTGTCATTAACTTACTTGATTGCAAGACAAAGACTGACAAAAGGGATTCTTACATAAAGTTTTGCCTCATCTCATTTTTGAAGTTTACTGAAAACAGAGCAGCAAGGGCAACAGCACTTTACTGTTTTGGGGTTTTTTTTACAACACTGAAGTATGCAAGCATCTAAGGTCATTGAAGTGGGCTGGCTTCAGAGATCAACTAAGGCAAATGTAATCAGGATTAGGGCTGAGAGGTGCACAGTAGGTTGATCAAGCAGCCTAGCTTTGTATGGACCCAGCCCAACAATACTAGATTATTTTTACCTAATTACTTAAGGAAAAAAAGCAAGCAAGCTACAATTAAAGGACATCTCCCCAGCAAAATTAAAGCCTGATTCATGTTTTGTGCAAGCATTTTAAAGCACACAAAGTGTGCTTTAAGTAAAAACATGTAAAGTTTTGACACGTGTCTGTGCTGGGAACGATCAAACAATCTGTGCCAGACAAGGCTAAGGTTTCATTTCTTCTCATTAATGTTGCAGTCAGTTCACAGCATTTTATTTTCTTTCCTTTATTTTGCTTCTCCTCCTCGCCTTTCTCCTTTCCCTTCCTTCCCTTTTCTCCCAAATAACACCATAGTATTTGCTTCTTATTCTTCCTTATCAGACACGTAAACACTTTACAATGGAGTTTCCCAACTTACAAACTAGGTCTGTGTGACCCTTGAATACGCAGAAGGATGGAGCACAGCTAATACAGACTAGCCACATTCTTCTTTATAAATATGCAACCCCTGCCTTCATATAAAGTGCTAAATAAAACCTTTGAGAACAGGTGATTTCTTTCCTAAATTTTAAAATGTAAACATGACCGTGGACTATAGGAAAAAAAAGGTACAATGAGATAAAGGGATTGTATTTAGCAGGTGGAACTAGTGATGTCTACCGAAACCACTAGGTTGTTTCCAGTATTTCAGAAACGTGTGTATTTGTATGCTTGTGGAAGCAAACAGTGCCAGGATTATTTAAACCAGGACTGCTGTACTGTTACTCGCTTTAACAGTAGCAATATTATAAAGCATTTAAATACTGCATTTTAGAATATGGCTTTCAATATAAATTAAATTTCAATATTTTCAAACAATCTTTTGGACAAAGATTATATCATCATGAAAGAAGAGTGTGCAGATATTACAATAAGCTTCATAAAGAGTTTTGAATGTGCAAGAAAAGGTAATGTTAAGAAACTTGCAATATAGAGTGCAATAGCTTTATCCTTGTTCTTGCTGACAGATACCTTAATGAGCTCCTCAGTGTGAACCAGTGTAATCGCTTTTTAAAAACACACTGAATTTCTATTAACTATTAAAGTAATACTAGATATATCCTTATCTCATCAAGAACCTGGGCTTGACATTATGCTCAAATTTCTAAACATAAGAAAAAATTAATCAGAGGAAAAGAATATACAGAGGAATGTGACAGCTCATCTGTAAATTAACCAGCAGCAGGTTCTGAACACAGAGAAGCAAATGGTTTAGGGTTTTGGTATGTAAAGAGCTATTTGAAACCCTCTCCTTAGAGAAATGAATACCAGTTGTGTACCTGAATATGGAATCTTGTGACAGCCACAGATACAATAAAAATACTGAAAGAAACGAATGACCAAAGCTGTATAGGAAAAAGCAGAAAGATGCCAGGATACACAATGAACTAGGAAGCTGACGTTAACCAATAGAGTCACACAGATGCTAAATGCATTTGACCCTCTCATAGTTCTGTACAACACATGGGAGGGACTTTTTCTCAGGACAAGGTGTACCTAAGCACAGCAGCTCTGTTCTAACCACAGGGGTCACCTGGTTACTGCTGTCCAACAGATGCCATAAGCAGATACTCGGGGAACAGTCAGATCAAAGCAAGCCTATATGAGAGTTCCCACCACCAGTCTCCCAATCCCCAACTACTGTCAGCCCAAGGGATTGCCTGAGCCCCTGTATCTAAACTGCAGTAATACCCAATGGTCTCTCTTTGAAGTGCAGCCCAGTCTCCTCTTTTGTACACTTCTTGCATTCACAACACCCTTTGGCAAGGAGTTCCAGTATCTGTCCCTCTTCTATGTGCAGAACCACCTCCCTCTGTTTGTTTCAAACCAAGATTAATTTGATGTCCGACAGACAGCAATCCACCTCTCCGGGACTCATTTTGCAGACCACTGCTTGTGTGAATATGGGAATGTTAATGGATTTTTACTCCCTTCATATTATGTTAGGTAATTCTTTCAATGTCTGGGAACCTACTACAATAAAATTGAGAAGCCAAAACACCATTTCCAGATCGTGGATCAAAATACCATAAAACAGATCTTGAGAAATGTGTAAGTTACAGTGAAACCACTTGGGAACTCACTCAAATCACTTCCACAAATCACTACCACCGTTTTGTAAAATCTTGACTCCGAGTACTGCTTTCACCATGACCTTTCAAATCAATTCACATGGTCTTTCCTCAGTCCCACATTGGACCTTCAACCCCTCCCCACTGAGGAATGGACAGTATATTTGACCACTGTTTACTAACAGCAAATCCTGGGGCTATGTGCCCATAATTGGAGCTCTCTCTTTTTTTCAAGATGTTGAAACAGTTCAAGCTATTTTAGTTATAGAACTGCTTGAAAAAACATCTCCTGCTCAAGGACCAAGGTTTGAGCAATGGTCAGGTAAAAAAAAGAGGTACTAAAGCTAGCAGTCTTGACAAATATATCATTTGTGAAATACAAAAGTCAATAAATGAACAAATAAAGCTTGCCCAAATTATGGAGTCAAAGGCTTCTTCAGACAAACTGGGATGTGAAGGGAGAATTCTTTAAAACTTTAAACAAACTGAAGCTTGGTACAGGTCTAAATAGTTTTCAGACACATTATCACATACACAGCAAAGCAGTTCTCAAAGTCTGGCTTTCATGTTTTACAACCTTTAAACATTTCCTTAAACATTTGTCTTCTTTCACAATAATCATTGTAGCAAATCCAATGCTTTTAAAGAACGCAATCAGAAATGCATTTAGGGAATGTAAAAGGTATTTTGTTTACACGGAAATAACTGGAAAATGCCTGACTGGATACTATAGTTCATCGACAGCTTTACATTTGGCACAAAATAAATCACAGTCCTATCTACATATACCACTGAATATCAAGGACAAGTAGTGTAAGTTCATTGCTCTGACATACAGTCATCAGAAGACCTGAGCAGTGGTCTGCAGTCAGGCAAAGACCTTAAGATGGCAGATTGCAACTCTCATGGCAAGCACAGCAAAAGAAAGAGTTTTATTTTATAGGCTGGTGGAGAAGACTTAGAAAAAACACAAGGACAATTTTGGGGTTTTTTAATTAACTATTCTTAAAGGGTTTTTTGCCTATGAAATTAACAAGTATGTTTTATATTGACAACACTATGCACTCCTTCTAACTGATGGCAGCAGTGAAACAGAGTGTTACGCAGTCTAAGAATGATACTCAATATTTCAAACACAACAGTCTGCTCCCATCAGAAATAAATTTTGGAAAGATGAGTTAACGAAACAAAGCACCTCTGGTTTAAACAAAATGACTGTAGAAACGGACAAAGTATACTCATGGATTATTGAAAAAATAGAGAAGGAAAAAAATATCAGCGCTAACATAATGAAACATACTTAAGAAAATGGCTAGCAGATGTTGCAAAGCTAAAAAAATAAGTGTTTGTTTTCTCTGTTCTTTGCGAAATCTAACCAGATCCAAATTTTTTGAAAAAAGTGCATATCTTATGTGGAAATACAGCAGGTACCCATGAGTTGTAAATACCAAACTTAAACACCTTTAGAAACACACAGACATAAGTTTGTGTTTCTCCTAAAGAAAAAACATTCTTTAAAGAGACTTTTCCCCCCATGATGGGAAAGAAAACCTCAACACATTATTAAAGAATTGCACAAAAAATTGAAATATTACAAAATGTTATACAGACTACTTGCCTTTTTAAACTTTTGTATTTATATAGCACTTTTTGAAAGCACTTTTAAAAAAATTAAAGTTTAAAACAAAAAAGTTAAAATAAAACCAGAATGTCTGTAACCTAGAACTTAACAAGTGTGATATTTTTAACCGCATATTCAAAAATAGGCTTCTAAGTAATAAGAGCCATCATGGAGTGATTCATAGCTTCATGCAAAAACATCCCACAATATAAATCTTGTTAACCTTTTGAAAATCCTCAGAAGCTCATTACAAAGCTGCTGAATCCTGGTGTAACAAAACCTTACATTAAAGTATTTACTGTCCTTCTAAAAGTCCATTACTTCAAAGAAACAATACTCGAGTTAGTCAGATTTTATCATGGTCTGGCAGACAAGAAGTGTGAGACAGTAAGGCATGTCAAATTAAACTATCCTAGGAAAATCATTATAGAAATTCAGGAGAAATAATTTCTCAACTGATGTTACACAATAAACTATTCTCCATCTGAATTATTGGCAAGTTTACAGGTTAATGAGCATAACTCTAAAGAGGCTCGTGAAGAAAAGGTGCTACCTTTCCTATCCTATTACTTTTCCCAGTTCTTGGAAACTACATGCAACACCCTTGGAGACAGTGGTTTTCAAATGGATTTGTTGCACAAAACCTGATTAATTTTCTTCTCCAAAATGAGCGACCTGTTACAAGAAATGCTGCATATTAAATTCTACTTACTGAAAATATGCATTTATGACATTTAAATTATATTCCCTAATGTAAGCACTTAATTTTATTATAATTCCTATCTTGATCTAACTTTAGTCATTACCAAATAGAACAGTGTGATATTTGAGAGTAGAAGCACAATCTCTGAGTTGATTATGAAACTCCAAGTAAAAGCAGAGTAAAATCCTAGCCTTACCGAAGTCAGTGAAAGAGCTGCTGCAGACTTAACCAACACTGCTACTGCACTCTCTACATTCTATCTTCATCTGCCATGAAGGTGAAATTAATGAGGTTTACTGTATTCTACAAATTTCTGGGTTTTAGAATCCATTCTTGAATTCCTTCTTCAGTTCTCACTCCAGTAAATGAAGTAAGACTAAGATCTGTCTGAGGCTCGTCCTGCATTTGGGGAGAAACTGTACAGAAGGAAGCCTTCAATAGGCAATAATTATTGACAGTGAATAATGACTATTTCCAGTGAATAGCGATGCTAAAGCCAGAAGCTTCACTAGAGTATTTAAACAGCAAGATCTTTTTTTATGAATGATATTACATACTTATTTGTTTGAAAGTACTATCTTCTCAATGACAAAACACTACTTTCCAATGTGTTTTTCTATCCTATTGTGCAAATGTATGGCAGTAAAACTTACAGCTATTGCTAAGATAGTACTAGTTTTAAAAATGCTTATAATTTTTTTTTCCCAGGTATTACTCTGCGGACAGAAATTGCTGGGGCCCACTGTAAAGCTGCTGCTGAACTACGGGAGAAGCATCCAATCAGTCATTTTCCACTTATTTGTATTAAAAACCCCAAACATACTTTATTTACATTTCCAAAATGCATTTTTGATGTTGTTCTTTAAAAGCATCGGATCTGCTGCATCACTTAGCATAAAAGACAATGAACGTTTTTTAAAAAATCACGTTTCAAAACAGGAAAGCTAAACTTTCAATTTGCTTTGTTACATTTATGTGCATGATCACTCATCTGAAAAATATTTATTTGAGGGATGTACCAAGCTTCAGTTTACGAGAACAGAAAGTGTCTGTTTCAGACATAGCACTCAACTGCAAGACATATATTACGTCCAGCTCTCCCACTCCAGAAGCATCCCTCTATCTCTCTATCAGTGTTTGGTCATCATCTGAGTTAGGTGTACATAAAACTGGTTAGGCAAGTTTTTACACTTAGAACTGGCTTAATTGCAAAACTATACTGACAAGCACAGTATTTACAAAACCTGTAGGTCCAGCTTTTCACTTGTCAGCTTCTAATGCCATTAAGTGCCCAGTATTAGGTTTTCATTAACTCCATCTGTATTGCTGTGTGAATTCTAGTTTGACTGTATTCCAAGAAAAAGGAAGAGCCACTTGGGCTTCATTAACTCAACATTTGCCTTTCAGTTTATCTTTTTGCATGCAAAAATTGTACCCAGTGCATTCATTTTGCTTTCCATACCTTATTTTAGTCACTTTCAAATAAGGGCTTCCACACTTCTGAAATCCTTCCATGTTACCCATAACTTTGAAGTTCCCAAAATAATTTTGGAAAACTTGAACTCTCTCTTTATTAAAGGCTATAAGCACATACAATTACAGACGAGTGCCATAAAATAATCGCACCAGTATGTGTTTTTAAAGCTGAGATGTCAAAATATTAAAACTTTTTCCTATGGCAACCGCAAAATGTAGTAAAGCCTAGCTTTACTACCAAAGGCCAAATTCTCCAATCTTCTGTCAGAAAAACTTCTCTAGACTGCACTAGAAACTGACGGCTTTTGGACAGTGCCTACAAGAGGAAAATTCTTTCTGCAGTAAAAATGTAACATATGGGCAGAGAAATTATCTATCAAAAAATCAGAATAATACAGCCTATTATTTCAGCAACTGGGCTGGTTTTGGATTAGATTCTGCTCTTGTATTCCAGTGACTCAGTAACAGAATCTAAGCTTTCATTTTCGTTCATTAGGGAAGGAGTCCTGTCTGGCTCTGGATGGTGGTATTTATGCAGTTTTTATAGAGTTTGAAAGATTTTTATTTCATCCATGCTTCTTTTCGCATTCACACTCATGTAGGGAATTTCATTTCTATAATGAGAAACAGAAAATATAAACTGCTCATAATGAAAAGCGCTGGACATCTACAGCTGTACCAACAGTCACCTTCTGCAATGAACTTTTTTTTTGCCTGGCGATTATTTTCTTTGCACATATTTGTTCTGCCCACTTCTTTCAAAAGAAATGCAGAAAATGCAGGTCCTTCCAATCAGGCTTTGTGTTTCACTGAGCTTAGCAGAGCTGCCCTGTCAGGGGAAAGTCTAGGGAGACAGGTCTGGTCAGAGTGCTAGTGGGAGTTCTCTGTAGAACTCCCCTCCGTAGGAAGCTATATTCCGAACAGATAAGGTGAGGATAAAGTGGGTACACCGCATTTCCTTCCCCATCACTTGCCATCGCATGGCACAAGCCACTAATTGCTCCCTCCAAAACCCCAGCAAAATCCAGCCCTCTAGTAAAAGGTCAAAAAACATAGTCTAACATGAGACAGAAGAGAGCACAACAGAGAGACAGAGAGACTGAGTTACATGTCAATGCTTTAAATTCTTCCAAAATAGGTATTTGCTAAATGAAATAATCGTGCCTAGAATGCCTGCAGAACACCACAAAAACACTCTTAGTGTACCCTGCCAATGCAGCCTAAGGATACAACTCCTTCCTGATCCTCATGTGGTGGTGACGCCAATCCACACCAACGAAGGGTCAGGTATTCCACTTTATTCCAAAAGCATTGATGCCCTCTGCCTCCATCTTGTATTCATCTGTGCCTAACCTCCAATTCAATGGACAGCAAAGAAGCCATAAAACCAGAAATCAAATGACACACATCTTTGCCCATTATCAAATAATACATTTTACTATGAAAGCATGCATTCAATTAATACTCTGTTTCTCCCCATGAATTTTACTCTTTACCTCGTATCTAGGACCCTACACTTAAAAGACCGGCTTTGTTGGCGAATGCAGCTGTTACCCCTTGCTGGCCAATACAAAAGGATGGGAGCCTTCTAGGGGAAAGGAAAGGATACTTGATCTGCCCAGTCTGTTAAAATAAACTGTCCCTTGAGCATAACATGAGTAATTCAGTCTTGTTTGTTATGATTTTCCCTATGTAGCACATGCTGCATTTTACAAATGGGCTTTTAAAAGGTCCCATTTATGGCATTTGGCTCTTGAAATATGCATCAAGAAACAGTATCAGCAGAACATTTTCTTTTCTGATGCAATTTGATGAACACTAAAACAAATTCTGGAGGTCTGAAATTCTCTGTCTTTCTATACTATCTTCATGTAATAAGTACATCTTTCTAGACACCCTGTTCTGGCATCAGAATATATGGGGTTTTTCACACAGCTAATTTATGTATAGCCTTCAAATGCTTTGCAACTGGCAGGGGTAAGATGGTTAAGCGGACTTAAAATGGTTAATGTTATTTCAACTCTGGATCTTCAGTCCACCTGCAGACCTAGTCAATTATTATCTGAAGAGTACTGGGTAATCTATGTAAAATGAATTTGACTGTCTCACTTTGAACCTCAGGGGATATGTCCATGTTACAAAATAACTTAGGCCAACATACTCAGCAGAAACTGTCACTGTATTGGCAGTTTCAGCAGAAATGCTGAAGTTGGCATGTGCATTTAGAACAAAACACAACTTTGTTTCTGAAGGAACACCAAGGAGGATGAAAGTTTCAGCAGAAAAATGTTCGGGAAGATTATTATGTGCCCTATATCTCTATGGTCTCGGTAGAGGAAAGATACCAATTCCCAGCACCAATGCATTCAGAACTTGTTAAAGCAGTATTTTGCAGTAAATATTTAATAGCAACCAATCCAGCAAAGCAAGAAATATTGCATAGATGTTCTTATGAAATATGATTACCTGACATACTGCTGGGAGTTACGGATATGTAATCATTCTCGTTCTTCTTCGGTCACCAAAGTCATCTGCCAAACAAAGGAAAAAATCCCATGTAATACGTCCATAAATGCAAATCTGCAGAATATCATTAACATTTAAACAGGATGGAACATTTTGGATCTTGAATACCACTGTCCATGTTTGATGGCTTAGCACATTAAATTCAATGCACCTTGCTGAACTGCATTAGGCAATGAATGCAAGTCAGGTTCAAAACCTGGTGGACTGGAGGAGCTGTGGGTAACAGGGATTTAGAAGCAAGGTCAAAAAGCTGGCGACTACTGATGTAAAAAAAAAAAAAAGATTTTCTGTCTGCTTCATGGAACACTTTCCCTTAACTTTTTGCAGAACTTCTTTTTGGTCTAATATGTACATTCAGGAACTAATTATTTTTTACTTTACAGTTTCTAATGATATATGCCCATTACTCTCAGGTTCAGTAAGAACAGAGGATTCAAAGGAACTGGAAATTCTCTGCCTACAGCTATACTAATTCTTCAGTCATCTGAAACTCAGAACTCTTATTAACTTTTACAAAGTCTGAAGCTATAGTTTTACTCATTTGGTAGAAAACTAATTTATACATACTTATTACTTAAGTTTTGAACAATTGCATGTTCTATTTTATTAAGGAGGTAACTGCAGCTGTGAGGAACTGGACTTGGCATCCTAAAGTCGGGGTTTTAATATTTAGATTGCCTTCCCCATTCGTATGTCCTTACATAGACACTGACATATTAACTATAGTCCTTTTTTTGCTTGGTAGCAAGGACTGAAGCCCTGTAAGCTGATTTTGTGTAAGGAGAGAAAATCACTGATAGCAGTCACAGCGCTTTACCTCAGCAACACCTCTATTTACACCAGCCATACTGCTTTTCAAACAGGGCTATCGCAGGCAGCATGCACTCCTTCAGCCACCCCAGCCCAAAACACGGTGCCCAGTCAGATGATCCCGCCTTGCTCCCCAGTTTAAGCACCGACAACCCAATCTGCACGGAGACAATCCTACAGGAACTACCCCGGAACAGAGACAAGATCTCTGAATTTTAAAATAAGAAATCCCAGGCCCACAACAGATCCCACTAATGCTGATGGAGAATTAGCCCAGCAGCAGTCATGCTCTCTTGATCATCAGGAAACACGTATCTTTCAACGTTAGCATGCAAGAGACATTTTGAAGAGGAAGTAGAACCTCTCTTAGATTGCCCTGATCGGCATTTCATGTGAAGAAACTGTCCTTTGGCCTTTATTTTGCTAAGGAAATGTTGGGGTTTATTTCTCTCTGTCCACTCAGTGGCCCAGGCCTGTCTGTAGTTCCTCTCAGCCACTCTCTCCTCACACGGGGAATGTTTCCCCTTCCTCACCCTTGAAATACCCTCCACCAACGGCAGGCTGACAGGACATCGAGCACATCTGCTCTACTGAGGTGCAGACTACAATGAGAAAGCAGGTGAACCGCAGCAATTGCATGTGCCCTGTAATTAATGTATCTGGGACGCAGCCTCACCGTTTCACCTAAGCTCATCAACCCCCACAGCGCTGCACCGGCGCGGGCTGAAACCCTCCCCGGGAGCTCAGACACCTGAGGCGTTGCCATCACCCTTCAGAGGCTCCACAAGATGGCGGCGGGACGCCCCCGCACCGCTCTGCGGGACCCGCGCCGGCCCCTCGCCCCAGGCGCCACTTCGCGTCCCGCTACTCGAGACGGGGTGGAAGCCAGCGCCTTCCCCCGCGGCCCGGGAAAAGCCGGCTGCCCGCCCGTGAAGCGCACGGAAAAGCCCAAGGCGGATGCGATGCCCCTCGCCTCGCCGCGCCGGTTCTCTCACAAACACTCCCGCGGCACCCGCCCCCGCCGCCGCGCCGTGCGGTGCGGTGCGGTGCGGTGCGGCGGCGCCCCCTGGCGGCCGCGCGGGAGCAGGCCGGAGGGGAGGGGGAGAGCGGCAGACTGACACCCCCCCCCCC
>VZSC01005210.1:254034-344025 GCA_013398225.1 Steatornis caripensis
CCTCCGCCGCTGCACCACGTCTGCACTGCAGCACTGCGGGGAGGGGGGGGCTGGGGGTGTCTTTCCATGCAAATCCCGACCTTCTGAATTAACAGCTCTATTATCTGCTCCGTAATGTATTCCCTGTCTTTGTCAATCGCTTTATGCCTCGTTACATGAACTGGGCATATCTGGTAAATCTTTACAATAAATTAATTGCTACTCCAAGATTCGGAATGGCTTCGCGATTCAACAAAACAAACCAAAAACACCTCCTCCCCCAAAAATAACCCCAGAGAAACGCGGGGGGGTGGGGAGGGGGGGAGGAACCCCATAATGTTTACTGTAAAACAAGTGCAAAATAAAGCCTACTGAAAGTTTTACAGCAGGAACCGGTAAAACATCCTCCGGCATACACGTTACAACGTATTTTTATCTCCTTGTCTTTTCTTCCAAGCAAACCACCTGAGACTTTGTCTGGACTCTTCTCAGGAAAGCCAGTATCTCCTTAAACTCTCCGGGGGAAAAGCAAGTACTCTGCTTGATATCTGCCACGTACAAACAACACAACCGGAGGCAAAGACGCAAGATCTTTCTTTCGCTACTGACGTCTTGCGGAACTTTCAAAATCCTTCACGGGCTGTCAATCGAAAGAGTAAAGAGGATACAAATTTAGATCAGGCCTCCGATTAAAATCAGACTCCGACCCATGCAACCCCATCATGGGACCCCGCGAACCTCAACAATAAGCCGTTTCCCAGGATTTAATTGTGGTTTGGTGACTCAGTGACACCCAAGCGCTCTTGAAGTAAACAATTGGGTGTTTTAAACAAAAATTCTGCTCCTCCTGTAAATAATTAGTTACTAATCCTAAAATTGTTGGGTTTGCACCAATCTATTAAAAAGGAGAGGGGATAAAAAGGAGGAATACAAAGTTCTTCAATGAATTCTGTATAAAGAGAAAAATTCTGTCTATCCTGGGAGTTTTGCCATTTTCCCTGATGAGACCAGGGCTTGGCATGAAGGCAGCTGTCACTTGTGTAAAAAACTAATTATGAAATGCCTGTAGGAAAAGACAGTCTTTTGTTTAAAGCATTACACTAACGTACTTGGCTTTGGCACAGTCTTCCTGTGTCCCACAGTTTAAAACGGAGAGTGCGCATCCTCTTTTTTCTCCTCGTATCTGTCTGGAAAATAAGTTTATCAGAGCAGGTCTTGGTGTTGCTGTGTGAACGTACAGCATCTCGCCCATCGAGCACCTCCACTAGGTTGATTTAGCAACTGCCAACAGAACCATAGTAATGGAGGCTGTTGGTAATACCTGCTTTGTACCCAATGGTGATTTTAATACTCTTTCCAAATGTATTGGAAATGTTTTCAAAGGGATGCTTTTATCCTGCACTTTATATGCCAGAAGTAATTTCCTATTTTTCCTTCTAAGGAACGTGGCACATAAACTGAAACGTTGTGAAAGTAAAGGACTATTTATCCATTCTGGCACCCAAAATCTTGACTGTCTTCTGCAGGCCCGGCACAGTCACTGCTTTATGTGAGCAAGAAGAGTAAGCGGGGTCTGCACTGGAGATGCAGAAGACGCTGGAGGAAATCAGATTCTTTTTCAGAGTCTACGACTAAAAAGTACGTGAACGGGCAGAAATGGGAAGGATGCGGATGAGTCACAGGCGAGGCTCCACCACATCAGGCCAGTAACGTCTGGGAGTCTTCACAGACATTGCAGAATAAGTTTCTTTCTTGCCAAAAGTGACACAATTTTTATGGTTAAGCTTTGCTAACATCACAGGGAGTAGGCCTCATTAGATTATCTTTTGTGTGTCGAGCGTTCATTTGCCCACAAAGAGCTAGCTGAGGTCTCATGGCTCTGAGTCACAAGCCCTGAGCATGCAGCACTAACTTGAGAGGTTGCTATCTCACATCCCACATGATCTCCCCGCCAGAGAGCCAAAGCAGCAGACTGGGCACCGTGCTCCTTCTCCATCACTCAAGTTCAACACCACTTTTTTTTTTTTTTTAACAAGATAGTCTGATACTCTTCTCATTCATGCTGGATACCTCAAATAAAAGTAGCAAAACGCTCATTCCGTTCTGATACCGAGTTGTGTTTCAGATCTACAGTCCTGCATCAGGAAAAGAATATTCCTATTTTGCCCCAAATCAAAAAGGGCACCTTTGAGATCTTCATCTCCTCCGGCCTGAAAAGGTCATATTTTGAACTAATTCTCAGGCTTTGGTCTCCAATCTAGAAACACTGTCAAGCCATATTGCCTATTACTGCGCTTTCTTTTCGTATAATGAAAGGTGATTAACCAATTAACATTAATCGATGTGGTTAAGCAGTCTCCCACTCTCACCAAGTGCCTCCTCCTTCACATAAATGCATCCCATTAATCAGTGGGTATACAAAAGGGCCGCGCTGCTCAGGGGATGAGGGTGTTTTTCACCTTACTCTGTTGGTTCGGGTTTAGGTGGTGGCTGCCACTCTCCCCTAGGCCAAGGGCACGGTAATTTTGTGGTTTGAATCCCTGGTCCCTGTCTGCATCATGAACTGCACGGTTCCCAGCAAGCCTCCGGCTTCCCTTCCGACTCGGCAAGCAGCTGCCCCAGGCAGCACGGGGACCAGCAACTGCTGCCTCCTGTCTCTTCTCAGGGCAGGAATGGGTGGGGAAAAAAGGATTTTGCATGTTTCAGCAGCCCTGAAAAGCCACCCATCTCCTTTCTTTTCACAGACTATCCCTTGACATCCCCTTATAAAAGCCAGACAGAGGGCCGAGGGGGTGACCTGGCTCATCCGCAGAAGTCCCTCCTGTCACCCTACCTGCAATACCTGCTATCTCTGGCGTATCCCCAGCACCCTTATACAACACTCTTACACAACACTCGCTGTTTCTGGCTCGCCGGGAGCTGGGCTGCCTCCAAGGAAAGAAGACTTGTGCTGAGAGGAGGGGAGGGCTGCCGGCAGTCCCAGGGGTGGGTGAGAGCCTGCCCAGGTCCTGGGATGCAGCGGGGAGCAGGTGAAGGTGCGGAGCTGGATAGCAGAGCACATAGGTTTTGTAACGGGGTGCAGAGGAAAGCTCCGGCACAGTCAGACCGAGCACCCCAGGACACCAGACCCTTACGCTCTGCCCTGGCACAAGTTACGGCACTTTTGTTTTTCTTGGGGGCTTATGTTGGCTTGAGGGTGATGAATTATGGGATGTGTCATCTGAGCATTTTGTTCCACAAACTCCCTCTGTGAAAGCTGCTCTTTAGTGAAAAATCTGAAGTAGCAACTGCACATTAGGAAAAATGACAAGGTAGCCTATAGGCTGTATTGATGCCTAACCAAACTTTTAGATTTGTTTCAATATTTAACTTTTCAATATTTAATAGCAAAGCAAAATTAGTATTTTACAGCAGAGTTATACAGAGGATTTTGTACTAATACATATTCAATGAAAAATGTTCTAGGCTATGGCTTACGGTACATGATACCCATATAATGAGCAAGCAGTATTCTCTCCCTTGCAAAACATACTGAACAACTGTGCATTGTACGAGACATAAAAATCTATTTAGTTTTCCAGCTACGTTTCATGAAAAGCCCCCATCAGAACTGGCTTGTAGGCACAAGCTCAGAAGTGGACTTTGACTCATGCTTTTTATTGCTAGTCTAGTTCAACTCACGAGGACACAAAAACATGCAATAAAGCGTAAAATCAAAACCACAGTGCACTATCTGCATAAATATTTGCAGTCTGTCCTGAAACACTCGATCAAAAAGGCAAGGAGCTACTGAGCTTTCTAGTATGAACATCCAGTAGTTCTGTGTAATTTTACTCTTTCCTCCTCACACAGACTCAACGTGTGCTCTTTGGAATAGGGCACTGGTTTTACCTTTTAGGCTTGGAATTTCCTATTTTAACTTGCTTCTTAAATGTTATAAAAATCGCTGAGCACTAACAAGTGAGGATTATGGATGCTCTGCATCAGTCGGGATCAGACCATAATATGATACGTGCTCAGCTCTGTGCAGGCATCAGCAGCTTTTTTACAGCATGAAAGACAGAAAACTCTTATATGCAGACAATAAGCCTGATAAATTATAATGGTAACCTCACTGCTTTACAAGTTTTTGAAAACACTAGTGTTTCAATATGAAGAACTGCAGGATGAACAGTGTTAATTTAGACAGACAAAATCATTCCTCCTATTGTCCCACGCTGGTGAGCCTTTGGTTCTGGCATATGGTTTGCAGGACAGGCTGAATGATAAAGCTGTTGTTTTGAACCTATCTACAAAAAATAGACACAGTACCACAAAATGAAGTAATGCAAGATAAAAGCAAGATAAAAGTTGTTTTTATGATTTCATCAGAACTTAACATCTTATTATATTGGGGTCAATGTATCTTTTTATAAGCTAATGGAAAATACAATAATTGATTTCGTCATAGCCAAAGAGAAAAGAGTTTTAGTATTTCTGTCGGTTTCCCAGTAGACTGAACACACTAGAAAGGCAGTCTCATAGGTATTGAAAGTACGCAGGGGAGAGCTGTAACATTACCTCTAAACAACCTGGGCATCAAGGGGAAAGCCGAGTACGTAACGCTCTTCTTGCCTTGTACTTGCAGAAATGAGTAACGTTATCTCACTTACGGAGTATGTCCAATCACTTGTTATCATGGTGTGGAGCTCTTGACTGTCCCTAAGATGTACAGACCTTACGAAATCTGCTTATATTTGGCTTAAAACTCTGTCGGGCTGTAGCCTCCTCTTCGCTCTACTTCATCTCCTTGCAGAAATGCCAGCTCTCCAGCACTGTGCTTTGACCTACTACATGTGTACACAGGAGGGCATGAGAGGAGCACAGAACTGGAAGCAGCCCCGTTTAGCCACTATTTTGATAACCAGTGTAATTTATTCCTTGTGGTGGACTTTCTTAACATGAAGCGTTACAGAAAGCTAGCCAGATTGCCAGAGTAGCTGACCTGTACCTGTGCATTAAGAGATGTTTGTATCGTTAGAGATTTAGGCCGTGATTCAGAAAGACTCCTACCTACTTGCATAAATATCCAGTTGAGCAAGGACCCTGCAGGGCTAAGGAAGCCAGAAAAGCAAAAGGCATAATATAAAAGACCTTGTGTTTAAGCGATTATTCCCGTGTTTTTCTGAAGAGCCTCTGAAACACTTTGTGGCTTATGTGTCCGTTCTCCAGCATATGGGAGTTTCATTCAGACAACAGCTTTGATGTAGAAATTTTCTTGTTTGTCTGTTTTGTTCTGTCAACTCAGGAAACATTAGCTCTCCCTGAAATTTCAACAAGGGACAGTTTATCTGCGATGCTAATTTATCTTATTACTCACTGCAAAGCATGTATTAGACATAGGCTGTCTTGAATTACTCAGTACATCTCTACAACTGACTAACATGAGATAATCCCAAAGATACTAAATTTCAAAGACTTTTATTGAAACTGGTGATTTTCCACCCTTGTGATGAAATAGATTAAGAAAAAAGAATGTTTTCTAAATGTCTGGAGGAGAGGTACTTGGATGAATCTCGTTAACAAAAAAGGATTTTGTCAATGCATCTTATATACGCTGTGCCTAAAAATTCAGTGAAGCAGAATTGAGTATGTTCTACAGTACAAATGTCACTCTGAACAGGGATAAGTATTACCCTAAAGACTGGTACTGGCATTTGTTTGAACTACTTTTGGGGGTTCAGATATGAACAGAAGAATTAATGCAGCTTTAGGCTTTTTAACCAGAGCTTCAGAGAGTCATTACTTCGTTTAAAAAATAAATTCTAAATACTGAAAAATCATTGTCTATATCACACGCCTTGAGTTACAGTGTGCAAATACATAGAATTTTGCAGAAACTCTTGGAAAGGAAAACAAGAGATGCTGTTACAGCTAGAGATTTAGCCTCATGGGGTTTGCGTATTGTGTGACTTGATGAATTTCCAAACCTGAATCTCTTTGTCCTAAAAGCTGATAGCTGAATTGCAAAACCACTCAATTCTGAACGTTCATCACAGGTTCCAGACCTGCAACGTATGGCTTAAATTCAATTATAATTGGGTGAAAACTTTGAAGAAGCTTATTTTCAACAAAATTAAAGTAACAGACCAGAACAAGAAGTTAGTTGTTTTCTGAAATCTATATCCCTAGCCAGCAAAACCTATGGTAGGGGGATAAAGATGAGCTAAAAATCTGCACAGATCCTTTCTGCAAGTCGAACTGGTGGTCCTGGAGCATTTTTGCCTGCCACTGCAGAAGCAGCTCAAGGGAAATGGGCATCAGACAGACGTTGACAGTGTGATACACACCAAAAGGGGACACTGTAGGTTCAGGCTTTATGTCAAGCAGTAAGGCAGATAACACCCCTGGAGGCACGAAGAAGGCGTACTTTTGTTTCAAAAAGTATGAATAATAGAAGAGGAGGGACAGACAAGGGAAGTTAAATGATTAAGGGGCTGGACTGACATATATCAGTGGAGAGTTAACTATGACTTGACTTGACTTGGCTTGGCGAAGTTACAGGGAAGTGAGCACATGATAACCACGCTCAAAAGAGAGCAAGGAATGATGGAAGAATGTCACTGTTATGGGAAATTTGGTTAAAATGATGCTAATGGTTACTGGTGGATATGTAATTAGGTTAGAGGGCAGCTATATTTAAAAAGGAGAATTCCTGCCTGGTTTTAATTGATATTTTGAAATGGAGAAGCCCGTATTGCTATTTCTGAGGTTTACCCAAAAGCTTATTTTTCAAAAGAAAAAATTCAATGACTTCAGTAACAATTAAGCTCAAGTTGGAGAAAGCTTTCTGCAAACATTCCCTCTGAAATTTCAAAATGCAAACCACATGTTTTATATGTACATAAATATATTTATAATTATTATAAATAAATAAAGAGTTTCAAGTTACCTGGCAATAAGCTGGTGGTCATAAAATATGACTGTATTGAAACTATCTAAATGCCCATTTGCTTATGGTTTTGGGCAGAGAGGAGTCATGGAGAGAAGGAATAATACTTGTGAAAATGAAACAGAAGCTCCTATTTTGCTTATTTTAACAGAAAATTGCTTGCGCTCTCTGTAACGGCTCTGCCTATATGACCAGCACTGCATGAAGTTAACTGGATTTCAGCTGAGGATTTTCCCAGCTCAGAAGTTACCCTATTCAAAGTCCTATTCCTTTTTATTTTCATTTTTTGAAGAATAAACACATTATGGCATATTCTCAACTAAATATTTCACTGAGTTACTCTTTAAGGAAGGCTGTCTCCTAAGAGGCGTGCTCTAACCTCTACCACTCCTCATACCCCTTTTCCTGACCTCATTGGGGCTGCGAAGTGGAGAGGATGACTAGCTCTTCTATGAAGAGGCATACATCCCAATGTTAAGTAGAAACGTTATAGATGCAAACCTACTGTTACGTGCAGACTGGAATCGAATCACATAGCCTCAGTGTTAACAATGGCCTTTCAGTATGTCCAATAAGGCAGTGATTTCCCTTTTTTTTTTAAACCTCTCTTCTTGTTTGCTGCCTCATTTACAGCTAACAATAATAAATCAAAAATTAAAAGTTTAATGGTTGATGATTTCGCTATCTCTCCCAAGCAAACAACAGAAGTCCACAACCTTTTAACCTCTTCCATCCTATTTGCTAATTACTTATTTTGTAATTAACCCATTATACATCTGTCATTGTGTTTTAAATTAAATCACTTTAATTGCTAGTAAGTAGGGTTTATTCAGTTCCTGGTATGGTTGTAGGGGGTCATGTGTGGGTAGCTGCTGAACCACTGTGATTTACAGGTGGCTCTCTGCAAAACTGCTGAAGCTGCTGAAGATAAAGAGTTAAGCTACTTTCCTTAGGTGATATGGTTTTAACATGTAATGGCATATTTCTAAGGGACAAAAGTTTACTGCAAATACGGGAGGGCATTTTTTATTGCCTGTATATAGATCATACTGTGCATGATTTTGTTTTTTGAAATATTTTTTAATGAAGGAATAATGCTAATAGTTCTAGAAAATGCCTATCACCACCACACTTACTTCACTGTATAGTAAAACTCTGTGAAATGCAACACAACTTTATATTAACAGCTGAATTTCACATAAAGAGAATAGAGAAAATCTAACACATGGGACACAGAAAGTTTTAAGTATGGGTCTAACAGTCAACATACTTTAATATCTTCATATGAGCACCATAAAAACTGAGGATAGACATAAAAGACTGTGTTCTCTGCAGCACAGCCCCTTTCTTGCACTAGTGTGACCTGACTCGCTTCACTGACCCTGCACAATATACTGACTTTTTCGTCAGGTTAGTTTTGCACTGGGTTAGTGAGTTGAATCAGCCCTGCAACGTGGCTCGCGAGCAGCGCAGCTGGCACCAAGTAAGTGGCAGAAGCCCACGGCTGCAAGGAGGGAAGGGGCATGGAGATTAGGTTCACCCTGTCTCATAAAGCGGCATCCTGGAGGAAGTCAATGTGGGTTTATGCCTTTTATAACAAACTAGAGTATTTATGACTCTGTGCAGTGAAATGACTTTTTAATTGTTAAAATAATTTTGAAGGTTTCTGAAACACCTTTGAAGATTATAAGTCTTGCCCTGGAGATAAAAAAAAACAACCCTAAAGACAACAGAATTCTTTTTTTTTTTTTTCAGATCCTTATATACACAAGAAAGGCACTAAAAAGTGCTTGCTGTCTGTTCTAGAGAATGGCAATATTAACTGGTAAGGTCAGGCTTCCATTTAGTGCTCAATGAAGTCAAGAATCTAGTACTGATGAGACATGAGAATAAATTTCCAGCAAGAACCCAAGTCCACACCTTTGCACAGTTACCTAAACATAACTATGGATCAAATAAACAATAAATAAAGTCCACACATATGAAATCTGACAGATTTAGCAAGCTGAACTTCCCACATAGACTTGTTCTGCGAATTCATTAACGATACTAAAATCCAAGATTAGCCGAGATGTTAAATATTTCCTTCCCTTCTCCTCCTACCAGAAAAAAAGTAAGTTAGAGGGGTTTATGGAGCACACCTTAATAAGACCTATACAGCTCTTCCAAACGACAGTCCAGTGCCCAGTGAAGCAGCTGTGATTAACCTTTGCTATGTCACCTATGCATTTTTACTTTTTGCTATAGGCTACCAAGACACAGCACATGGCTGGAAGATCCCGGAGCAGCATTTTATTGCTGCCAGATTTCTACAACTGGATTCATCCTGAAGCCTTCCTCACTGATCTGAGTAACTCCACACCTCCACAGGCAGCGTGCCTGGGGAGCTCACCTTCCTACCCCCCATCTTCGCACCATGCTTCAGCAGAGTACCCCATCTCTGCGTTCACTTTGCTAGCACTTCCACTGTGTGACAAGCCTTACAGGTGCACAGGAAGAAGATGAGGGACTGCAGAATGATGCAAAGGAGAACAGGCACATCGTGGTGACTTAAATTTTTAATGAGGATCCTTCAGGGACATCGTGGCCTATCAGAAAGAAGCCACCAAAAGCTCAATAAATACATACATCTGTTGTATAGAGAGGAAGGATGCAATCAGAAAGCTTATGTTTGCTTAGGAAAGGGGAAGAAGGGCAAAGATGCAGCAATGGAACTGAATTAAGACTCTGAAAGATACCCCTAACAGCTGTATTCTGAATATGCTTTAGTATTATATGACCAGTATGTGACTTGTCTTGAGATGATGAGGCTCTGAGCAGGTATTCTCGAAGATTAGACTGATAGAGAAAACCACACCACTGAAAGAAGCAGACAGCTTTGAGGGTGACCTGCGCGTAGGTGCACAGAGACAGAGGTCCACGCTGGAGACAACATAGAAGCAGCCCGAGCCTCCGAGTGAACAGCAGGGAAAGAACGAGCAGGGGAAATTAAATTGTAAAGTCCTGTTCTGCACCACCAGCTCCACCTGAGGTATGAGCTGGACATCCACAGCTCTTTCACTCTCCCTGGTTTGCCAGTTGTTGGCTTTGTACCCTCAGATCTCTCCAGTTTCACCATTGCCTGCATTCAGGCCCTAACAGAGGTAAAGTATTTGGGACTTTAGGCATGTATTTATCAAAGCAGTAACACCAGGGGTCCCGAGAAGGCAGAGGAAGGTCCGTATGGCAGCAGCATCCTCCCCCAGTGTCCTAAGCAAAACCGTGGTATGAGCAGACACACTTTCCCCAGAGAGTGCACCAAAAATTACATGGGGGAATCTTATCCACCCCCTTTATTAGGTTCACTAAACTCACAATACTATACTGCCTTCTGATGGCTATGTGACCGAGGTAACACCAGAGTATCAATCAGTTTCTTTGCTCTCCTGAGTTAGTGGGATGGGCCAGGCCTTTCCTTTTAAAACATAATTCTCTCTTCTCTCCCTTCTCCTCGTTTCCAGTTTGCCCATTTTCCAATTAATCTCTCTTTCTGTTCTAATTTCTAATTTTGTTTGTGTGAATGTGTAACAGGAAAACTGGATGCTGCATTTCAGCCTGGAGGGTATCAGATGTGGGGGCTCCACTCCCAAATACCAAAGCCACGGCCCTAATGACTCAGTCTTTGTCTGCTGCTCCTATGCGTCTGCCATCTGAAGAACAGATCCTTGAGGAACGTAGCTGCAAGGAGGGGCAACGGCCATTCAAGGAAAACTTTGTTTTAAGACACCCAGCACAGCTGACTTCAAAGGTTAGGAGGAAGATACTGAATCTGACCTGGTATGGAGCCCCAGGGGCGAGACAGCGACAAAATGGGGTGTGCTCCCAGCGGTGCAGCACATCAGACAGTCAAAGGATGGGATAGCTTTCTGTTCTAAAGCCTGATGTAAACGCGCTGCACTAGGAAGCGATAGAAGACACAAACATGAGGATTATCCGAGTCAAGCTACCAGGTGATTTATCTCTGCTTATCTCAGGGAAAATTGCCCTGAAAATGCAAACAATAAAGAAGCCAAAGAGAGCCAAGGGAGAAGCCACAAGCAAAATTACTCCCAAACACAAGACAAAATGGAAATTGCTACTTTTTCAGTAGATTTCATTCTTCCATTTAGCGTCATCTCTGTTTAACTAATATGCAGTTTGATTTTAGCCAGACACTCAGAGACAGTTTTTATGCCACTCACATCAATCAGGAGAAGCAGAAGGGGATGTCATCTCCGCGTTGCTGATACTGAGGCTTCCCATGATTTATCTCAGCAGCTTCACATGGATATTGAAAAGAACAGTGGAAATACACGATCTTACAAGTGATATTCCAAACACTTCCCACCAGGCTTATCTGGAAACATGCTAAAAAAGCATCAGAGACATTCTTTTCCTGTTGCTTTCCATAGTGTCTTGAGCAGTAAAATATTAAGTGTCAAAAGCGACACACCAACCTAAATTAAGGATGTAGGCATCTTCCCATACAGTGATGGGAAGGAGCTAATCTATCAGAGCAATTTTAGAATTAATAAGTTTCATAAGTATTAATATATGGATCTAATCTACATTCAATGTATCCAAATTACCTTGTGCTGAAAGAACAAGTTCTGTATAATGAAGAGAAACAAACGAAGCTCACAGAAAAATAATTAAAGTTGGGAGTTGCAATGAGAATTGGAGTCAGCACTGCCTCATGTTCCGTGTTGAAAATGTATTACGGTAACCCTGCTTCCTCATCCATAAGGTGGAGATGATAATACTCACTTCAGTTCCAACAGTATGCCAGTAAGATCTACAGATAAGCCATCACAATTGCTATTATTAATATTATATATGCTTGGCATGCATTTTTTACTTCAAAACAGTTTTACAGATTGCATTTCTGGTATACTCTCAGTGTTTTGGGGATCACTTTTTCAGACTTCAGAAGAGTTATTCTCAATTTATTTACTACACTTTGGCATATTCTTTGCCATTGACTTTAATTCTATTTTACAGCTTATTAATTTTATGGGATTTTGTTCTCTGTAAGATGTGGGAACACAGTAGCGCAATGATTCAACAAACACCAGTTTTACCAACCAGCCAGATTTAACAGGCTATTTCTTGTTGTATCCTATAAACACAGTGAGCAGCCAATCTGATATTTAATGATGCAAACCATAAGCAGAGGTAGTGTTTTGTGCCAAGATACAGTATGTGGAGATTGCAAAAGCTCATAGTGAAATTTCTGTGGAAAAAAAAAAATACAACAAGGAGGTTTCTGAGTTGTTTTGTGTGAAGTATCTTTACTATGAAAAGCAGATAGATTAATTAGAAAACCCCTGAAGATATTGACAGAATGAGAGAACACCTCGTATTGTCCATGGAAAGTATTTGCAACCAACTGTGCTTTTTACGGGAAACCTTTATCAGAACAGGATTCCCAGATTTATTTTCATGTTCTGCCATCCACTAATTAAGAGACTTGGGTCTGAACGATAAAGCAGTTTGATTACAAGGGAAGCACAAAATGTACTAGCTTCTAAAGAAGGCTTATTTTTCAGTATCTGTGAAGTTGTTGAAGAATCTTACGTAAGAAGTTATTTATAATGAATAAAATTAGAATTATCTTTGAGGTATCCTAACCAAATCACAGAAAAAAAGATTTGTGAAAGAGGATGAGGTATGTTTTAAAACCAGCTGCTTGGTTTTTTAAAAACATCTTTGTAGGTCTCTCAAAAGTGAGGCTGGTGTACTATTAGGATTTTCTGAACAGGCACAAAAACTACAGCTTTATCCAGTCCAAGCTACAGTGGACTATAAAGCGCTGTCCTTGCTCACATACAGACAATACAATGAAACAAAAAAAAGTCTTAAAAATTCAGAATGAAAAAGCGAGTTGCCAGTAATGACCTGACTCACAGTTTCTGAGTTCACAGTACCGGATCATTGGAAATGCTTTAGTAACACAGACATCTCTTCTCTCCTGAACAAACTGACATCACTACAATCCATCAATTTGCTGGAATTCACAGCCACGCTGGGCTTTATTTCTGAGCTATTGTGGTCAACAGCTATAGCCAAAATACATGTTTCTCCTCCAGTTCTCTTTTTTAAAAACATATATCATTTTACTACATTTTACATGAATTTCTTCATTTTGGTTTTACTCATCCTTGCACTTTTTTATAGAGTAATGGGCTACACTTCATGCAAAGCCTGTGCAGCTGTAGAAATAAATATTCTGTTCAATCCTCCAGGACAGATTTAAGATGTCATTGTCAGCTTTAGGATATCTGTCCGTATTAGTCATCCTGCCAGCATTAAGATAGTAAGAGAAAAGATAAGGGTCTGCTGGAAGGCCCACTGAAGCAGAGGGAGTCTTTCTATTGACATCAGCTATTTTGTACCACGTTCCTCTGGCATGGATTAGGACACAAAGAAGAGCTTCTTCTGCCAAATTCTGTACTTCTTCACGTGCGCTTGTTTTCATTGAGCAGGCCAAATAAAGTCTACTGGGACTGTCATTTTTGCAACCTTTATACAAGTTTTCCTTTACTTTATGCAGGCTGTCTGGGCGAGGGGCCAGGCCTTCATATTTTACAAAGGAAAGCCTTTTCCTCTGCCCGTCTGAGTTTATTCCTTCACTTCACCCTCTTACTTATTGTACTTTCTTCACCAGGTTCAAAGCGATGTCCTTTGTTGGACATCTACCCTTTGGAAGCTACAACACTGGCAACGAGATGGCTTTTCTCAAAATTGGGCCCAAAATATTTGCCTGCAGGAATACATCATTAAGGGACATGACCTTTAGGGACAAAAGGGTCTGCCTGCTGAGCGCCGAAGCCCAGCCCCCCTTTGACATCTTGCCAAATTGGCTCGCGCCTGCCATTTTCACATGAGCCGCTGCCCTCAGCTGCAGGTCATACGGCTGCTGGCAGCTCTCCGGCCACCACACTCCTGCTCCCACGGCAGTGCCCAAGGTCTGCTTTCTTTCTGACGCTGAAAACTTCCTGTAGGATCTGAGATGTCGATCCCAACCCACCTGTGGAGTCTGGGTGGGAATCCCTACCCCTACACCAGGTGGGCAGGGTGACGCTGCCAACGCTGCTAACAAAAGTGATGGATAGCTGGATCTCAGTGATGGGTGAAGGGGAGCATCCGAGATGGATGGATCAAGCATCTGGTGTTGCCACGGTGGTGCCCGTGCCAGGCCCGACCGTGCCAGCCTCTTCCCGACCTCCTCGTCACACGCACACCACCAGAAGGAAACCCTCTCCTACCAACGTGGTGTCATGTCCCCAAAATGGCTTCAGTTAAACCAACAGAGGCAGTGGCACTTTTTCATCAGCATAGCTTCATATGCATTAGGGGCTTTGCCAGTATGATTTCACTGGCTAGGAGGGGATGATTATTTTTACGTGCCTCTACACAACATATGTATGCTGGCAAAGTCATCCAAAGTCACTTCACTGCTTGCCTAGTATCAAAGAAGGAGTTAACACCCTCAAATTCAGTGAGCGGCAGAGCGGGTAATGAAACCAAATTGCCTGTATTTCTTCACAAAAATGCTGCATGAAATTATTGCATTCTTACATTGAAAGCATTATTTTTGTGACAATAGGGACTAGGTGAAAACAGAAGCCTCTTCCTTTCAATTTTTTTTTCACTGGCGTTTTTCTAAAATAACCCTTAGATCTTTTTTCAGTTAGTATCATACAGACACAGGTTTCCTTGCAAGTACTACCATCTTTAGTTAACGGACAAATTATCCTTAAAAAGAGTATGTAGCGTATTATCCTCACAGATACGTGAATCCGAACACCTTCACTTAGAGTGTAGACTGCTGATGCTGGTGGGTGAAATAACTAAGGCTTAGTTTTCCAGCAGACAGATGTGCTGCCTTTGGGTGCCGGCTACGCCTCTAAAGTTTGCTTCAATCATGAAGTGAGATACCAGAGAGGAAAAAGAATTCATCTACAAGAGTCAATATCCTCAAAAATAAAACGGGAGTCCTACAACTCTCAACTAGAGATAGACAAAAAGAAGAAAAAGGGGCTTGTTCACTAAGGAGAAGACTTAATAAAATCCAGAGGCCAGCTTGCAGAAAGGAATCTGACTGGCTGCACAACAAGACATCTACAGCACATATAAACCCAGAAATTTCACTAAATGTATTGCCTCTCACTCATTACAAGGTTTTTTTATGAAAACCTGTTCCATTTTCTCAGAGGCAGCAACTCGGTCTCCCCTGAATAGCACCTCCTGCGTTCATAGCACATTTATAACTGAGCAAAGCCCTGTTCAGTGCTACAAATGCAAACAGTTGCACAAAGCAGCTTAACACTAGAGAATCCAGGCACTCCTAGGAACAATCTGGGATTTGGGATGTTAGCCGTTGCCAGTATTTTTCTTGTTTGGTTTAGCAGCCTACTAGAGTATTTAACAGTACCATACATTCTTTTTTAATGCTCTCTCATGAAGAGGGATATTTTATATATAGTGCATTTTTTAATAGGAATAAGATTTTAAGCTGCTAGAGAAAAAGCTCTGCTTGTTGGGATTTGTGCGTCGATGAAAAAGCCAACAGTTTGAAAGTAGATCAACCTACATCAGTGTCAAAAAACACATTTACAAGCTAAATAGCATACAATAACCGGTAGGCTTTTTTTTGTTGTTACTGCACTGTGGGGAAAACTGGCATGCAGGTAAAACATTTTTTTTTATTATTATAAATGAAACTATTGAATTCCCAACACATTTTGAAATAATGAAATCAGATGGAAAGAACTTGCACTGATTTCATTTAAAAAAAATAAAACTGGATGTATATGGGTGAATGCTTTTCCATAATTCTTAGGCAGAGTAATCATAGTTCTCCAGGTTTTTGATCTAAAACTCAGATTTTATTTGGGGTCCATATATAACATTTGGCAGCTGTACAAAAGAATGATCGCAATTGAAGCTCCTCTTTACAATGATCGTAGGTTTCCTGTTTCAGATGGGTTGGATAAAGATGAGATTCCCAACCGAAATACTTTGACTTTGCAAAAGCAAAAAACCAACAAACAGTCTGATCCTGAATCATAGCCTGATCCTGTTCCCATTTAACTCAAGAGAACTTCTACTCACTGCTTATATTCTTCCACGGAAAAGCAGAGAGAGCTCAAGGCAGCAGGCAAGGTAGGCAGCAGCCTAGAGCAGAAAGCTGCCTACACCACCCCGGAGAAGATGGAGCGCAGTGCTCATTAGCAGTTCCACAGCCCTCACTAGCACACTGTCTCACAACTCAAATGCATTGATTGAGACCAAGGGCTTCAGCTGAAATTTTACCAGGCTATGAGTACACATCGTTTATAAGTCTCGGCTGTTCTGGAACTGCACAGCTGATTTCTGAAATATTCTTCCCTCCTCCAAAATTTGTATTACCATGTAATTCACCTCCTGATGAAATTTACTTTTTTGCGGATTCGCCAAATAAACCCTCGCTTGATGCTGAGGAATACTTGTTTCTCTCAGTATGCTTTCACAGCTAATATATTTTGGTTTGGTTTGGTTTTTAAATCCATGTAAAACAACTCCAGTTGATTTCAGTTCCACGCTGCACAGATATCTCCCAAATGAGACCGACGGGGTTTTTTTTCTGTGGTTTCAGGAAATATTTAAATATTTTATATAAAAAGAAGAACACCGGCAGCAGAGATACTGAGAGACTCCCACCGTGGCCATTGCTACGTACCTAGCAAGGAGGCGCAGCGCCGGAGATCAAATCAGAGAAGGTGAGAGATGGGAATAGGAAAGCCTCAGTGCTGCAAACCTGATCTGTTGTGCACAGGGCACTTCCTCCTCGTTTCAGGAGACCGGGACGGATCTGACTTGCCTGGCTCCAGAAGTGTGAGCTGTCAGCCCAAATTCAGTAGCCTAAGGGTGGGACTCAGCTTCCACTCCTCTCCAAGGCATCTCTCACTATGGGCAGCTGGAGCAGGTTAATGTGTAAGTGCCATAAGGAACCCTGAGAACTAAGCCTGAAATAACCTTCAGACTGAGAAATAGATGTCACAAAGCAAAACCTTCATACATTTACCTACAAAGGACTCCTGTACTGATTCAGCATTTTGATCTCCAAATGAAGTCACTAGTCCCTCCAGCGTGCAGATGCTCGGCTCCTTGAAGGAATGTAGGATAAAGCCCATATTCAGTTTGTTAGTCTTCTTTCAACTCCTCTTCATATAGACTCCTAAAGTTTCATCTTTCTGGTCTTCCTTAAGATTCAGGAAATATAAAGAAACCAGTGGGTGTTTTGAAGCACTTCAGTTGCCAAAGTATGACTTGAATGGTTATAATATGTGATTCAACTCAAATGAGTCTGTGTCCTCACCATTTAAAGATTACCCAAAAGATTACGCTTCCTTAGAGCTGTTTGCATCGTCAAATCAGAAACTTCAAATGAAGAGCTGGTATGTGCAAATTCTTACTCAGAAACCATAGCAAGTGTCATTAGCTTTCCAAACAATACCACGTAGAAAACAATTTTACCACTATGAGGAAAACTTCACAGGAATCTATTGATCAGAAGACATCGGAATTACTATTATTTAATTCAAGGTTTTTATGTGATAGTAATTTCTTGTTAAAAAATGAGGGGGGCTGTTAAAGATGTCACGAAAGTACTGTCAGGGACCTCAACTATGAAAAAACATCATTGGATGTTGCCAAGAGAACTGGGAAGATTTTTGGAGGGGAGCATATTCTGATGTGTTTTCCCACATGGGAGTATCTTTCCAAAACAAGGTCAATAGCGGATTCCCGCTTTAGGGCTTCAGTCTTTTTGCCATGGTCAGTCCACAACCACTTGCATGAATTCTGGTTTGCAAATATAAACCTTAGGGTTTTGCATATTTCTGTAGCTCGTTGCAAAGGATTTTCATTTCAGTGAAATGCTACATTACTGAGTATGTGCTAACGCTCTCACTCCTTCTCTATATTGCTATTACAAGTCAGTCTGCAGTAAGAAAATCTGGGTTCGTTAATGTTGCCAGTACTCTGCACTGTGTCATGCGCTGCTCATTAGGAGCCACGGGCAACCGACTGTGTCAGCTGATCAGTTATAAAAGTTACAGCAGCCTTTCCCATCTCGCTGGTAATAAAGACATGAAGTCTGCCACTACCACAATTCTCTTCAGAAGAAGAAAAGCAGCAAGTGCTAATTAAATAAGGTGCCACGGTAGGCTGTACAGCAAACGGCATTTGGAATGAATGCTGGAGTGTGAAGGACAGAAAGCTTGCTTCCTCTTTCCAAGAAACATAGCAAGAAGTTAAACACTGAATAACCTCCCTGAAATAGTACAATCTGCATGTATTTTCCCAGTGTGTGTATAGCAATGAAACATCCTTAAGCCTCGCATTAAGAACTTAATTGCAGCTTTCAACGGGCTTTTAGCATTTTGACAAGTCTGAAGTTCATTCTTTCAATGCAGGCATCAGCTCCATTCCAGCAGTGGATTTACGTCGTCTGTCCATCTGGACACGCTAGCAGGGTGGGTACTGCTGTAATTCATGAGCACGATTTCCAGTAAGTGCAGGGTGAGGCAGTGAAGGGCAGAAAAGTTTGGAAGGGTTTTAATCTTACAGGGTTTTATAGAAATTCTGGTATGTTAGAGGTTATCTATCGGAACTACTATAGTGTACATCTTGCATGAGACAAAGTCAACACGTCACCATGTGGGACTAAGGGAGATTTGCTAGTTAGCATATGTCTCTTGTAAATCCAGGTGCATTTATGCTAGCTTCAAATGCCACATCCACCCTAAGCAACCTCTTCTATTGCTCATCTCTTCCTTTAATTAGAGCGGTTTCTTTCCCATACAGAGTTCTCTTACTGTAAATTCACCTCCCAGAGTCCTGCTACATCCACAAGCACTGCTGGCTTTCCCTCTTCTTTGCAGCTAACTTTTATGCATTTCATAAGAACTATGATCACGGTCTTCCTAATCACCTTTTTGCAAAACTAAGCAGCTGTGCTTTGCTAAACCTTTACTTAGAACTCAAGCTTCCTAAGCCTTTGATGTTTCTTGAGACTCTTTGTCTAGACTCTCTCCCGTTGCTCATTCTCTCTCCTCCAATACAAAACTGGAACGGGTGCTCCACCTGGGACCTCAGCAGGACAATGTAGTTACGTACATATTTTTCAGTCATTACTTAGGGCAATCTACACATTAACTATTCCAGATTATTTCCTCTGGGGTAAGCCTGCTTTCAGTTTAAATTAAACTACGTAGAGATCACACTGAAAGAGGAACAAAAGCGCCCATTTATGTAGCTCACCTGGAGTAGCTACTCCGTCCCAAGTTTTTAGCTGACATTTTTCCAAATTAATGTTGTCAGTACGTGCACGCATGCAAATGTATGCATTCTCCCATTTCAGACCTGATGTCTAGATCTATCCTGCAGAAGACGGTTAAACTTTCAACAGTTCTGCACTTGAGTGACATCTACCAAAGACAAAAGGAGAATGTCAGTCACCATTTCTGAAAATAAGACTTAGCTTTGCAAGACCATCTTTTTCAGCAATCTGGAAGCTATCTACATTTATTTGTATTATTGTAACGGACATTTTTATTATTGTAATGGATTAGATATTATTATTGTTCACCTAAGAATATATTTAAATGAAGTCCTAAATGTTATTTTATGGGATTAATCAACACATCACAGCACCGATTTTCATTCACAGAGCAGAAAAGGTCAGTATGCAAATGTAATATGCTAAAAACAGAGCCTTTCTGAGTAATGCCCAATCAAGTTAATGAAACTACATCCCGAAGACAAAGTTTAGCTTTTTGTTTTACCTCTGATATTTTGAATCTGTTCTACAGACTAACGCTTGATTCAAAATGTCAGGGAGAAAAATGAGAAATTAAGTAATGCAGAAATAACATTTTCTTTCTTTATGCACAATCTATTTATACAGTGGCAATCTTTGCATTACTTTTTCCATGAAAAAACAGGCCGATTATCAATCAAAGTTTATTCTACTTTTCTCCAACTTCAATCTTTTTCTATTTAAATTGGAGTATATATATAAATTGTAAAATTACTTATTACTTCTATACATATATTAAATGAACATTAGAACAATACCAGCATGACCTATCTGGTTTTGTATCAGGGAAGCAATAATAATCTTTTAAGCTGTTTGAATGCAACTATGTAATTCTGAAGAGCAGTCTGATCAATGTGATCTTGAGCCTTTTGTAGATGACAAAGAATTTTGCAAATTTTTTTTTCTTAGAAATTTGGAACTTTTAACATCATATAAAACCATAAGCGAAATGATCCAAAGACCAATGACTTCATGAACGCAGGATTAGAATATTCTTATTCCATTGAATATCTGAAATCTTCAGATGGATGGTGAGGGAAAAGTGGAAACATTCACTGCATTATGCCTACCACACTTAAGGTACAAGTTTGTAACTAAGAGAACAACTGGAATACACACAAAACATGTAACAGTTATTGTACCTGCAAAGTACCTATGGCAAACTGGTTAATTTTACATATTTATGGACGTGATACTGGTGCTTAATACCTACAGGCCCAAGTTTTGCTGGGTAGAATTGCTCAGGAATAAATACAGGATTTGATAGGTGTAACAGTTGTATGCACACACATCTGAATCCACCCATTCAGAAAGTGCTTTGAGACTAACACATCCTGGAATAAAGCATAATGGAAGACAGGCACGCCACAGTAAAGTACACATAACTTTCCCAGGCTGAACTATCCTTATTTATTAAGGAGGGCTTCTGTTTGGCATAAAGCTACTCACATTTGTGATTCTTCCCAGCATGAGATTCACACAGACAGGGCTTTACTCCTTTTGTTTTCAGATACGCTCTTCATATTTTTCTTTCTTAATAACCGGTAAGATTAATTGCTAGATCCTTCCAGCAAAGTGTTACAATATTGATAGGTATTAATATCAGAAAAATAGAAAAGAATAAAATTCAAGGTCTATCTTCATTTGTTCTTCAGTATTACAGGAGTTCTAGATCACGTCAGAAAAAGATGCACCTAGGATGGAAAATACTGTCCTGGTGTACGTCCTCTTATACTACAGATATGAAAATCTCACAGGTCAGAACAAAGATTGCATCACTTGGATGCAGTCCTATGCAGAGCGAAACACGGAGAACATGGCATTTTTCTCTCTCCCCTTCCTAAAAATTCCCAGTGTTTGTTTTCGACATCTGATGAGCATTCAGCTGTTATCTTTATAAAAGCACCTACTAATCACCAGTACTTTTTTCATAAGCGGTCACAAGTCCTCTATGACTGCAATTCTTCTCCTTTTAAAAATATTAACGTTTACTGTCACTGAATTTCCTCTGCCATCTGATTACTCAGTCCCACGCAATACTGTCAGATCCTTCTACAACTCTTCTCAGTTGACTCTAGCACTGTCAGCAGGCTTTATTACTTCAATTTAACCCCCTTTTCCTTATGTTGAACCACCCAGATGCTTGGACTGATGCCTACCGGACTCCATTGGTGACTTCCCTCCATTGTAAGACTTGGCCATTTACTCCTCGTTGCTTCCTAACTTTTAACCTGCTATTAATTCACAACAGGAGTTTCCCTTTCATCGCACGGCAGCTTTAATTCTTTATAAGCCTTCAGGAAAGAACTCTATTGAAAACTTTTGGAAATCCATGTAGACTGTAACTGGATGATTTTTTTCCCCCAAATCATTGCCTCCCTTGGAGAACTGGGTAGACTTGTGAATTTTGACCTCTCACTGTTAAGCCATCCTGCTTAGCCTGCAGGATGAACAACACAATCCTAAATTATAACTGATTCCCTGTTCCCATTCATTCCATGCAGCAGCGTTCAGCTGTAGCTGTGGTTTGATAGCACTCATCATCCCGATCGGCTCTTGATGCACATGTGACAGAGTCTGGCTGTCAGAAAATGAACTGTTATGAATTATGGAAAAAAATTTTTTTACAAGATCATTACTTCCTATATCCGTTTCTTCTTTCCTTCTTTCTCCAATACAAAAAAAAAGAGTGGAGGTGTGGGAGAGGGGACAAAGCTCTTTAAATGGCAAAGGTAGCTTTCTTAACGTCCTTAGCAAAGGAAACCAACAAGCCTAATACCAATGCAGTAGCCCAAAATGAAGGCTTCCAAGCTCACAGGTGACTTCCAAGCTTCAGGGGACAGAGAAGGACATCTCCAATGCAATTCTCTAAGGAAATAAAGTTTATCAGAGTGGCTGTGCACCACTCCACCATCACCCTCCCTCTGCCCCATACTTTCTGCGTGTCGGACTAGGCTTTAACCCAGCTCAACAAGGACACCAAAGTCTGAAAAATCTGCAGGTTCTAGCAAGTGCCGTGGTAATGCAGGAGTCAGACGTGGGGAAGAGAGGCCAGTAGTGCCACCCTTGAGCAGGAAGCCGGGAGGAGCAGAGCGCTCATCCGCTGCGGCCAGCCCGGGGCCAGTCTCCCCAAGGAGGAGGAGAAGGAGTGCACCGTGGTAGCACCCAGCCTGGGGTGACCCGCAGCACAACTAGGAGGGAAGGGGGCGTAGGGCACCATTTGGTGGTTTTGTGCATAGTTTCTCTCCACATCTGACAAAAATCCTTCCTGCTGCTATTTGTTGCTGATGTCTCGTTAGCCAAAGTTTCAAGAAAACTCGGTTTGGGGAACTGGGGTCATGCACCCACTGGACTTGCAGCCTCTCAGAGAAGCTGAAACGTAGGTGCAGTGGGGGACCCTGGGACATCCAGGCACAGCCGAGGGGTGCAGGGCCACCGGCTCCCAGCGGTTTGGGAGAGTTTCCTACCTGCTGGCTTAGGCAACACCAGGCACCTCGCTACAGAGCGGTCTGCCAGGATGAAAACAGCGTCATCAGGGAACTGTCCCCTGGGTCTACCCCAGGCTTACCTAACCCAAAGGGTTCTGAAATTCAACTTTTCATTGAGAAAACTGTAATTTTCCATTTAAAATTTCATAGTGGCCCTCTGTTAACAGAGCTCCACTTCATGCTCCCGCGTAGCAATAAAGCAGTTTTGTCACAGCGTATCTGACACTGGAGTGAGAGGTATAGGCTGATGATTTAATACTGCGCTTTTACTGTCATGTCTAAAGAATTTTGGCTGGCTGGTAAAGCGGATAGCAGACAAAGGCCAAAGTACAGTTATTCACACCCTGTTTTATGGTTTGGTTTTTCTCATGTTATGACATGAGATGCAAGGAATACAGCACAAAGGTTTCTATCTGCTAAAACAGAAATGCAGGATTTTTGACACAGAAGAAAAATCCATGCTGATATTCCTGTAAGTGTTAAGAGTGCTTATCTTTTGAGATATTTACAACTATTTGAATATATTCATAGACACAGATATATGTATAGGAACACAGGGAAAAACAGAAAAAGTTTATGTCTTGTTCTAGATAATAATTATAACAGAACACAAATGGTTCATTTGTAACATAGTATATGCAACTAGGATGTCCTTTTAAAAGCTACTATATTGTTGCAGATTTGTGTTCATCCAGAGAAATTTATACACAAATTAGCCAGTGCTTAAAAGAAGAGGGTTTTTTTTTTGTTTTTATGGTTATAATTTTAGAAAATTATTCTTATGGATCAATCTTGGTAAAAATACCTGAAAAAATGGATATAAATGCCACAGCTACTGTTCCTAAAGATGTTTTCCATGCAAGATCCAGGTTCTAGTTCCCTGGATTCTAATGCTGGCAGTCAATACTTTTCCCATAACAGTCTAAACAAGATCCCAAATATGAAAAAATAACAAGCTCTAAGAATATTTGGGTCTAGAAATGCATGTTCTACGAGAACTTTAAACTTCTTCAATTGCACACACATTTTTAAAGAAAGTGAAGGCAAGGTCTGAGCAAACCAAAATGCAAAATTGGAAGCAGGGGGGAGGGAAAAGCTTCTATCAAATAATTATTATACACTACAGAATTTTGCACAGCTCCACAAATAGGTAGATCAGAAAACAAAACCACATGGAAGAGTTGAAAAGCGAAACAATGTAGGTTTTAGGAGCCAAGATTAATCATCTCTCTCGTTTGAAAAAGAGCATTCCAAAAAAGCATCACCAAAATGCAAGTAAGACGCCACAACAAAAAGATGTATTATGTACCAACAAATACTTAGTGTTTGAAGAGACATCACAAAAACTGCAACACAGCCTTGAAACAGATATTTAATCCCACAGACAATCCTTACTTTAACTGGGTACAAAAAAAAGTGGCTTAGATGTCCGTTTCTCTATATTGAGCTCACAAAAAGAGGCATTCGCCTTTTTTTTTTTTTTTGGGCTGCTGGTAACAAATCTGGAAGAAATAGGATTTTGCTCTTCTTGTACATCAAGGCATATCTTTGCTAGGATTTTGCTCTTTTTGTACATCAAGGCATATCTTTGCTACATTAACCTGAAAGAATTTTTGATCCTGTATCTTTGAGCTCCACACATAAATATCAGGGAGGCAAATATCACAGATAAAACCAAACCTGCTTTACAAACAGACTTTCTGTCATGACACATCACAAGCAGACAGTTGACTTTTCACTTTCCAAATCACAAAATATTAAATATTGAAACATTCCTTGCAATGTTAACATTTAATTCTTTAACAGCATCCTCAGAGGCTTCACAGCTCTCACCTAATTTGAGGGTAATAGGTTACAGCAACTTTTATTGCTGCACTGGACATAATTTTTTTTGGTGTGGTTTTATGTCATGCCCAAATTGCCTAAGTGCATATGAATAAGTTTAGGGGGGAGGGGGGTGGGTTTGTTGTTTTTTTTTTTTTTTAAGAATGTGTATACATTTAAATGAATGCTTTTGCTTTCTGCTTTGCTTTTCAATGAGCAGCATTTCTGACCACGCAGCGTCTCGCTATTGTTCCTGTCCGTACCCACCGCATCCGCTCCACAGAACTTCCCAATTTTTTTTTCTGTAAATCACGTCGTATTTCATATGCAAACCTAACACAGACCTGTAAAGAGTTTAATGAAATGTCTTCAGCAGCCCATCACAGAGCCCTGCTCCGCATGTGAGAAGGTGGCGGCGATCTGACCTCGGCTGGGCTCTGCGTTCGCCTCTCCCTGCCTTGTTCTGGCAGACGAGAGCCCACCAGAAAACTGCTGGCTTCTCCCTTTCAGAAAAACTCTCTAAATGCCACATGTTGAAAAGCATGAAGAAGAAACATACATTTAGAAATCGATCCACTGGCTGCAGCAGAGCCTGCAAAGCAGCAACGGAGAAAAAGAAAAGAGACGACTCACCAAGATACATCCTGACGTAGGGAGAACAGTTTTGGTAGCAACTCTCAACAGTCTGGAAGTTAATACTCTGCTTCTCTCCTCTTTTCCTTTCTCAGTCCCCCCTACTCCTAATTTCCCCATTTAAGGGAGAAAATAACAAGGCAGAAGACGCCAAGAGACTTTCATGACATAAACAATAAGGCCTTCCTGTGCCAACATTTCCTTTAAAAACACTTGCCAATAAAGCTCCTGGAGGCCAGCAAGAGAAAGAAATGCCGAAACAGCCGTGACATGAACTTGGCATATTTTCTGACTCATTCACTTCCCTTGAGACAATCCCTCCAAGAGAATGCTGAAGGATAATGGGAAAAGAAAATTTCTTCCAGTGAGAAGGACTTCAGCTGCCCGTGCTATACAAGAAAACTGCCAATTAACTTTATTTCTGTTTACCTACAGCCTCGCTCACGCAGCCACCTCCACTGCCATGTTTCCTGACTCACACACTCATGTTTGCACATTCATCTTCTAATCCTGATGTCTGAGAAAGGCAAGGAGACTTTTTTTTAACAAAAAAATACTGAGAATCCCCGACTCCAAATAATTTCTGAACAGCAGAGAGAATGATCAATAATTGATAAAGGGTAGCCAAACACTTGGCTGCTTCACATATGAAATCCAAATTTCCTTTTTCCGTATCCCTGCTATTTATACTTCTTTTGTAATTTTGTAGTGCCAGACATGCTAGTCTATAAAACATTGATACTCACATATCTTGTATATGTGTAATGAAAGATTGTCAAGATTATTTTGCCTCATCAATCCATCTCATTTTGAGTAATACCATGTTTTCAAAACTAAATGGCATGTTAGGAACCAGAAATTAAAATCTCTTTGGAAATCAGCATCTTACAAGCATGAACACGCATTCACACACTAACTCACTCCTGGGGTACGGCCACCCCTGCCTGAAGTCCCTCCTGGGCAGGAACATGGGGGTTCAGTGGTCTCCTCTCATCCGCGCCTTCATCTTCACCTGCAGCGCAGGCGGACCCTCCCGGGAGGCTCGAGCCCAGCTCCCGAGGGAGGCGACGGGCCGGAGGCAGGCCGGTGCCCTGATGATGGCAGAGGCAACACGGCTGCTCACACGGCTGCTCCTCCACCGCAGGGTCATGGCAGCTCCTGCCCGTCCGAGGGCAGGGGCAGGCAGGCGAAAGGGGGAACCAGCCAGGCTTTGTTCCAGGGCTGCCACCCTGCTGCACTCTTGTCTAATGCCAGACGGGGCAGCAAACCCCCACCTTATTCAAAGACAGACCAAGTAGAAATTTTTATTGCTTTGGGGGGGCTGTTTGATTATCGGTCTCAGTCTTGCGATGCGGAGACACCACCTCTTCCTTCCATATATACCCGATTCAGGGCACTGTGCAAAGATCTGTCCATCCCTCTATGTGAACCTTGCAACCTGTCACCGAGTTAGCTCATGCTTACTCTCCGTTTCTAAGAAGGCAGCGAGCACTGCCAAGTGCTCCGCACTCGGTTAAGGGTTGTTATTGTTGCTGGGGTTTTTTTTGGTTTTGCATTCAACTTCTTAGATTAGCATCAGGGTATCACATATCAAAATAACCACTAGTGAGGATTTGCTGGCCTGCTTAGAAGCGAGGGTTCACCATACCTACAGCTACACAATTTCACTGTAATGTAGTCTGATATCATACACCTCTGGTTTCTACTTCCTAATAACTTGATTGCTGCTTTAGCACTTGGGCTTATGTCACACTCTGCAAGTCTCCTGGCTCTCCTCTAAGAGCCTGCCTACCCCTGAAGACCCTCAGCAACCATATCTAAGACCGCACAATTTGCGTTTGGGTTCTTTTGTGGAATTTCGTGTGTGTATGTGTGTGTGTGTGTGTGTGCATTCTGAGCTACTATGGCTCTGCTGGCAAAATACTCTAGTATGCTGTAATGATTATAATCTACATTAGGAGTTATCTACTAGCTCACCCTTACTCCATCGTGACTGCTGGGCACCTTGTCAAGACACACACACAGTGCAAGCTTCTTTTTTTTTTACCCATCTCCTTCTGCCCACTCGCAAAGTGAACACTGGCTGGTTTTTAGGTTTGGTTTCATCAAAACCTGAGAAAAGATGTGTTTTTTTCTAACACCACCAGGGCAAGCTATCTGTGGTTGGCTGGCAAACTCTGAAATTCAGGGCTGGGGCAGAAATATTTAGAAGTCAAAAAAAGCTGACTTGCTCAAGAAATTAAAGCCCTTCTGACAATCTTCCAGAGAGCCCCTGAGGAAAAGGGAGGGAACCAGAGAGACTCAAGGAAAATGGATGGGAGCCCAGCGTGGAGATTCACGCCAGAACGGTTCCCGGCCAAGAAGGAAGGTTGGCAAGTAGACAAATACAGGCTTTCATAGGCAGCATTGTAAACAAGACATTAAAAATATTAATCCATTTAGATTTCAAGCACCAGGATGAGATTTACTTAAGAAGCAGAATTATGCTGGTAATGGCTCCTCAAACATTTCAGCTGAATGTCAAAACTTCTGCTGAACTGTATCAAGTGAAAATACAAGGAGCTGTTGAAACTACAATATTCAAACATTCAATCGTATGGCAGGGCTGGAAAAACCCCGAGGAAGGCAAAGGAATGCTTGAGCCTTGGGCAGAAACTCAAGCCCTCACAAGGAAACTGCATTCACAAATTATTTTTACCTTCATTTCTACATCAAAATAATAAATTGAAGAGGCAAAACGGTTTCTGAAAACCAAGCTTCCTTTCAGAAATCTTTTCAAATAAAACATAAATTACTTCTACAAAAATACTTTGTTTTCAAGTAGAAACAGTCATCTAGAACAGAATGTCTTTTCGTGTGAAAGAAAGTTTAGGTAAACTTTGAACACCTAGGACTTTTAAAAAAAAGTTTCTTCTCTCATACAGGAATCAGCATGTCTCCCCTCTTCCCCTTAGAAAACACACACTTATTCTAAATGATTGAATTTTTTTTTTTTTAATGCATCGGAAAAGTCATCTCCCTCCAAAGCAAACAGGCGTTCAGGACAATCCTGAATCCATGCTGGCCACTGAAGTACTGAAACACAGAAGAAACACATGGGGGTTTTTGGTGAACGTGGTAAGTGTCAGGTCACCTCAAGCTTGCCATGGCCAGGAGACTCACAGGTCTTCTACGTGCTGGTGAGTAGGGTTGGTTCCCAAGCTGGTCTACTGAGGGGCAGTAGAGCCCCAGCGCCAGTCAGGGGAAGCCCACAGGTTAAAACCAGTGCCTTAAACAATGAGAAAAATGTGGTCAGCAGTCACTACACGAGATTTAGGAACACAGAGAGCCAGGAATCGGAAGATTCCTTTATTGGGTTAAAAGAAAGACTAATATTTCTTGAGTCAATCACGTTGCCCCTCATGGAAGTCCACGTGCGCAGTCTGTGCTCAAAAGAGGTCTTTTTCCCCGTCTCAGTAGCATCGACAATCCTTGTAAAATGCCATGCGCGAAGGGAGTGAGATATCTCCATTCAAAGCAATAAAAGCATTCTAAAGAAAAGGCTAACATTCTCCATTATCTTTAGTTGCTTTAAAAAAGCATTATTTTAATAAAAAGTCTAGAACAGCATCCCATGTCTTGTAACCTAGGATATGCTATACACCTCTGAGAATTATATATCTTATCGGGTTCCTTAAAAAAAAGAACAAAATGAAAAGATTAAAAAAACCCCAAACACTAAGCTCTTTTCCTTGCTTCTATCTGTAGCCACTCACAAATCTATCTTAAGCTTTCCACAGTATCTGAAATGGAAGATCTGAGCAAAGGAAAACCTCAAAACACAGACTGAAAGAAGGAATAACTTCATTCTGTTTAGAAATGAAAAAAAACTAGATTAAAGTTTAAAGCATCTGAATTTTTCTAACAGTTTAAACATTTAAATGCAAATGCAAGTAGAAACACATGAATTATACAAATTCTGTAGCACTCCTGATCTTATGAATCACACTATGAAATTTGCTTTCTCTGGATGTAACCAGAATGAAATACTGGCATCTCAGGTATTTTGAAATGATACACAAGCAGCACATTTAATAGCATTAATTTTAATAAGTTAGCATTCTATCTCAGATGCATCTGTTTCAAGATGTTCTAGCTGAAGGTGCTTTTATGAAAGCTATTTGCCCATTACATACCACAACCAGTGCAACTTCACAGTCCAGGGAGGCATTTTCATCATACGGAAGGAGAAGCCATTAGCGAAACGCTGCTAGGCAAACAGTAGCTCACACACTGAAGCTGCAATATTATCCCAGCTTTCCTACATATTAAGCATAGGACTATGTTCAAAGTAAACATGTGGTCATAATTAAATAATAATTATGACTCACATTTGTGTAACACCATTCATCCAAATAGTTTAAAGCATTAGGTAAATTTGTAAACAATGGGTCTAATCCTGCACCCTTTACTCATATAATACCACGCAGTTCAAATGGACTATGTAGATCTTGTCTACACACAGACTTAATTGTTCTCAATTAACTCCATGTGTCAACACTCATTCCAGTGTGCCTCGTTCCTGTTTAGCTTAATTCTCTCACTGGTTACTACAGGTGAACTTACTGTTTCTACACTCTCACTGATTTAACATCACTTTTATGGATACTTTCCTACACGGACCCCACAGGGCTTTGCAGATCTCAAAGCAGCCTCACTTCTCCTAAGACAAATATTTTTTTTATGGAATAGGAACTTCATTTGTTGTTAGTATCCTTAAGGGACTGACCATCCCATACTGACTCGCATCTGTAAACCCAGGACGTACAACTTCTATTCTCATACCTTAATCACACAAATAGCCTTCTTCATCCATCACGCTCTGGAGTAAAACCACAGGAAATGGTAAGAACAGGGGAAAATTCTGCAGTTTCTAAAAATAAAATATATTTGGAAGCAGGCATGCTCAAACCACTTTTATGCATCTGTGGTACAACCGATGTCTGTTACAGAGAACCAAAGTTGCTAAACGAGTTAAAAAAAAAAAAACCAACATGAAGAACTTGTAGACCTTCCTGACTTTTTGGTGTCAGTCTGCCTTGACAGTCAAGCAACCGGAGAACAAGGCGAGAGACCAGGAATACCCGAGTCAGATTTCATTTTGGCTCAGATATGGACAGTTACTTAACTTCTTTGCTTCTGCTGCAGTATCTGTAAGCCAAGCCAAACCATCCCTTCCCCTTATGGATCTTTTGAAATTCATGAAAATCCCTATGGCCCTTTGAAGACAAATACTGTTTACTACTGCTAGCTATTATTTAGCTTTTAGCTTTTTTTTTGCCTTCTATCTTAAATTTTGCACATAAGAAAGTCACTGTCTTATCTCATTTGCACCTCGATTTAGTCTATTTTCCTTCCAATTTTAATTTTCCTTTGCAAGAGGTATGCTCAATTTTAGCTTTTATATGTATTGCATGTAACTTTGGCATACATCAGAAAGCTTTTTTTTAGCATCAGACAAAAGCACTGCAAAATGTCATCCACTGCTGAATTGTCAGCAAAGCTCACACTAGCGTGACGGTGAAATAAGGTGGGTTTTCCCCTTAAACTCTTCCAATAGGTTTAGGCATTTCTCCCAATTTTGTGTTTCAGAAAAATATTACAATAATTGCCTCACCTAAGCACAACTTGGTCAAACCTGAATAGAATCTAATGTCACAACAGCAATCCCTACTATAGAAGAAATCGTGGAAAAGTCACTGCAACTACTGATACACTGTGGAAGGATTTCATGTGAATTCGGGAGAAGACGCTGCACGGCTGCTAGCCAGTAAGGACACAGCTCTCCTTGTTCACTGCCAGCACCTACAGCTATGCATTCTTAATCCTTTATACAGATAGTGTTTGTGGACCCTATATGAGTGAAAATATGGATGTTAACAGTTTAATCCACAATATGTTAACAGCTTAATTTTAATACGCCACAGAGAGGACATGTTAAAGTGCATCGCCTTCGCACACGAGCTTGGTGGGGATGGAGAGGTTTGCTTATCAGTTGTACAGGCAGCATCTGTCAGCAGCACAAATGGGCAGTGGGTAAGGGAGCTCCCTTATCCTGTCCAGCCAAAAGAGCCTGTCTCCTGCCAGGATACCCAGAGCAGTGCTCCTGCTCCATAGCACTTCTTCGCCTATTTTTGGGGTGCCTCAGACAGGACTGCAGCTATAAAAGCCAAGCAGTCTCTCTCCCTTCCCACAGACCAGATCTTGACAGAGCTGCAGAGGCCACGGCTAAACTTTGAGCCAAGCTAAAGAAGCAGAATCACAGAATAGTAATAGGGGTTGGAAGGGACCTCTGGAGATCATCTAGTCCAAAACCAAAAGCAACTCCATTCAAAACCAGGCTGCAGCATCCTCTGCTCCTTATCTGTGCCCTTGTTTTGGGGTCAGGCCAGAAAGAGCCCATAACCCTGCTGGCAAGAGCACTTCTGGCTCTGGTCCACATCCTCACTTAGGGCAGGGGCGGGCAGCACACAGCGCTGACGGGGAAGGGAACATAGGGGGAATGTCTGTCATGCCGCTGTGCACCACACAGCTGGCTGTAAATACAGAGGCTCTTAACACTACCTGTTAGCAAATCTATAATCTTGGAGAACTTGTTCACAGCAAGGTATGCATCGTGGCACACAGGATATAATTCACTGATGCACCACTAAGCACGGCACCGGAACAATTCATGCAAGGCTTTGAGAGGGTATTCTTGTGGCACTGAATTTTAGCCAGGAGGGCTGAGAAACTACCTGAAGTGAAAATGAACTGTACATTAAATGAAAGCACACAGGGCAAACAGGCTTGGTTGTTTGGATTTTCAGAGCTGCTTATGAGTAAAAAGCAATTATCAGATTTGACACAATGGCACGCTAGTCCATGCTTTCAATTCACTAGCAGTGGTAACTGGCATTTGCTTGGAAAGCTTTTACGTTTAATGCTAGAAATGCAAAATCAAATCTGCCTGAGATACAAGGTATGTTAGTCGAAATAGCCAAAAGTTTTAGCTGACATTACGGTAGGTCATAAACTGCAATAGTTCAGGAGTGTTCCTGATAGGAAAAGCAGCAGATCCAGAGGATCGTAACCATGTCAGGCACATTATCTAAATGCCCCTGAGTCAGAGTTGGCTGTAAGTGCATCTAGAGAAGATATAAAACAATGTTTAGGGGCAGAAAGCAAGTCAAAACTTTTTCTGAATCTAATCAGGACAAACAAAAAGTACAAACATTAATTTTTCTTTAATTTTAAACCAGTCACTTCTTATTGCTATAACTGCATCTCACTATCACTCCCATAATTTATTTATTACATGATTCACTTATAAATACATCCTAGTACTATCCGAGTTTATCATACCACTGATTTTAAAATTTCATATGCTGCTATTTTGGGGCTCTTGCATTCCTGAGGATGTAGTACTCCAAATCTCTGCGAGCACAACGGGTTCCGAACATCCCCACGGTACATCTTTCTGACACGGAAGTAAATCCAATGCACAGTAAATATGCAACTAATATCAAAACACTTCTTCAGACCTGACAGAAGTGCTAATTGCATTTAGCACTGAATAACGAACAGGTAGAAGCCTCTCTTTTAAGAGAGACGACATTTCTGAGTGTGAAACACAGGCTGGGCTGATTTCACTAGCTTTTGATAGATTTTCTCTAGCCTGAAACTGTGCTGTGATGGAGACCAAGACTAGGTAGGAGTTCAGTTCAGTTGTCCACACATGACCCCCGGTATCCCATCCTTCCTAGCCTCCACTGGCTGCTCCAGACCTCATATGAGTCTGGGTAGGTCACGTGTAGCATCAGCAAGCTGGAAGCCTACCTTTGGTCATCCCTCCATGAACAAACTTGTTGCTGTTTCTAAAACATCTGAAACCTGGACAACCGTTTCTCTCCAATTTCTGATGGGCTGGGTGGTTGGATCCTTGAGGATCCTGGACATATTTCTCGTCCAGGTTCTGGAGCACCACAAACAGAAGATGACTACAGTGATTTCTACAGATCTCACATCAGAGCAGAGAATATTCCATATTCTTCTCAAAGGAAGCTTTGAGACCTTCCTTCTCCTGGGGTGCACACAGGCAGCAATCAAGGGAAAAAAATCCACCAGTGTCCTCAGGCAGTTTCTACCTCTATCCTGGCCAGACAGAAATGACAATTACTTGGTATTGTCTTTGAAACGCTGCATCTCATGACACCTCAAACCTTCAAACTGAAAACTTTTATGAAGGCTAATCTGATCAGCTTCTTTCTCATTGGATGGGTATACTTCAACTTGAAGCTAATAATAAACTTTCCTTCAATTGAGATTTCTTTTTAACAAAACAATCATGTAATCTAAAAAGGAAACCTGAAAATTAGGCTGAATTTTAAAATAAAATATAAAACGTGATGTTCCTACCTTATACCTGCATCACCTTCTAATGAATGTAACGCAGCTGTGGGAGGGCATTTTCAGAAGGGAGGGAAGTCCTAGGAAACAAAATGCTTTTAGTAGAATGCTGAATGGTTTCATTGAGTATTTTTAGCCTGGCCTCTTGAGATGCTCTGCAAACATTAGCAAAACTCTAAAACAGAGCCAGGGTTATGTCGCTATCTTTGGTACAAATAATTTGCTAGGAACTATTTTGTTCTGGCACAGGGATAGATCAAGAGAGGATGCGTGAACTGGCTTGTTTTCTTTTGGATTAACGCTGTTTGTCAACTGAAGGCTGTCTTTATGAGGAAAGAGCGAGGTGCCAAGAAGTACATTTCACCATGCCAAAATTAAAGGGAGGAGTTCAGAAGCAGTCTTTTATTACCTAATTAGTTTTATCAAATGACACAGATCAACTCACAGGAGATAACTAATAGGAAAAAGGAGTCTAATGAAAAAGTAAGTTATCAGCTGGATGCTCTCCAGAAAACAATTATCTCTCTAGGTAAACAACTACTACTGTTGGGAGGTCAGACACCAAGTGCAAGGGATGGAGGTCTTCTCAGGATACCAGCCCTCAGAGGAGTTGAGAAGGAAGGCAAAAGTAATGGGATAAACTACACTGAGAAGAAAGGAGATGACTTCTTATTAAAGGAGCTGGTATCTTTAGATAAAATTATTTCTATCTGGCCTATAGATATCCCACTAGTTGGGGTTTTATTTGAAACACAAATCAAGTACAGCTTGCCAGACTAATATCTCTATTCAAAATGAAAATTAGGACTTCAATAAGAACAGTCACATTCACCTGCTGAAGAACAAATTACCAGAATAACTTTTTTACATCTAACAGGGGAAACAGCGGCTCTCAGATCTGATTTTATCTTGATTGCACTCCTAAGACTGGAAAGGATGATCACAAAAAGAAATAGGGAATTTTAGATAATATTCTGCTTTATCCAGAATGACCGAATATAGTATCTGGAAGGTATTTAACATGTACTTAGGTTTCCTTTTTCATTATTTTCCCAATTGCATGATCAAACTAGTCAGACAATTCAGACTCATGTGGCTCGCATTCAGATTACATCAACTTTTAATTCCTAATTTGAACAATACTTTCATGTTTCCCATTATTATTTGCCTATCTAGTACACACCTAAAATACGCAAAACTCGCGTGATTATTTTAGCTAGTAAAATGACACCAGACACACGCAACAGCACAAAGACATTTAAGAAGCCTTGCTGGAAAAAAGAAATCCAAAAATGAACATTTAATTGACCAAAGACTTGTGCCTCCCAGCAACGTGAAGAGAAGCAACATGGATTTTTACAAACATTCTCTGACAATTGTAAGTGATGCAACAGAAGAGTTTTATTATGCTATTCTTTCCCTTCATCCTCCTCCCTCCTCCATCATCAGTTAATTTGAAAACAGATGCGGCAAAGAATTTATGGGAAAACACTCTGTCTTTCGGGGTCAACAGTTCCACCTTTACTGCAGAGCTGTGGGGACCACAGGGAAGTTTCATATGTATTATGGTAAACTATAGCAATGACTGCTAGATGCAGAACTATTAAAGGAACCTAAAAATCAGTCACTGTAAATGAAAATACCAACCGCTGCCATCCCTGAACGATGTTAAGAGCAGGCATCAGATATTTATGAGGCCTTGGCATGTCCTGAGCAGGACTGGGTGGCACTGCTGGGAAAGAGTGATCCATTTGGTTCCTGTTAGCATGCCTTTCCTTGCACGGAAAGGCTAAGCCAGGGACGAAGTCTGAGTTCAGATAAGACATCTCGATGACCCCGCATCCAGCTGAGAGCACCTGCAGGAACAGAGGCTTCAGCCTAGACTTCAATTGCAGATCCAGACTGCCATCACCCTTTCCACGGGAGTGCTGAGACTTTCCCATCAGCCTGTGCTTGGAATGGGTATCACCAGTCCTCTCTGTCTGATTTTGGGGACTCTATAATAAGACAGTTCAGGAAAAATAAAAGAAAAAAGACTAGTATAGGAATGCAAATGACTGAGCTCACACAGGCACAAATAGAAAGCAGGTTTTGTTGAGGAATGAAATAACCAAAGAATGAACTTAATCCATCTGCCATCCACCTTTAAAGCCCAAATCTCCAAGTGGCTCTGCAAGGAGCGGGGATTCTGTGCCAAAACCAGTCAGCCTTCACTTTCCTCCAGAGAGTCAGTCCTTGGCTGGAAAACCTTAACCACTGCGATATCCAGACCTGCACATGGATGAGGTCACTGGCCATGATCAACATGTGTGGTGCAGATCTCGGTGCGCACGAGAGCCAGCTTCTCCCCTAATGTACGATCCTTCATTTCCACAAAACAGTACAGTATCACTGTACTGTCTCTTCTTCTTTCCCTGCCCCACCACTGCCTCCTTCTTGTTCTTTCTCCCATCATTTCCCCTTACACTAGGATTGACTGCAAGGCACGGTGCCTGGGTAAAATGATCCTGGGCTCTGCCCACCTTGAAAAGACTAGCAGAGGAGGAAAAACTTGGCCAAATCAGGATCGTGTGCCAGGACAGTGAGAAAAAACAGAAAAGTAATCACCACTCTCGCCATAACCATCTGAAGATTCAGTGAACCACCTTCCCTCTCCCAAAAGAACTTGTCCAAACAATGGATTGCCATTTTAATTGAGCATGCTGTCTCTTACAAAGGGTTTCTAGCAGACTTTTATCGTATGTGCCGTGCACAGACACTGAATTCCCAAAAGCTTTGCTTACCTTTTTTTTTTTTTCTTTTAATCCTTTCCCATCTGTGCACCCTAAGCAGCAATTATCTACGTTGTCTACCACAGAACTAAGCAGCAGAGGTTCCTGGACTCAAAATTCCAAATCAAACTGTATAAAGCTGGGCAATGATTTTCTGGGTTCAGTTATGCCACCCAAATTTATACAGCTCTACTTATAACATCGTGAGAAGACTCTTCCCATAAACGGCTGTACATCCCAGGGTGCGATCTCCTGAGATCATCATTCCTCAATGCCTACAGCATTCCTGCAGGCACTTCCTCTGAAAATTATAAGCTTTAAGGCAATGCTCTCTGCACGCCACCTTCCTCCTCCCCATTTCCCCGGGAAGTTTCAGCCTTCCTGCCCCAGTATCCTCCACACCAGACTCGTCCCAGTGGCACAACACGAACCCATCAGGACAAACAAGCTGAAGGAAAGGCGTTCATCCTTACTGCTGCTTTTGCCACAGCACCCTGGCATTTCCAATCTGGTCCTAGGAGTACTAAGGCTACGCGTAACGCATCGCCAACCCGTGGCCGCAGTAAATACCGAGACCTCTTCACAAAGATCGAGTTGGTTCAGGAAGCATTCTTGAATATAGGAAAAAAATTATTATAAAGAGTGCAGGCAAGATAGGCCATTCAAATCAAAAAGCCTCACTTGACCAGATCACCAACCTTGCCTAGGAATGCAGGCAACGTACACAGGAGTAAAGTTATCTGTGCTTAAGCTGCAGTTAACATCCAGATTCATATGCTGTTTTCCACAAGGAAAAGCTGCGTGTAAGGTCCGAAGGCAATAAATCACATTTCATTTTGGATCAGCTTATTGTTTAGGACACACACACACAGAAATATCAAAGGCTTTTAAAAAATTAACAGTGAGAGATTATGTGAGGCAAATGTAATGAAAACACAACAGTCTCTTGGCTAGGGGTAGAGATTCAGCCAAAGCCTTCCGTTGACTCCCACTGAGAACAACGCAATATGGAAATAACCAAAATTAAGTATTAGAAGAATGAAGACTGAAGGCTTTCTGCTAAGTTATTGTTTTCCTGAATCACTGCAAGACAGCTTTCTATGTCACGACAGCATTTCAATTACTGACCTTTTATTTGATAAATTTACTGTACATTTTTGAGGAAGGACAAACATTCGGTAATTATTCTAATATGTCTAGTAGTAATAGAAAGACACTGAGTATTTGGTCCTCCGTTTGCTGTTACAGAACTCAAACTAGGCAAATAGATGATAAGCAATTAACAGGTTTAACGACACTTGTGATTAGCTGCAGTCATATTGAGTGATTCTTACGCACGTTAAGTGGATTATTTAATTAAGTGATACATGTTTTAGCAGAATGCACTGGGTAAGAGTGTGTGCAAGTTGCATGCATGTTGAAAATCAAGTGTTCTTGCAAATGCAATACATATCGATGGAAATTGTCATGCAGCCTGCTACTAAGGATTATCCAATACTTCCCATAAGATCCGATTTGCTTATAATTTTGCCAGACTAATTGTCTCGGCTGAAACTTTCCATGTTGGATGTGTGCCTCAGGCTACTTTGTTCTTACATCAGCCAAAACTGTTCAATGATTCCAAGATAAAAGCCAGGAAAAAGAAGACATTGTTTTACAGTGAGAAAACAGTATCTGGTAGCCCCTCCTTTAAGAATTCAAACATCGTTCGCGTTTTAAAGAGGCAAAAGGTGCTTTTTACTCAGGCAAGTGCCTTTTGCCAGGCCAGCTAAAACCAGTTCAAATCTGTTAACGCTCCAAACCTCTGCAAAGTTGTGAGAAGTTCTCGATATGCGGTTTAATGTCAGTGACAGGCACCATTCTCACGCGAGGCGAAGAAGGTGAGATGCCTTCCCTGCCACTGTTGCTGCCTGTGCTGCAGCCCGGGATGCAGGTCAGGCAGGGCTGAGAGCAGGACCAGCCTGACCCGCTCTTCCAGGGGGAAAATCTGCTGAAAAGAGGAGGAGAAAGAAGGTATATGTGGACCGTATAGACCACTTACGCAGAAAGCAGTGAGTCGATCCACTGAAGACGACGATTTAATTAGCTGACTGAAGTGACTTGGATAATGAGTTCACGATGAAAAGTAACAGGCAGACAGGGTCACGGGTGGGGTACAGCACTTGGCTTTGCAAACTCTGTGTGTTGTATGTGTACAGCATTGCACTAAAAGTAAAATGCACTTAAACTATCATAACTTGGTAACTCAGAATGGGACAACACAAAGCTAACATTCTCAGGCACCAACTATAACATGCTGCTCCTAAATACTTAGGCACCTCTGTGCGGGTATCCTGTTATTTAGACTCCAAGCGTCCTCATAATTGCAGTCACAAACATACCCCTGCTTATGAGAAGATTCCTCTTTTTAAAGGGCATATAAACTTCCCCCCCTGTTTCCATGATTAGAAAACTACCTATAAAAGATGAGAAAGAAGATTTGAAGTACCTCAAACGGCAGTCGGATGGATAGCTCTTACTGAGTGTTTTAAGGCAATTTATGCCTTTGAAAATCTTCCCCGTTCCCTTACAAATCCAGCTATAGACAACTTCATTTTAGCGGTCCTGGGGAGAGGACGCTGGAGCTACTGATCACAACCGAGAATAAAACGTTAAACAAAACCCTTTGAAAGGCAGTCTGTTTACTCTACAGCTACTGTGTAGAGCAGCGCGCAACTCCTTAGCCACCTACTACCCAACCATAGTAGGAGCACAGAGACTGTGCGGGCAAAATCCCTGTACCCTTGCCTTTGGAGCAGTCACCGCTCAGAGCCAGCTCCAGCGTGTTTGCTCCACCATGGCTGCGACGCGCCGGCACACCCAAGGTCACCCTGCCAGGAGGCAGCAGCAAAGACAGAGAAGTCCTGAACTGCTGTCTTCTGCACGCCAAGTGACTGGGATGAGTACTCTGCCTTAGCACGGGAGAATTTCTGAAGGTTTCCCCCGATTTCGGCAGTGATTTTTGAGCAGCAGCCAGAAAGGAAACGCAAATGTTGGTTAATCATTTACCCTTCGTGTGTTGGTTGCTCAATACAGAGTGGGCACACCACGGGTCCAGAGTCAAAATGGAATGAAATAAGGCAGAAAACTTTCTATGACTGGGGGGTTCAAGGTTGTACCCAGAGATTACACTTAGAAATACACATAGAAATGTATTAATTTAAATTACTGATTATAATCTTTTTTCCTTTTCCATCTTCAGCTCTCTTACCTGTTCTCCTTTGAGCAGCAAATTCCACTTTCCACAACCAGCTGCTTATACGATGAATTAGTCTAAAAGGCAGATGATGGAAAAGGAATGCTGGCTGTGCAGTTGGACCCTGCTTTCCTTCCTACCCTGTACAATGTCATTTATATCCACAGATATAAACTTTGACACCCATTATAACAACACTATTTTCATTGATTATGCGCTTCTTAGTGCCAGCTTTCCTTCAGTGAAGAAAATCACCTTCTCCCAGGAGAGAGATGATTTGCGATTTCGTAATAATTGCGGTGTCTTTTAAGTAGTTCTAATTTTAACAGGGCAAAGTACATCTTGTTTTACAAGGACAGCAGAACTGTTACACAGCACAGTGCTGCAACTTTTTCAGAATGCAAGCATTTCCTTAGAGGTAGAAGAAAAACAGACCTAATTCTCTGTGAATTATTATTTTTGTTATTATTTAAGAACAGAAACATACTGGGACTTTGCATGCTAAGCATTTAAGAAGACAAATACATAAACCCAAGAGATTCAGAAAAATTAAGACCTTGAGTAATTTTCTTCCATCATTTTAATGTAAACCATTACATAACATTTGAAGAACTTGGGGGATGAAAATGAACACAACTGAAACTTCACAAGAGGTGTATTTGTCAAACGCAGATCTTCTACTCTTCAGTCCCATTTCTCCACTGCATAAAACTATTCCCATTAGCGCTGGCTGATGTGGCATATGCTCCCAATAACATGGCACAAGAGTGGCCTCACTGCATACATACCTTCTCCTGCCCCCCAATTCTGGATGCATTCAGTCTTAATACTTGTCGCTGACATTATTTCTTCCCTACAAAAATTAACTGTAGAGCTAGCAGGGGAATCAAATAAAATATAACTTATACTGCAACTTCTTGATTTATATTTGATTTAATTGCTAAACAGCCTACCAGACACTTGCTAGATCTGGCCTGAAAGTTACCATCAACAAATTATGACAAAACGTGTGTTGATGCACAGAAAGTGAAAAGAATTGCCTCAGAAAGGCAACACAAAGCACCAAGCGAATTGGAAACGGTCTGTGAAAGGCAGAGGGCATGCACTGTAGCTCTTTCATGCTCTGGCTGTTTTTTGTGAGCTTGATTTATGTATAATTAACCATTTTTCCCCCTGCAAATAATTTCATTTGAAGCTGTGCTATCATTTTTACCCCCCATCCTCCTGCCACAGCCACATAAAGCAGTACAGTTTAAAACGGTGACGACTGAAACACGTTGCCACAGCAAGAGCCCAAACTCTCTATGTTAGCATAAAATCCCACTCCCTTGTCTCCATCCTGCTCCTCCAATCATCACGAGAATGAAAGAAATTAATAAACTGTAGCTCTCAGTCTAATAGAGCCTTGGCCAGAATTCAAGCTTGATAATTACTTACATTCTATCTCTTCAAATTCCCACACTAGGCTGACTAAGAGAAATAACTCTTCTTTGCCCCTCCTAGACAAGAAGATTTTATATGGCTAATGGCCACAGCATTCCACCTCTGAGAGAGCTGGGAGGTTAACTGGAGAGAAAGAAGATATATTTATAACACTTGGATAAGACGACAGCAGCATATGAAAAGAGAAGAGTACTGTAGTAAGTCTGAAGTGCATGTCAACCCAAAAGCTAAAACATTGTTCTCTAATTACATTTTCCATCAGGGAATAAAAGCACAGATGATCATACAGGACAGGCAGCTGTCAGGACTTGGTGTCTGAGGGACTGTAACACAGACTGAATGATCTGGGATAGCAGGGTATTTGAGACAATTCAGGTATGGTTATGAAAACCTGATAAATCGGTAAGGTGAAACACATTTAAACACAGCACTAGACCTTGATAAAACACAGATGGCATCCAAACCATTTCAGTCTGAAGAATATAGAGCATTAACACTATACCACGTTCTTAGACAGCCATAAACCAAATCAGTGCCTCATGTCACTATTCAGTAAATTACCAATACATCAAGAGAAGGAAAACTATTATGATACCTGTGATACACACACAACATAAACCACTCAGTGTGCTGGGATTATAATTGGAATTTTCTTCTGAGGCTGACAGATGAACACTATAACCTTAAGCAGCACTCTTAGAAGATTTTATTTATTGCGTATTTCATGTGTATTCGTAAAGGACTTAATTAAGTTCTTTCCCTTCTAGTACAAAAGAGTGTGCATCATCACTGAAAAAAATCACCAGGCAAGGCTAGCGTGAAGGGTCTTCCTAGTATTGCGTGTATTTCACAGTGACAGAAAATGCTGTGATTCTTTCTGAATACTAGAGACATCATCAGTGAAACCAGTTTTGTTCCTTCCTTAATCTGGTCTACGCCACTGTTTTACAGATGCTGTGTACCTGCAGCCTAGAGGTTGTATCCATGCAACCACAAAACATTAATATATGGTGGCAAACTATTTTTACATTGGTCATATTGCTACGGAGAACACATGCAGTGGATGTTGCCAAAAGCATAGGATTGTTCTCCACGAACCAGACGGTAACTTTCGATCCCCTGTTTCTGGGTAGTTTCAGTTTCAAAAAACTCTTTCAATTCTAAATCAGAAGCAGGGCAATTTCAATCCAGCCTCACTTGAAAGCTGGTGTTGGAACAATTAATTCAACTCCAGTTCAATTCTTCATTCATTCCACTCATTTTTAATCTGTAAGACGTAAAGCCTCCAATATTTTTATTCAAATAAGGTCCAAGGTACTACAAGCATAACATCCACTGCATACTGCACCCATGTTCTAATGCACCCTGCGTGTGCTCTTGAGATTTACTGCAAGGAGTTCAGCCACCTAAGGCTTGGTCACCTACCCCCACGTCAACACCACACTGACTGGGCAGAGACTCAGGAAAACAGCTCAGATAGATTAATTCGTATCATCAGCTTTTGCACAACAAATCAATTTTCTTCAGCAGTGGAAATGCTGGGTCATTATACACTGGCCGAGAGGGGCAATAAAAACCGAAACTTTTCTCAGCATGGACATGGTAGGCAGAATGTCTGTACAAGTGTTTTATTTTATGTGTTGACTTGGTAGTAAGTATAGAGTTTAACATTAATTCTGCAAGAAATAAATACTTCAATAGTTTTATATCTTGGTACTTTAGTTTTCAGAAAAAAACCCACGAATATACACACAAACTTGTACATTGATTTACATGTATTTTATATATAAGAGTCTAAATCATCCTGTGGATGCAAACACACATAAAAACTATGACAAATAACTGCATGTCTAAACATACTACATTCTGTTACCAGGTGGAAAAGATGGGGGCCATCAGACAAAGATTACCTCTATGCCAGTGTTTGCTTTGTACTGGAACCTGTTCTCAGCACTATTATCCATGTATGTCCGAAGACTGGTAACCCTACAGCTTCCAGTGCAAGAACCTGATTCACATGGACTCTCTTCCTCCTTACCAGATCTATAACTCATTGTTACATAGACACTTTCTATGCATTTTCATTTCTTAACTATTCACATTAATTCCAGGTACAGGGAGACCACAACATATAGTGCCTTCAAAACGTGTACTGGAACTTTTCAGGTCTCCAGTAAACAAGCAGCAGGAGTTAATTGCCGTATTTTGTTGAGCTGTAATATAATTTCACTCACTTAGGTGCAATTATTTACAATTTATACATATGACAATCAAGGGAAATGCAGTATCACAGAAAGGGTATTTCACTTTTGTTTTTCACCCAAGTATAGACCTCTCAATGCTTTTTTCTTTGTGGTAGGTGTTTATTTACTGTATATCATCATTTGATTTAGAATGGATTATCACACAACTTTCTTATAAGCACAGTCATCAGTATCATGGTTTTCTTGCCTTCATCCTTATTATTCTCATCTAGGAAAGATTTGCAGTATGCAATAAAAGAGCCTCAGTACTGTGGCAGTGCCAAAACTCATGAAAAGCATCACGAATCCCAACACTGTAAATCACGCTTCCTTCCTCCTCTTGGTCACAAAACGTAATTACAGCTGAATCGAAGCACAATGCACAAATTGTTCTCACAGTGTTTTGCATGTGTGTCGAGCCTTTTATCTGCAGATCCTAATGCTCTTCAGAAGTTTGAATTTAGATCTGCGGACTCCCCGCAATACACAGCTGAGAGACCTAGATTCTATGATTAACTGACGATCATTGCAGCAGGACACATAAAAGAAGTGCTTTACTTGAAATGGTATTCCCAGTTTGAAGAGGATTCGCATATCTACTTTTTCAGACAATGCACTGAACACCCCCTCACTCTCATCCGGCAGCTCAGACAGACCCTGAGGGGAATTTATGCTCCTAAACTCAGGATGATCAAAATAGTCTGAAAATAAAGTGAAAAAGCTTAGGTGTTAATTCATCCAGCTCTAGCTGGGTATCCTGAGCAGGAGGAAGGGAGGCGACAGGAGCAATGTATGCACTCCCTCGCGCAAAGACATTCAGAGTAAGTCTGCTCAGGGTCAGACCTATTCTCAGGGCTCATTTGCAAAGACAAACTGTCCTAGAGAGGGGAAAAGAGCCCGCTACGATCCCGATCCCATTTATGAGCCCACATCCAGGTGGCCTCTTAGGCTTGCTGGACTTTTCCAAATAGAGCATTTAAAGAAACAAGGGACTGGATTATTATTTAACGTGTTATGCAGGCCACACCGCTTAAATCATCAACTCATATATAGATCTTGAATATACAGATTCAATATAGATATACTATATAGATATAGTTATAGTATATAGATACTCATCTACAGATCCTGACTAATTGATCTTCAACTTCAGCTCACTTTCCTTAAAGGCCTGGATGCCTTTAAGGAAATCCCAAATTGATGGAGAATCCAGGACTTTCTGTGGCAGTTCTCGCTGCATCTTTAAAATTTTTGGTCACAGCTGCTAGTTCTTCCAGAGTTGGAGGCAACCCTTGGAGTGCCTCAGGCACTTAATGAACAGAGTCTAAACTACAGCATACCCTTTGGATCTTGGAAGAACTCTGGCTAACTTTTAAGTGCAATATAACTGTCTCCTTGTAAAGCATCATTTTTAAATTCCGTAACGGTAATCATGGCGGTTATAGCATTTGAGCTTCATTTTTTTTCAGCTGTTCACAAGCTTTACAAAACATTGAAGATCCTCTACCGTTCTCTGGAGGTCACAGGACTCCAAATGAATATGGTGATAATTACGTCTATCCTACAGACCATTAACCTGAAATAAGGACTGAGACTTAAAAAATTTGTAAGAAAATGTGTAAAAAAAAGCCCCAACCTTCACAATACTAATGATGAAGCTCATTGCAGTATAATGCCCAGTCCATTTCTCTAAGATTTCCAGAATACTTGAGACACTGCTGAATCTTAGTAACTTAGCTAGCAACAGTCTGATGTAAGTGATACAGACAGGATTAAAAAGCTTTCTTGATTTCAAAGAACAGACTGGTACATCACCTGGAAAAGTGACTCTTTGGTAATGCAACCCTACTGATTTTAGTTTACTACATATATTTTGAATGTGTCTAATTCAATTCTCCACCTCCTCCTTAATTTTGTACCCTTTGTCATGGACTGCTGTCAGTTAACCTGACTGGCTGATAGCACCATAAGCAAGAAGAGAATCAGGTTTGCAGATTTTAACTGAACAACAGCTAGTGATAAAATAAATGAAATCAACATCTGGATCAAGAATATCTTGACCAAGAATTTAAAAATGGCTCACACAATGAGCCATTACATTACAGATAAGCATACATTACACACATTACAGAAATGCTCCTTATATTTTGTTTTATTGACATGGTCTATTACCAGCCCTGTTCACCGTAACACATACTTTTAAATTATCTGTCCAGATTTATCAGCATATCTCGATTTATTACACACATGTAGATGCTTGTTTTATAAAACATAACCAGCTGCGCCAGAATGACCATGCTGGAATCCTCTGGCTGTCATCCAAGAGGAAACACATTGCAAACTTTGCTGAACTGCCCTAAGAAACCATCAATTTTGTAATGGAAGATCACCATCCAAAGTAAAAGACATTTTATTATTTGCTAATCTCCACATCCAAAAGACAGAAAAAATACTAAGTTTTGGTCATTTGGCTATTACTACACGAGATGAAGACCAAGACTAACACTTCTTTTCTTGTGAGAAGTGGCCGATATCTTTGCTGTCAATCTGGTCCCCTGTTACATACATACTTAAGTCTTATTTATAACAAGAGGAAAAAGTCAAAGGCACAGAATGAAAATGGAAAAACCCCTCCAAATTCTCAGATGAGGTTAAATAACACAAGGCTCACCACACTCTACCCTCTGTTTCCAGGTACCATCCCAACATTCATTAGAGGGTATCTTCCACAGGAGACACCCTTCTAGAGCCACTGCTAGAGGCCAAGCGGGATGCCCTCTGCGACATCTAAGGTATCACTGGGCATCAGCGTGTTGGCAGCTGAACCAAGATGTTACTGACATTCCCCAACATTAGACTGCAGTCAATCAAAGGCACGCTTCATGATTCAGATTTGGTGTTTAAAAGCCTTCTCCGTTAGGAGTCTCGTGGGAGTAGCTAATGACAGTAATCTCTGGGGGATTCCACGCACACCGCACCACAAGTTGAAAAGACGCTTCCAAAAGTTTTCTGTGACTCTGCCTACCAAGATACCTGCCTTGATCAATGCACACTTTGGTGCTGTTGTAAACAGACTGGCCAGTATCTTTCCAAGTACAATAGTTTAATAAAATAAATGAAGACTAAAAGTTCAAGAACTGCATTCAGTTTGCTTGTATTTGTTGTTCTGAAACCTTCTGACAGGTAAAGTTTTGATTCAGGCCATCTCTACTGCGTACAGAAGATAAACTGCCAGATAGACTTCAAGGTCTTTTTCAGCTTCGATGGCCAGTTACTGCAGCTCTACAGGCAAGCTCTCACAGCCAGCCAAAAACTCCTTATGAAATTTTCAGTGATTAAGAAGGGTGTGCACATGCAAAAGACTTAATAATGTTGTCTCCTGGCCAAACTAGTTGGAACAGCCCCTCTTCCCATTTGTAACTTTGTTTAAATATTTCACCGGTATGGTACAGAGTTATGGTACCACCACTTGTTTAAAGTCAGAATTATTCAGATAGAGGTATATAGGGAAATATAGCCTTATTACAGTGTGGTGTAATGGCCTTTATCGCACGTGTTCCAAATTCTTCTAGAAATGGCAAACAACAATGCTAGACATCCAGAAATTGTGTCAACAATATTGTTATGTTGAAGACTGAGCAAATTGATTTCTTTGTAGAAGTTCATGAGCATGGAAATACATTCCCATTCCTACTAAGCACAAAGACGTTTTCCTGATTTAGTGCTAAGCGGAACGATGGACCAATTCAGTCTCAGGGCAAGGCTGATTTCCTGAGGTCTTGAGAACAAACACTTCAGTAGACAAGTATCTTGACATCTCTGTGTATGGGAGGAATAACTTCAAAGACAGGAGGAGGTAGGAAGGAAGTGAAGGCATCCTTGAGGTATAACTATTGCGGGACGTTGACAAAAATGAGCGAAGTGATAAAAGAGGCTTTTGGGTAAAGCACAGCTAAAAGCACGTGTGTAAGGAAGCTCTTCGAAAACTATACTAAAAAAGTTTTAGTGGTAGTCCTTTTTGTTTTTTTCTTTTTTTAATTCCACCACATGAAAACAAAAATCCCTCTTAGCATTTGTGAAGATCTTAAGGAGTAAATTTTGGTACAAATGAGCTGAGCACTATAAAGAATAAGATGATTGTTACATATTGACTGCTGAACAGCCCACAGATAGCAGTGATGTGTTTCTAGTAATGATATGCTTCAGCCTTAGGCAAATAATTACAGATTTTCGTTTTTTGCAGTGCTCACAGAAGAAATTGTTACCACACTGATCTAGATAAATATTTCAAAGTTCAGTCAAGAGCTTTACTTAGATTTTACACTTTTGCTTTTAGGGCTAATTTATCTTACTCTCTTCCTTACTCATCCCTAGTAAGGCTGTGTATTTAAATTTCATGTCCTATCCTACATGGCAATTAAAAAAAAAAAAAAGCAACATGCTATGATGGTAAAGGAGAAAACCTGAGCAGACCACCTTTCATTTCAAAAATATATAAAATACATAGATTGCTTTGCAGAGCTACAGTAAGAGAATAAAATAGTAGCATTATTAGTAAATTTAGCGATGAATAATCACAGGTCTAAGAATTACTGTTATCTGGTAGTGCTTTAATAACAAGTAGGATGACGAATGATCACATTTTTGAATAGCACTGTCAAACAATTTTAAGAAAACATTTTCATGTGACAGTTCCTTTTAAGAGTTTCGTGGAACCTGGAAATGGAACGGGTTTCTTTTCAAGTAATTGTGTTAATGGTCCTGCTGAAAAGAGTTTCAAATCTGGTATTTGCTATAAAACTGCAAATGCAAATCTGTGAACTTCTCAAAACATAAGAAGAAACAAGACAACTAAAATTTGATACTCAGCATCTCCAATGAGATCTTTTCCTATCTCTACAATTGCGACTTACATGTATCATTATAGTCACGATATAATTATTACTCATTTTGCACTTTTATAAATAGGGCACAACATCGGAAGTCAGTACCCCTGAGTACCACGTAAATTTTCTGGTACCCATAATACTTACAGCCAACAGAAGATCCTTAGGGTTTCCTCAAGCATAGCATAGTAAAAAATAAATGAATACCTATTAAACTAGGTAACTAGTTCTGATCATAAAAACAAAGGTTTGATGTGCTTCCACAGAAATTATTTCTCCTGAAAAACACCAGGATTATTTTTTTTTAAATAAAACTGCCAAATCAAGGAATCCACTGAGAACGGGATCCTGTAGTTTAAATTTCTTTTTTACTTTTCATTAAAAAAAAATCTTTTGCACTAAATAACAAGATAACACTATATTCATCCACATTACTCAGTTTGTTTACTAAGGTCTGTTTAGCTATTTGTAGTGCACTGGATCTGCTTATTCTTCGCCATACAAGAGTCGTGCACAACCCTGACAACGGGGAATGGTGAATCCACTCTTCAAGACACCGTAAAACCGAGCAAGAACTGCCACATTTCCAACAACATCTGAGAAACTTCATGTAGTTGTAGCAAGGTCAAATATACTCACGGTCCATATCTAGATGAAAGTCTGCAATTTAAACAGCCCTGATCCAGATGTGTGAAAAAAGTAATCAGTAAACACTGACCCTTTAACTGTATAGGGCAAAAAATATTATTAAGTCGTGTTCCAATTTAATCTCATTTGCAAATAAGTAAGTCTCAAAAAATTTGATCTCCATTTCAGTAAACTCAATTTGATTACCTTGGTGATGACAGTGAAAGCATTTTTGCCAGCTGCAACTGAAATCTGAATACCTTCAGAGATCACCAAAACCTTCAGTAAAAAGCTCAGGTTTTATATTCAATTACCTGGCAAGTATCTCAGGAGTAATAGTAGTCTATCTCTTGCTATAGGATGCAGAAAATGTAGATCTGTATAACACTACGCAAAATCGTATGTGTAGAATCATTACTATACATATAACAAAGTGGCTTTCAGATCACTGTAAATTTTTATTAAAATAATGAAATTGCTTGTAGAAGTGCAGACAGATAACATAATGTAACATTACCCTACTGATGTATAATTTGAATGCTGCACAATCTAAAGAAATCTGTCATAACGCCCCACACAATACAGAACAGTCAAATGCTTTATTCTTCCTGTCAAACAATTAACTACTGCTTTTTTATTACTGAAAATGAGTGTATAAATATTATTCTAACTTGCAACAAAATTACCTGGCATTCAAATTTACACCAGGGCTGAAAATTCCTAGCTAACATAGATAACATAAGCAACTTTCTCCTGTAGAATAAACTAAGTAATTAATTGGGGAAAAAATTAAAAATCACATGCCCAAGAACAGGACAGAGTCCCTGCAATGCTTGCACTTGATTTATTTTAAGCCACGTTCACCTTGCATGAAGCAGTACAGTTTCAAATGAAAACACCAGAAAATCTCTGAGCAACGAGGGTAAAATCTGGCATCAAAGAATTAAAAACAAAAGGACTATTTTAGTTTCACATGTGCTTTTCAAGAACTGAGCTTGCTCTGTGTTTTCCTTACAAGCTGCTGACACCCTCCATGGCAAACACAGGTTATTTTAGACTTCTACTGCGGCAAACAGCTCTGGCAATTCCCTCTGAGGCGCTGTCCCAACGCTGCGATGGTCTCTCCCTTTTCCCAAAGGCAAGCAGGAATACCGCGTACAGCCGGGGAAGCAGGAATGCTGCGTACAGCCATCATCACTGACTCATCATCATCATCATCTTTCCAGGTGCAGCAGAGGTTGCCTCTTCTCCACAGAGCCACCAGACCTGCCCGCGAACTTTGTGGGATGTCACGAGAGGAGGAAGACCCCGGCACCAACCGCTCCGCAGCCTGCCTCGCCGGGGATGAGCGCACCAGCTGCTCCACACACCACGCAGAGGGAGATCACGCAGGGACGCTCCCCTCAGGGGAAAGGTCTGGAGTACAACACGCCTTGGTCTCAGCCTGACCACTCATATGTACAGGACACAAATCCTAGCTTATAGCTAGTAGAAAATGCTACCTAAGCCTAGAACACTCTGGTCACGGTTCCACCACAAAGCGTAATCACCTTTCCATTAAAGATATTGACCTTGTAATGTCGGGACTTGATAGCAGTTATTTTATGGAAACAATAATAATTTAATAAAAAAATTAAGATTAGAGGTAAATGTTAAAAGTAAGTTGAATCCAAACACTAAAGAAATGCTGGGTTTTTCTTCCTTTCCTTAAACAAAATTATGTGTACATAAAGGACCACCACTATCAAGAGAGAACACCTCCTACACGGTCATGAGTAACAACATGCTCTCGGCAGTATCTACCCAGCTCTGATCAGCAGATAGAGTTTAAAAAAACCCCAACCAAAACCAAAAGGCAACACACTTAAAAACAAATAAAAAACTAAACTCAGGAACAATAGGAAGCAGCAGCATCTCAATGAAAGTCATGATTAAAGCTTTTAACTCAACTATGAGCCTTCCCAGTTATTTCCAGCACTGACTAACATCCTGAATTTAGCAGCGCTGACCTTCACTTTAAGTTCCCTGGTGCAATGCTGTTTTCTAGCAAAGAAGCAATCTGCAAATCGGAAGTATAACACATATGCAACGCAGCCTTCAAACAAAGGACCACTGTCACAATGAGGAGGCTACCACGAATAACCTCGTTATTGCAGTCACAAATGATGTGACTCATGAAGCATTTGAAGCAACGTTTCGAGCTACAATCACTTACTTATACACAAAGCACACCTGGCTATTTCACCGAGCAAATAGGCGCTTAGTAATGCTACATGGTTTTATAAAGAGAAACCCTTGAGACAGTACAGACAGAGCTGCAGAGTTAAGAGGAAATGAATTCTTCTATCACTATGTATTTATCTTTCCCTTCTTTGGGAAAGGGGGAGACATACCCACTCCTCCCTAGCATACTTTGCTTTTCACTTTAGGATAAAACACTTCAAATAATTCAGGATACAACTGATGCAACCTTATGCAGCCCTAAGGACTCAATACCCAACTAGCACTGACCCACGCGCCGAGGAACACAGGCTGGGTGGTGAGCACACACGGGTCACCCGCATGCGCCTCGGCACGCAGGTACCGAGCAGTGCATCTGCCCTCGCAGTCCTCGTGGTCCTCGTGAGCATCGTGGGCGCCGCAATGCCCGCCTTTCTGCGCAAGGTACCGGCACGCAGCAACGCACGCAGAGTGAGGCTGCACCGTGTCTGCGTGCCCGGCGAGCCAAAAGCCCTCGCAGACCCTGAAAAGAATCCTGCTTAAATAAATGCCGGTGACACAGCGCTGCACAGGTACAACGCTGGGTGAGCCCTGCTGGGGCAACACCAGTTTTGATGGTTCTACAGGCTTTAGAGGGAAAAAGTGTCATTGGCAAGCGACTGAGGATTAATGCCAGAAAACAAACATCCAGTTACAGAAAACATTCACAGAAGGGAGGAAAAGAGTGCAAGGGAGTCAAACTGCATCCTTCATAAACAAGAAACCAACTCAATTTAACTGCAGAACTCAGCAGCACCCTAATTACCAAACCTTTGCCAGCCTCCGGCAGCCCGGGCAGGCAGGAGTCCAGAAAGTGATAAAATGATTATTAAAAATAAAAAAAAAATCTGAAACTTAAGAGAATACACAAGTCTTTGTTAATAAGGTAAATGAAGTTTCTTTATGAACATATTCCCAAGCTGAACATGCATTTTAACTTGAAATAGAGGGAGTGTTTTGTAAAAGCATTATGTAGATGTGAAGCTGCTTTTATGTAACTCAATTTATCAGAGAAACACGTTGTATCATGTTTTTAAAATACTACAGAGATAAAAGTATAATCATTGAAATATTTGCATATTTTGTAGTACAAAGAAATAATGTATGCTAACAGACTATTTGTTGTCACATTAGCTTCAAACAAATAAGGAAATAAGGGTTGATTTATTACTGTGTGTTTTGGGCTGTAGCATGGTAAAATTCCACTGAGTGTAGTTTAAATAAAGGTCTAGTAAAAGTAATGGAAAAGATCCCATCGGTTTCATAATTCAGAGGATAAGTGGTACGACATAAGGTGTTTATTAAAATAATTTATGAATTTACCTTATTCATTCATACTGTTTAAAGGACCAACTTCTAAACTGCAATTTCTTAAACCTGCACTTTAAAGAAGTGTTGACATGTTGAGGGTTGCATACCTTTTTCCTTCATAAATACCAAACCAATGGAATCTGTTTCAACTGCAAAACTCGGCAGCACCTCTTCCCCAGGACCCCGCGCTCGCAGCCCCCTGCCTGCTCCTGCAGCCAGCCACGTCTCATCGTACTTCTCAGTTTGATTTTTGACCGCACCGTTATCATTGGGACACCCTCTGGAATCTGGTAGTTCTAATTGTTATCTCCCAACTTCCACCTTCAATAAAATGCAGGTCAGATTGTAGATCCTCCCACCGCAATGTTGGCCTCGGTCAGGTTTTCTCCCCTCCCTCGAGCCTCAGTGCAGCAGGCGAGGAGGGGAAGGACAGGAGGAGGAAGGGGAAAATAAACTTCAGCATGCACATACACACATATGTTTACACACACGCACACGTGTGTATAAATATGTATTTACATGTATACAGTATAACTAAAATCAGGTTTACATGTATATACAATTCGAAATGAGTCCTGAATCCACGGAGCCATCAACTGCATTGGTTAATGACTCCAAGTTTCGCTCCTGTTCACATGAGTCAATTTTGGAGCAAAGCAGCATATACTGAAGCACACTAGCAAACCAATCCAAGAGCTGTGGTTTGATTCAGTACTTGGCCGCATCCAAAAAAAGTCTCATGAAAATTCTCTCAGTAAAACTCGATGCCCATGAAGGGTGTCAGGAGGGTGTGCGCACACCATGGCGGGGTTTAGTGCTGGGCAGCAAATGAAATGATACGTAAAAAAGCACTACATACCCTTGGCTGCATCCAGCAGTAGGATCACATTTAGAGTACTAAAGAGATTTAATCAATCAATTTAAAAATAGTTTCAGCTTTTTCAGAGATGGCAAGTAGATTAATAGAGTAGTAGTATACCTGAGGCCACACAACTCCATGTGTACATAGCCCTCAGAGTAACAATGTCCTGTTCTAATTAAAAATCAATCTACTCTAAATTAAACCAAGAGAAGACATTCTCAATGCAGTACAAGACTGTCAGCGTATTCCTTCATAATTCCACAGGTATTTTGGAATGGCACAGACCAACCACAGATGAAAAAAAAGAACGAACAATTCCCAACTATGTATTTGTATGTATTTTTTCATTCCCTCACAACAATAAAGTATTCTCCCATAAATGCCATCGACTTATAGCATCTTGGATTTCATTTTACAAACAACAGGGATGTTTCTGTGTAGTAATAACCCTTGTGGAAGTATTACCAGGTTATCGTTCTGTTTATGTGTAACTTGAAAATTAAAATTTTAAAGAGTTGTAGAAGTTTTAGACTAATGTTTCTTTATGTCATGTTACTACGAAAAAAATTCTGCAGTAGAGGCATGATCCCCAAATAAAATTGCTGACAAATTCTTAAATATCAAAAAGCAGCAAAAAGTCCCAAATCTAAATTTAAAGAATAATTTTAAAAAATCGAGTTATGGTGAGATTTCTTAATCCAGCTCATTAGCTGTGTTAACATTTGCAGCATATTATGAGTATTAAGCAGAACACATTTTTATTTGAGTGTAAAAGTTTGGGAATTTCCTCATATGACCTTCCTGGCATACTGCCAAGGCTCAGCTCTTGTTGACATTTAATCTGAACATAATCCCTGAAATCTCTGTGTCATTGCTGGGTTGCATGGGAATGATTCTCCGACAACGTACAGGGAATTGTGCTGTAAATTTTATTTTCAGTTCATGGCTGTTCCCCCGCCTCTCCAGCTGTTGCAAATTATTTGTTTGAATAAATAATCTATACCCTTTTTTTTTTGTTATAGAACCATGCAGTACCTAAAAAAGAAAGCGAGGCTGACCCTTCTTGTTTCACTTGTTTTTCTACCGATGGCTATCATATTTTTAAGGGAGCAAACTCCAGAAAACAAATAAAATTCAGCAGCTGATGAAAACCCTGGATAATGAACTGCAGCAGCTCAAACGACCCCGTCGACTCTGAACAGGAGCAAGACCACACTGCAGCAGAGGGACGAGGGTTCCAGCTGAGGGTACTTGCACTTGACTGCAGTCTTCTGAATGAGCAATGGCCTTTACAAAAAAAGCATACACTTAAAGAGTTTTTTTCATATTCAAATATGCCTCTGATCTCTGAAGCCAACTGCCTTTTTGTCATGAACGCTGTGAAAAATCACAGTCTCCAAAACTTCCACATCTGTGATTTTTGGCACTTGTGCAAGGGTAGGGACTAAATGACTGATGTCTGAACAACACTAATGAAACTGAGGCAACACAGCAATGCGTGCCGCAGGGAAGCGCAGAAAAGCCCCCAAACCACTGCAACAAGATGAGTGTGGATCTCTCCTCGTTTTCTGCGTGCTCAGGATCTCGCAAGTATTTTTTCCCTGCATTCAGGAAGGAGCTGGGGAGGCAAAGCAGCACTGACTTTAATCTTGCTAACGCAGATCCTAAAATCATACAGCAGTATGAGCTCCAGTACGGGATGGAGACACCTACCCATTGACCTGCATACTTAGTTCAGCAACAATTTAAGTGTCATTATGGTTCATGTGAGCTAGCACTGGTTTACCTACATTTGCTGTGGTCCAATTTCTGCCTGAAGCAGAGAGTGGCTTGTACTGAGAATTCTTATTTTCTGAGTGGTCCCAACATTTTCCCCTTCCTATGTAAAGTAAGTAAATAAAAAGAACAAGAAAGATTAATGATTCCCTGCAAAAGATGAACGCAACTTAAGAAAGTGTAAAAGGATGACAGATAAAGAAATTTTAAATTTTTTAAACTATTAATTTGCAGCAGAAAGCTTGCTTTGTTCAGCAGACTCTTCTCCCTGGACATTAACCCCTTCCTACAAAGACATTTCCTACATAGAGTTGACCAAGCTGACCATAATTGCGTGGGAAAACAGAAAGTGCTCTGAAACATTCATAAACACTCTATTTATTACATCTAACTTACTTCTAATGCTAATCTCTTCATACATGTAAACATGTATCCTATTTTAAAGGTATTCCTTTGAGTTGGGGTGCAGAGGACCTTTCAGTTCTTGTCTTTCTGCTCTTTAAGAGAGCTAAACTCCAAGGAAAAATGGGAGCTACTCCTCCAGTCCTCTGTTTTCTACAACAGAGTGGCCTAATCCAACCAACAGCCACTTAAGTCAATGGGGAGCTGTTAGTGTTTGGTTTAGGCCATGTAAGAGTGAGAAACTGAGAAACATGTTTTTACCTGGCCTTCAGCCAGGTACAGTGCCACCACTAATGAGTGGCTGCTATAAAAAGTCATGTGTGAGATACAAATCAGTGAGCACAATGCAAACCCCATCCCCATCTCAAAGACGGGAAAAATCATTGCAGCTTTATCATAAATATTTTCGGGTGCTCTAGTGCCAGCCTACTGCCAAAGGAATTCACTGATAGGGAAGGGCAACGTCTGTTTGCAAGGCAGTCCTCCGCAGGGAGATGCAATTCACAGCTCCCAGCCAAAGCCTCCAAAACACCTCCAGGGTAGCAGTTGGGCTGGAGCTGCCCCATCACGCCCTTCCATTGCAGCTGGATTTGCGTATTTTTGCAGCTGGTACCACCAAAGGCTACAAAAACTTGTAGTCAGCACTATCCCTTCCAGATTGACTCTTCAGTCTCTTCAGCTAATAAATACTGAGAGCAGTGCATAGACTGGCAACAACTGTAAACATAGTTTACAGAGGAGGCTCTGCAGTTCTCTCAGCCTTTTCTTTTCCAGAACAATTTCTGCGTGACTGTTACCATCACGGCCCTCACTAGTCTGAAAAGAAAACTGCCCACCAAACCAGCTTGTAAAAACATCATTTCACCTAGCACTGACATAACAAAATCCTTTTTGCTCAGTGTTTCTAATCCCCATGATAACAGCACTGTACACAGAGCGTCACGATGAAGAGAAGCTATACTGCTTAGTCCAATGACTCAGCGGTGGTTTCTTCCTTTGCCGCTCCAGAGGCACCAAGAACTGGCTCAGGAGCTTAAATCTTGATGCTAAATATGTGTTCACTGTGCAGCCAATCCTATCGTTTTCGAGACAAAAAACCTAAGTCTGTGCAGCCTAGAGCTACTGGTGATGTACATCCTACTAGTACACCACGTACTACCTAAATGAAAAAAATACTTTCAACAGTGAGTGAGTGAGGAAGACTATGGTTTCAATAACGTCTCCATTTGCAACTAAAAACTCAGAGAACAGAAAAGGAAGTCTGAAAGAGAGCAACCAAGGATTATAAAGAGTATCGCATTTATAGGTGTATCTTATACAAACAATTTTTGGAAGAACACATTAAGCCAAAGCATCGGCAGTGCTCAGGAATTCAATGACCCCTTCCAACAGAGAGCTGCAGAAGGCTTTACAAACTAGAAGTCCCACAGAGGCAAGTAAACACTACCTATTTTCACGTAAAGTGTTACAAATGAAGCCTGAAGAGTGAACCGCAGGTGTGAAGTTAAAAAAAAAATCCATACGTGCAAGCAAATGTATGATCTGTATGTGCAATTACCGTGACCTTGTGTGATAAGTAAATATATACATACCGGAACAGTAATTAATTATCTAACTTGCTGTTGTGGGCCTGTGACAGCACTGGCTTTGTGAGCTACTGTTGTACTTCTGCTTGCAAATGAGCTGCATGATGGAAGACCACTCTCTACAATGCTCATTCAAGCTCACAGGGTTTGGTTGTGTTCCTAGCTTGACGTAAAATTGAGTTGTGGCCCTAAGATGACTCTTATTCAAAGAGAAAAGATCTTAGCCCTATGGAAGTGGTGCTGTAAGCCTGAGCAGATGGCCCATGGGGAGGAGGAGGAGGTGGCTTGATATTGTTGTGGATAATAGCGCTAGCAATGCAGTTGGGAAGCAAAAGCTTGTATTTCAGCATCCTCCTCAAATGCTAAGCCTGAGAGAGACTGGTCTCATGTATAAAATGCACCAGGATCCAGAGGCTCGGGGGAAAATGGCACCGCCAGCTCAAATCCTCATCTCTACACTATTTTCCCCTGCAAAACAGTTACCTTTTCAATAATGCCTGCTGAGAACAGTCCCTCTCCCACGCCATCATGCCACAGGTGTCATCTGGGAGTGTGCTAGTTGGCACGTGCCAAAACCATGTCACGGAATGTGCTAGAAATTAAACAATACAGACAATCATAAGACACAAGTCCTGGCCCTGATTAATTTACCAATGCAGACATGGCCTTGGTGAAGCAAAGTGGAAGCGGAGTCTTTCAAGCCCGTCGCTGCAGTTAAAATACAAACATCAGAAACAGGGCAGTACAGCAGGACGAAAGACAAAGACTCCAAAGTTTAGTCCCGTAGCCCCAACAAGATCGTGTTAGCACTGCAAGAAAGCAGGAAGCACAAATAACTTCTAAACACAAAGTCAAATATTTCTCTGAAAATAAAGAGGCCAGAAGATGAGTGCTACAATAGATATCAGGGCGCTGGCAAAGGCTAAGTGTGAAATGGATGCTTTCCAGCATTCAGTTTAGGAAGACAAACATTGTTTCACAAATTCACTATAGCCCTGCTTATTTTCCAAGCTCCTTAACTCATGCCAAAGGGCCTGGACTTTCCGAACATCCTGTTCGGTTTCCTCCACCACCAGTCTGAGTCCTCAGTGCTAAATGTCTTTATTTCAGAGTTCCATTTTCTATCATTTTATTCCAAACTCCTGACTCTGTAGGCTTTGTATTTTACCTCTGCGTAAGAGTGAAGACAAGCAGATTAATGCGAAGTCTGAACAGCACATGAAGTTACACCTATTTTAAGAGCCTTTTACAGTAAGCATCCCAAGGTGCTGCATAAAAATAAAACTACGCAAATCACATTTAAAACTAACAAAAAGCTTGCAGACATTGGCATGACTTGAAGCATAAATACAAAGATCGATGATTAAATGATTCAACAATTCCCCAAAGTCTCGGAGCCACATGAGCACAGACCACTTCAGCTGTCGTTGCCGGGATGCATTAGCAGTCTGCTCGGATGTAAAGCCAAGGCATCTCCATGACGGCTTACTGGCCAGAAAAATATTCCCCGCCTGACAAGGGCAGGAGAACCGCTTTATTCTACGAGCAGCAACTGGACATTTCAGGGATTTCCTAACTGACTAAAGGCAATGCCTCCTGCACCTCTCAAAGGCAGCTGCAGAACACATTTCTGCTCCTTTCTTTGCCTCTCCACAGCTGTAAGAACTTCAAGGAACAAGTGCTCTCATGGCACAAGTGACTACAGTAGCAAAGGCCTGGGCAGAGACAGCAATATCATCTCTCATCCTAACAACTTTCAGCTCCCAGATCCGCTGCTCCTGGGACTCCACCAACACTGCAAGAAACAGAAGCAAAGACCTTGGCATGGCTGACACACATGCTAGGCCCGGCTCACCCACCCGTACTGATATCCCTCCTGGCTGGCTGGGCTAAGGTGACATGGGAGAAGGCATTTCTCTTGGTACAAGAGAGGGAGCCCGTTGCTGCTGTTGATGTGGACACAAAACAGTCCCCTTGCTTCCTACTTCTCTGCCACGAGACTTCCCATGTTGCTTCCCTCCTCTTCCACCCCACGGCAGCACTTCAGGCTGAGAGCAAAGCACGCAGTCAGAGATAAAAGGAACCAACTCTGACCTTACTTGCCTTAAATAACTGCATTTCTACACTGTCCAGTCACAGCGCCCAAGCAGCCATGGGGCACAGCAGGTACTCCCATGGGAACCTTAGACCCCGGTAACACCTTCAAAGCACCCCAGTAAGGAATGTGGACGACCCTGCACTTAGTCTGATGTTCACCAGGAGCTACTGCTGGCTGTCAGCACTTAGGTCATGAGACCGTGCAGCAGAGCTACACGCAGCAAGCACAGTCCCACTGTGCTCCAGGACCCCACGCCCTCCATACAACCCTTTCCTAGGAATGCTCCAGCGCGGATCCTCACTCCCAATGACAGGGCTGACCACGCTGCATCACTCCTGTGTGAAGCTCCCATGCAACTACCTCATCTTGCCCTGCCATTTTGAGGCAGAAATGGTTTAAGCAGTGTATAGATAGCCAGCTGGTCCTTACTGAGGCTTATTTACCCTTCTTGAGATAGTTTAGGAGAAAAGAACCAAGGGACAATTTTGTGGCCTCTTCCAGCAAGTGGCATTGGAAGATCAGCTTTGGCCTGCAAACCCGACCAAACAGGAGTGTGGCTCATGTCAGATTGAATCTTACTTTAAAATTATGTATTTATGAACACATACAAAAGAGAAAGAAGATGTAACAGCACAAACGGTAAGTGGTCAGTAGGATGCAGTTGCACAGTGAAGTCAAGCTAACGCCCAAGGGCAATCAGAACTTTAACCTGTTCACATTAGTCTTTGTGCAGCTGAGGTGATTACCAGCATATGCACGTTTTAGACTTTGTAGAATTAAAAAAAAAAAAATTTTAAAAAATGTTGTGGCTGCCAACATAGTGACATTAGTGAAGAGTACTGACTCTTAAAACCAGAGCTACAAACTCATGAGGGTGACATGGAGTAACATCAACATAAGAAGGACTGCAGGTCCTGAACAATGCTGGAATCACATTTTGAAACCAACTCAAGAACATGCACGTGAAATCAACCGAACAGACAAAGCTGGAATGAAATGTGTTTCATTTTATGCTGATGCTTCAGTAAAGAAGGCCTGAACAGACAAGACTTTAAGCTCACACTGCTCAAGTAAGGAACACTTTCCTCACCATCTGGCTTAGAAATCACTTGGATTCCAGAGTGGCCTTCTAATTGCCAACCGGAAAGCAGGGAAACTATTTTAAGTAAGCATCACTAAAAATAAAATGGGAGACTCAACGAAAGAAATAAAGTAAGTGGTCAGTGATAAATACAGTATAGAGATGTTGCTGTTTATACTTTTAAGGCTATTTATATTTGAAAGCTTTCCCTTTCAGACACTGACAGGCAGGCTTCCACATTCATCAGTCTGGTATTCATTCAACTACACAGTATTTATAGAAACATGTAAAGGCCAACAGAAATAAAAAAGACCTGAAAGTTAATTTCTGTCACAATTTGGGGTTATTATTATCACCTCACATTCAAGTTCAGCCACACATAAACAAAATACTTCCCACCATTACACTCGTAACACGTTTTGAACGCTCTCCATGAAAACCTGCTCCAGCAACAGAGCACAAAACTAATGCAACACTTACAACATGGTCTGACACAACGTACTTGCCCAGAGATAAACTCTTTTAGATGAACTTGCTCTGTGGGTGTGATTCCCAAGGAGCTGAACATCTGATGTCATTCAGGACACCAGTGCAGCACTTGTGATGGCAGGGCCATGAAGAACCTATACAACATCAGCTGACAGCAGAGCAAAACGAAAGGGCAGAACTGGAGAGGAAAGATCCATGAGAGCAGGACGACTGGTAGAGGAGAACTGCTGAAACACTCTGCACAGTCCTTTCAAAAAATGTTGCATTTGGCTCTTCAGAAGCTAAGGCATTTGAAATGAAGTGCAACTCCTCTTGTGCATGTCTGAAGTTCCTCAGAAAACACCTACTGCGTATCTGGTTAAGCACAGATCACATTCATGAACCCGTTTAGAATACCCGAGTTCAGATGCATGCTGCTTCTCTAGTAACCTGGTTTCAGAGTCAATTGGCTGCTTTCTGCTAAAACTGAAATCTGTTACTAGCTTTGTTCATGTGTCAACACTGTTCAGCTTAATTAGCTAGCTTCCCTCTCTAGCAGTCCTTTCCCTAATGTATTTATTAAGAACTATCTTACCATGCCTCAGGTGTTACTTTGCTAGCCTATTCTGCTAAGATACAGGTTCTCACAAATGCTTTTCTTTCTTTACCTGTTCTAGTTTGAATCGTTCCTAAATTCAAAACCCAGAACTGTATACAGTGCAACACGTGAAATTTCGTTTTGTACATTTTTCTTCAATGACTGTAAAATTTCCATGCCTCCATCACCTTCACATTACCACTATTCCATTCTAGATCAATATTCATCTTTCCAGGGGCCACATTACTTATTCATTTAGGTCTGGAGATTTGCCTTGTTTTGATGCAACTTTCAAGTACTTTAAAAAATACTTTCTCTACTTTTAAACGTCTAGGCTTTTTAGTCCAGCCAACGTAAGTACCTACCAACCTCACTATCTTGTTTCCTTAATTTCACAGCCTGTTCTCCTGTAAGAAAGAACATTATTCATGGACCTATGTTTGCTTATGTTTGTATTAAATTTAAATGGAAATAATTAAATGCATGCTTCATCCAAGCTTATTTTGTACAACCAACTCTTCTATAAAATGTCCTCGTGCTACATCAAAACAAAATCTGAGAAAGCACATCAACACCTCATTTCAGTAACCTTTATAAAGAAGAAATCATAATCACTGCTTGTCAAAGCTTGCACTGAAGATGGTCAATGTCCTAAGTTTCCAAGGGATTGCATCTATTGAGCCATTTACAGCTGTAATTAAACAAAACTTCTACAAGCAAAGTAAACGTCCAAGATTGTTGAGGCCAACTGACACAGAAAGGTGCCATGCTATTAAACTCTCTCACCCTCCAAAACAGGGGGGCTGCTTCCAAACTGCCTACTGGGAATAATCACAAAATAACTTTCAAACTTTACCTGGGAAAACTTCAGGTGAGTTCCCGTAGAAATAAAGTGAAACTACACCAGGGACAGTTAGCAGTAGAGACAATTGATTTGCAGGGGCTGGGAATGCTTCCTACCACCATTTAATTTACTAGTACAGATATGGCCATTGCATGACAACCTCTTCATGCCTGCATGACCCTGAGTTCTTCATGACTACTCGTAGATCTTCATTAGCTTGCCATTTTCTCACGTTCCTTCTCAGAGACCAAAACCATTCTACTGATACCACACCAGCCACAGCTTTCAGGAGAGCTTTTCCCTGGCTTGACATATTAATCTTTGTTTTGTTCCAACAGGAATAAGATGCTGAGATCTTTGCTTCAATATTCTTCTTCAGGACTTTTTTCAGCTTTATGTGCATATGGTGTTTCTTTAATCCTGGAAAACCAAATGCAAGTCCTTCCCCCTGCTAAGCTCTGCTGACGGATCTGTCTTCCCATCTAAAGAAAAGCAATCTTCAGACACACACATCTGCCTCTTCCTCATATTGCTAACAATGCCAGACCTTCATGGTTTTTTTCCCTTTTTCCCCTGCTGCAGTGCAACTATCTTCTATTTTCTCTCCCCAGTTCTTTAATTGCATCTTTACTCCCCCTCAGACTCAAATCTCTAGTTATCTCCATCTTACCTTCCTTTCTTCTGGTGCCACTCTTTGTTGTCGTCTGTTTCTCCTGTTTTCTCCTGAGTTCTCCATCATAACAAATTAGTCTTTCACTTTATTTCTCTACTACCAATTAGTGCCAGCCTCTGCTCTGTGATTACAGCCACATGCATCTGTGGCCAGCTTCCTCAAAGACCTCTCCATTCCAGCTACTATTTTTATATACAGCTGTGCATTCAGATCACCTCAACTGCTTCTGCTCTTCCCTCATGTCATCAGCTCCCTGCCTCTAGCTGCACCTAAACTACTTGCATATTCTCTCTCCTGACTTCTGTCAGGTGACATTTCTATGTAAAAATAGATCCTATCAGGAAACATTGAAGAAAGTAAATCTCCTTCTGTTCCTGCATCCAGTTTTAGTGTCTTCTCTGCAATCCTTCATTCAGTGCTGCATCATTGCACATCCTCCCTTGCTTCTACCTTCAATGAAAAATAAATAGCCCAGACAAAACCCATCTGGACTCTAAATTTTCATTACACGTTGGCTTCCTCTGGCCACTGATTTTTTAAAATTTTGGCCACATGTGAAAGGCAGTTATCTGCCCAGTCTGAATTAAGCATGCTTAAGTGAAAGGTTTCAGTTGTGACCAAAGGCAGAAAACCTCCTTCACATCCTTCAGCTACAAGAAGTTTAATCCACTGATAACTGCAAATAGGTCCCGCAAACACCAACAGAAGGAAAGCAAAGCAGAGTAATTACAATGTAGGGCAGGAATTCTTGTACATGAAGCTTTACTACAACTTAAAGAAAAATGCATGCCTACCTAAACAGAAGAAAATGAAAGAAGTAGCGGGAGGAATTCCATGTCAGGGATCAGTAAGTCCAGTTTGAATTATCTTAATTTTCTGGTAACGGGCTAGGTACTAAGAGGTTAACTCCTCATGCTTTGAAATAGGGAAAAAAAAAGTTTATACCAACCTCAGATANGAAAGAAGTAGCGGGAGGAATTTCATGTCAGGGATCAGTAAGTCCAGTTTGAGTTATCTTAATTTTCTGGTAACGGGCTAGGTACTAAGAGGTTAACTCCTCATGCTTTGAAATAGGGAAAAAAAAAGTTTATACCAACCTCAGATACAGAACATAATTATTGGACTTTTCTGCAAAATTGGAAATGATTGCAGAAGCATGTGGCTAAAAAGAAAATACAGTTCAAGGATTTAACAAGGATACCTTTTTGCAAATCAAAGTACGGACTCCAACCATTGATTATTCACATCAAGGTGTGAAACCGTATTAAGGAGTTAGATCATACAATCTAAACTGCATTTTATTGGGTTTTTTCCTGGAAACTACACAGATTTTATAGGAGAAATAATAAGGACAGATCTTCAAAGGACATGTGGATGTGTAAGAACAGAGTACAAAGCAGAGCGTGATCTGAACTTTTTAATTATATAATATAAATAGCACTTTGTCTTGAGAATTGTGAGTTTATCGGTTTCATTTTCAGTGCAAGGCTTTCCTGCGCATCCACACGTGCAAGAAAGGACAAGCAATGAACTGCAGGAAAGTCTTGTGCCCTTAATGCTTTGGTTTATCTCCAGAACTTAAAATCCAGCAAGGCTGCTAAGTAAATAAGGCACACTGAGACACAAACAGAAAGAGTATGACTACTGCTTTCATGTAAACAAGCACCCAGGCATCAAATTTAATTGTCAATAACTGTGAGGATTTTCAAAGACACAAATGGACAGTATATGCCAAGTTCAAAAGATATTTGAGGTTGGCCTAAATGATCTAATTGCTCCTGTAAATCTACGGTTCCTGAAAGCTATGAAACATCCTTCACTGTTGTTAAAGATTTTGGAACATGTATCCACTATAAACACTATACTAATTATAATTAATTACATTAATTTTCTCTCATAATTTCCACAGTGATTTTCCTAAAACAAAGCGGACCAAGAATACATCCGAACAGGTATTTCCTCTGCTAGGTCACCGAAGCATGCCGTTGTACCTGCCCTACCAACCTTGGCTGAGTCAGGACGTAAGCGAAAATGAGTTTGAAGGTGTTTTTCACCCCTCCGAATCATCATAAAACCACCATGAAGTCTGAAACTGCTAGCCATTTCTTGCCAGAAAACGTCCCTGAGACTCAACAGCGTATCACCACCAGTCAGTTCACCACCAGCCTCACCTGAACTAGTTGCAGAGAACCTGTTAACACCTTTCTGGCAGCTCACATTTATCTGTGGCATCTGTTACAACACACAATGCAGGGACTGCTCCATACATCCTGGCAAAAAAACAGGAATCTTTTAGCTGGCTTTAAGTTAGGGTCATTTTTTTGGCAGTCCCTGCCTCTGATCAGTGCTGCCGTGATAATTTTTAGGAAGATACCTTAGAGTAAAACAAAAAAGAAGACATATCAGAGTAAAAGCCTACATCATTAATTCCATACTTGATACAATATTTATGGAGATAAACCAAAGTGTAAGCCTTTCACAGTTCCTTTTAAAACTTTAGAAATCTTCCTCTGATTCCCAGTGTTGTTTTGACTTGCTTTTTAGACTAATTCTTTGCCAGAGGTGCTGTATAATTGTTTATGTCTCATCTAACCTGAAGTGGAAGTTGAAATTCAACAAATAAATATGCAAATATCTGCTAGTGATTTGTACTTGCAAAATAAAATCCAAATGTTTATTGCGATCCTATTTAAGAAGTTCCTAGCAGATGTATTTCTAGCAACAGGTTAAATGCCAATAGGATCAAATTTTCTAAGAGGCGATCATGAAGGGCCAAGAAACTCATGTAAAGAAATTTCGGAACAAGATCCCAAAGATTAATTCTTTTGTTACGAAAAATATTCCAAGAAGTACGCTTAGCAGGGCAATGGGACTGACTGATTCAGTATTCAACTACTTGCCACACATTTCCATGGAGGAAAAACATCTTTTTCCCACCAGTGGAAGAATTTATTTACATGGGGTACAGGGAAAAGAAAAAAAAATTCCATTGTGAAAGGACACTTTCAACTTTCTAGTCGAAGTGGATGCCTTAGCATATGTTAGCTGGACAAACCGAAAATACAAAAATAAAAGATGATTAAAGATAGCGTATCTTCACCTAGCAATTGGTAACTATGTGTTCCAGCCAGAGAAAACACTGGGAAAGCTACCGGAGGAGTGTTTCTTTGGCTCGGGGAACAGATGAGCAAGAGTTCTCCTAAGGCACTGCTCACAAAGCCAAAAGCTGTTAAATTCAGCAGCAGCTAAAGCAAGTTACAACACAGTCTGCTCCAGCCTATGTGGACAGAGCCAGGCTGCAGTATAACAACATTTAGGGGAAAAAAAGAGAGAGAGGAGAGAAAAAACACCCTCTGGTTTTATCCGAAGTCTGAACCAGACCACGGAGTTGTCTCAAGCACGTCAGACTACGGAGGCACAAGAGGCTTTTTGCTGAGAGCTCGCTCACCTCTAGCAGTGCAGATTTTACAGTGCTATTTTCTAGTGTTTATTCAACCAGCTTTTCAATTCCCAAAGAATAGGGACACTTTCTTTGAAAAAATATACCACTTGCTCTCCTTGAGGAAGACTTTTCCAGTCCAATAAATTGCATCTCTCCTGACATGCATTCTTTCTCAGTTAATCTAATTTCTCCTATATGCCACTTTACTATCCCAAGCATTTTGATCAAACCGTTCTTACAGCACCATGCTCCTCTCCCACATGAAACCTCTCTCTTCATCTGTCCTTGCACATCTCTTCATGTCCATGGTGCATTTTCCTTTCTCTTCTCAGAATTTCAGTTAAACCACATAAAATGATGCATAAAGACTAGAGGGAAGTTTAAAAAGCCATGGAAGTGAGAAACAGGCTGGAACTGTGAATAGCAGTTAAGGGCTGTTTTCTGGTCAGCTGTGCAGCTCTAGCTCATTACATAAGAATGAGTGTAAAATCATTCTGCAGCTTCAAATAACTCCTATTTGTGTGTTTTCCACTTAATGTAAGAATTAGCTGGAGCAAACTGTACTGACCTTCTATGGAAGGCAGAGAAAGTTAAGAGGATCTAAAAGGTTTTGATACAGTAAGTGTGATACTATGCCAATCAGAACCAGTTTTTAGGATCCCGTAAGAACAAGAAACCACTGCAGGTTCTGTTTTAAGGAAGCAGGGAATAATAAAATTTAAACAGAATTATGAATGTTAATGCATTTTATAGCAGTCTCGTGTTTAGCCTCTGTCTCTTCCTATACATCAAAGCTTTACCTTTAGACAGCCTTCGGAAATACAGAACATCGAATCCACCCACGCTGAATGGGAGCCACCCAGGGTCAGCCTGCCATCTTCCCACTGACGACAGGCTGCCGAGAGAAGCACGCGCTCCCTGCTATTTTCGCTTATCTTTTGCTGCCGGCCAAGCTGGAGCTCTTCCCATAAATCCCAGTAATTCCCAAGCAGCTGATTTTCAGAAACAGAATTTTGGCCAGAAAAGCACAACTTCTTATATTTGAAGAAATTCAGAGCTAGTGAACAGCTACATTGTGGCTACTTATCAGGAAATTTTGATGGTTTAGTATGCCATTGTATTTTGAAATGCCTCTACAAGGAATTTTTTACTACCCTGTATGTCTGTATGTTTTACAAACCCACTCTGGAACTGTGAGACGTAAGGCTCTCTGAATCAGCCCCAATCGGGGGTGAGACCAATGGTGTGTATGGTTAGCATCTTAATATAAAGGAAGTCAGAAATGTCAAAACTTGTCAGGACTGCTCAATAGCATTCTCTCTCAGTACTACACATCTACTATAACTAAAGGACTAAGACATGTTTTAACCTGACATCCTCACAGTCAGCAAAAATTCAGTACTTATTTTCCCTGGTGACAGTCAGACGTGGCAGAGAACATTTTCCTTGGTTTCTGGGTGACCTTTATGGAAATCTGCTGCCTTTCTGTGGGATGCACGTACACTTCAAGTCTAAGTTCAGAGCGTGCAATTTCCCTCCCTGAAATTGTATTATTTTACCTTTACCTCTGCTTTTTTTTTCTGTGATTATCAAATCAAAGAAGGGATGATTGGTTTTTAAATTAATTTGTGAAAGGACAATCAAAGATGCTGATGGCTAGAAGGATGGGAATGAGTTTCTAATAGATCAAAAGGAAGCATTAATGAGCAGATGTGTCCTGAAAGTTTTCTTAAATGCAAGCACGATGACTGTCTCAAGACTGACTCATTACAAATACAGGTCTGCCTGTCACAGTACCAGGGAAGAGCTCTTACTGACTCTTCAGGAGCAAGGGAAAACAGCAGAAGAAGCCTCAGTTAGCAGTTCACATGTGAAGGAAAAATACAGTAGACTCCATTTAGTCCTTGCTCCCTCCGCAAACAAAATCATCCCAAGTGAAAACGCAGGAGGAGCAAGTAATTCAATTCTTCACCTCCCATCCTCCCGTCTAATGAGGACACGGGAGCTGTGACTTTTGTAGGAAGCGATCTCTGACCTCACACTGCACTCCAACTCTGGGTACCCAGAGCCCACAGACAGCTCATCCCCTCCAAGGGCCAAACTCTGCCGCTGCTCTTCACAGAACAGCTCAGACAAGAAATGTTCGCTGCACACAATATCCTTTTGTCCCACACAAGTGAAGCCTCTGAATAAAGAGCCCAGTGTATCACATGAGATCAAGGAATAAGAAACTAACCAGTAAGTGCAACTCCGGAGAGTCACTAGACTGTACCCTTCAGCCATTGCGCTGGGCTGGCACGGTTAAGGCAGCTTTGCAACTGAAAAGCAAAGCACTTGAGGCTGTATTTCTTTTTTTTCCCCCCACGTAATTTGAACTGATCTAGTTCACCATACAACTCAAATCAATCAAGCAGGCATGCTGGCTTGCAGTTCGGTTTACATTTATCTTTTCGGGTTCTTTTCCTTTTTTTTTTTGGGGAGGGATCTTTTTAGCTTAGAGATAAACTGTTCTCTGTCAGGAATAAAATCAGCCATCAATCCTGGCCGGCTGCACCTAAAATCCATTTTTAAAAAAACTCTAGGATATATATGCATTTTACTTTGAACTTCCTGCTAGACTGCATTTGCACTTACTTTAGTAAAAGGTTAGAACTTCTACATCTCTCGTTGCCTGAGGGAACCAAAAATATTAGCGCTGATTAAATATTTATTTTGCAGCAACATGAAATCTATCATGCTACAGAAAATTATTTTGAATGATACCTCTTTAGCAAGGCTGTGACTTACGGCTTTTCCTCTTACTAAGTTACACATTCAATAAAAATACAGCTGGGCCAAGAAAACTCTGTTTTGTTTTGGCAAAGCATCAGACGGCATCTTCTGGTTTGCCAACACAGGCAGAATCTTGTCGAACCGTGGGATGCTCTTGGATTTACTACCTATTAGCAAAACTATTAAGAAGCACTGAAAGGTTCCAGCCCCTTTTACGTATTCTCAGTCGAATCTCATTAGTTTGCACACAAAAATATAGGAGCCCTTTCCCACCTCTCAGGGAAAAATTAATAGGAGAGTGTTAAGTCTCATGTTACTAGGACTTCATTACTTTTACAAGCTATGCTAAATAATTAAACTGCACTTGTCAAATAAGTGATTAGAGAACATTTTGTGCTGCGGCATATGTTTTTACCGTCTGTTTACCTCAATTGACAAAATTAAATCATTCACAGAGTCTCCTGCACAACAGCGCAAACAACTGAGACCCTAACATTGGAGCGAGGGAGAGCTGTGGGACTCAAAGGACAAGCGTATATAGGATGTGATTAAAGAAAGAGCACTGGATTAAAGCCATAGATGAGGAAACTGAAAAAACAGAACCAAAGCTTGCTCTGAAGATGCTGCTGAATGACAATGACCTAGAAGCAAAGCTAGCTAACACCGTTTAGACCTGTAGCAGCTTCTAGACAGGCTTTCTATGGGGTCTCAGACCCTTAAAGTGGGCAAAAAGGCAGAGAATGGGTATGCGTTACCTAGACTAGGGCTAATGTTGTTCAGTGAACACTGACTTTCTCAACCTTTAATTTTCCTTGTTATCCATACGCCTGTAACTAGCTGCACATTTGCATGGATATTTCAGAGCGCATGTCACATTCTCATACACTTTCATAGTAATTTATTTTGGGAGAGGAAACGCTTTAGCTGGTATTAAGTAGCAGGGTACAGTAAAATGAAATATTCTGTAGTAAGCAGGATCCCTCTGGGTTGAAACAGAGGGGCTACTGTGTGAAATGACAAAGGTAGAAGAATTAGACTAGCAAGCTACCCTTCCAGCACATTCAGAAGGCAAGACCACTTCCGTGATGCCAGAAAACGAACAGAATTTCCCACATAGTGCGCATTGTCCTACCTCTCCACAGGTAGGTATGTTCTAGGAGACCACTCTGTTCAGTGGGATGACCCACACAGCCAAATGAAGTAGATGTAGCCAAACGAACACTTTCCTCTCCCGCCGATAGGAACTGATACGTTTGGCCAACTTGGCAATTTTTCAGAAGCAGACTTCTAAAGGTTGCTCAAAACAAAACACTGTCCAGCTGTAAATCCCTTCTGGTAGCAGCCGCACACATGCTGTACCAGCCTGCTGCTACCGAAACCACATCTGTTGTCCCAGGGCCGCAGCACACAGCCGGACCCGCTGCCCTGAACATCATCTTGATGTTCCAAGTTGGACTCCATCAATGAGCGCACACACACAATCTGCTATTTTTCAAATGTACTAGTCACCAAAAGCCGTATTTCCATTAAGGGGGAGAGAACGTACCTGATGCTCCCGTTCTCTCACGGCAGCAGAATTTCCCTGAATCGACACTTTTGGCAAAGTTATGTAACAGTGAGCACAGCATGCTTAACTCTCATCTGAGCTGACATTGTGAGCACAGTACAAGCATCAGGGTACCTCTTTACACCGAACTGTGTTCCAACCCAGAATGTGAATTTAAAAAACTTAAAAAAAAAAAATTTTAAAAAGTATATTTATTTCTTGGAAGAGAACAGCAAGCTACCCAGGCAAAACCACAGATTCTTGCAGTGGGGTTATTAAGTAAACAAAGTGCAAGAAACAAGATCCAATAGCTTTTAAACGCAGTAAAACTGACCTTTTAAAGCAAGCGCAGTTCTTCAATATAAGTAACAAATTTGGACTAGCAGTGCATTGGAAACGCGCCAAACAAACTCCCCAGACCACAGCACAACTCCTCCCTTTTGTCATCTGGAGCGCTTTTACAGCGCTGCCCGAACAGAAAGAAATGCCAAGGAAGCTCTCAGCGATAACCAAAATCGGTTTTGCAGCCTTGTGTACCGCTGTCCAGTCGAGGCATTTCTCCTGCGGTATGAAAGACTGTATTCCTTTACATTAAATGACTTAGCCATGAGCTTTCATGCAGAAGAAAACAGCAGCGATTTGATGGCTCAAATACATCTACTAATGGAGACAGCAATTTTCTTGTGTGGCACAGCCTCTTCTACTCCTTTTCAGAACTGAAGTATCCATTAAGAGTGACCCAGTGGTAGCAAAAACATGTGAAAAAAAAGACATCCTAAAGTTTGTTTTTAAATACTCTCAACAGTCAGTATTATGGCTATCAGGAATTTGTGAAAACCATAGGTATGCAATATGTTTTCAAGAGAGATGATGCATAAGAAACTCCATACTAAAAAATCACAACTGTTACTGCACAGCAACCAGCCAAACGTGTTGAGTAACCGAAGTCTTCTCTCCTTTCTACTTCACCACAGCTGCAAATCCCTTACCTACTAGCAAGAGTAATTCACCTTTTTTTTATCCTCTTCCAATCTCTTGTCCTCCCTCACCTTTCTCTTTTTCTTGGATGTCCATGAAAGCAGATGCAGCCTCCATATGCAGGGACACAGACTTAGTTCAGCCACCTTACTTTTATCAAACACAAGGGTGTTTCTCTTCTCTACTATAATCTTCCTATTGTTTTGTCTAATAATTTTCCCAATTCGGGTTTAGACTGCCATGTGTAAACCATACATACACATTAGTCCAGGGAAGGAGAGCAGTAGGGATGGTCAGCGTACAGTAATGAGAAGCCCAGTACCAAGTGCCCACCACCTGCCAGCAGGTCGGTTATCAGGGGTACTGGAAGATGAAATCCTCTGATACGCCTGGGCTCACCCTCGAATTACCCCAGGTAACTCTACTTTCGTAAAGTTTTACAGAAGAGCTTTTTCACAGCTCTTTTGACACAGCTGGAATTATGTGAAAACTCTCCTGAATAATTTTTTATGCACACATTCAGCCAGCACAACTCTTAGCTATTGCTCCTATCACACTACCGTGGAGTTACATTGTACATGCCTGTAAGGGAAGCTGTGCTAGTTAAGTGCAGTAGGATGACATAATTCTGAGCTCAAGATGATGGATTTTTCCATTTGCAAGACTTTGCACGGTAGCTCCTCATTAATTTTGGACATTGAAATTAATGAGCTTATCAAAGTAAGAAAAAGGAGTCAGGGCTGTTCTTGTTCAACACAGTGTTTTGTGTTTCTTCTAGTATAAAATTACTTTTTTGATCAATCATTTGAATATATTTTCTATGAAAAGGATCTCCTGCCTCTTAACCAGGATGCAGGTCCCTGTGGCTGATGAGAATGGAAAGACGAGTGGCCTCCACTCTCTCTCAGTATCCCATGCAGGTCTCAGAGCAAACATGTAAATTGCTACTTCTCCAGTTTTGGGGAAAGCATATTATTTTATACTAGGAATTCCATATAATCTGCTAAAAATTTACCCTGCCCTTTCTACTCACATGGATATTAAGATTGGCTAGAGAAGATCTGATGTTAAAGATGCCAGCATTATGCTGAGTAACTGAAGAAAATTCTGAATTCATTCAAGACTTTACTTATATCACAGAAGGGAGTCAATAAACATCATACATAAATTATTACTTTTCAGTGATCTCAATACAAAATGCAAGCTGCTAAGTCTATCACGAGAAATATTAGAAGATTATGCAGAAAGATCAGACAAGAGCAGGAATTGGCTCAGTACTAGTACGTATGACTGCAGCACCCAAAACCTGCAAACTCAGCGGTGCTGTACCCACCACCGTGTTTCTCCAAGGACCTGCTCAAAGACTTTTCAACCTTCCACCACCGAAACAAGAGTGACCTGCTCCAGCTCTGCTTTTGGAAATCCTGTGGCTGCCTGTACCACATTAGAGCCTTTGCTGGTGGAGATGTGGATTTAAAAGGCCTGGAGGGCCTCTTACGATAATCTGGTCTGACTTCCTGCCTGGCACAAGCTGTAATACCTCACGCAGCAATTTCTTTACAAAGCACAAGAACTTGTAACTCTACTAGAAGATATTTCAGAAAGAGATCTAATCTTGATTTAATTACTCCAAGTGATCTACCACATTCCTTTCTAAGAGTTTCCAATGGTTAATTACACCTACGGTATCGTATTGCCAATGTGAACTCCTCTTTCTTATCTTGCTGTGTTTTTGTCTGTTGGAGCCCTATCCTATCTCCCTAAACAGATATTTTTAGGTACTAACCACATCACACCTCTAAAATTCTCTTACTGAGATAAATAGTTTGCCTGCTTGGCTAATCAAAACAGGTATTCCTGAATCCAACGCACAGCAGCTGCGGTGGTATTATAGATAGCTTTTGACTATTAGAGACTAAAAGAGAAAAGTCAATTCAAGTGCGAGGGGGAGGCACCCAGCATCTTATTCAACAAGCTTTTCCAGCTTTCCTAGCAATCACCCACTTGTAAGACCTGGAAATTTGGGATAAATAGCACTGTGATATGCAGAGTTTCATTTACAACTGATGAATTCTAGCTCAAACTGGATCAGCAGTTACTAAATACTATAGTTAACTCATAAAGAAATAGACCGCTGATGGCAGGTGGTTTTCTACTGCTGAAATGTCAAAATCACATAAAAATCCTACTAACAGAAGACCCAGTACTTCTGCAGGCATTGCCAAGGCAGACATCCAGGAGTGAGCAATATGTACCCTAAAATACTTCCAGTTGTGACTCTGGGAAACAAAATGAGTAAATTTCCACTACTGCTGTCATGCTATATTACTTAGACATTTATATTACTGTAGCATTCAGAGGCTCCACATAAGGCTCTCTTGTGTTCGGTGATCTGCTACAGACAGAGTGAGCTTAATTCGTTTTTGCAACGTTTGCCCAGTTCTTGTATGGCTGAATCTTGGTGAGGAGACAGAAGGAGGACTTGTGTCCTCCCTGGATCGTGGACGCTGATGAGATCAGTGTACAAAGACTGCTCAGAACTAGAATTTCTTCTGGCATTTACTAAATCTCTGTACTACCCATGTGATTCTCAACACATTATAAAGTTCCTTAGCTTTCTTAGCCCTGTTCCAGATGGGCTTTGGGTCCTTCACACTGATTCGGTGCGGAACAGCAGCGTCTTGCTGTCTCAGAGATCTGTTATATATGCACACACCTTTGTAACTGCAAATACATGCATATACTCTCCATGCACTAATACAAAGCAAGAATATGCAAAGCCAGATTATCTGCTATTTACAACATCACTTTAAAATTTTCCACAACAAAAAACACCTCATTACTTTTTCACAACGCTTCTGTTTTTTCCATTAATATTTCACATTTCTACTCACTTGTGGTTTCAAACAGTTTACATTTTGCATAGTTTAGCTGATTTTTTTTTTTAGTCTCCCTCTTCCCCTCCCATCCTGTTCCAAGGATGCCCCTCTGCAAAACAGGAACACAGTTTATGTAGATGTATCAGCTTTTACTGGTTTAAGGTGTCAGCAGATTTAAAAAAAATATTCCTTTTAATCACACTCCCATTTGGAACGCGTTTGACTTGAAATAGGTGCACAAAATCCAGCTAACAACTCTGCGAGCTTTTACTTTAACCACCAATAAAAACCAAAACGGGCAAATATGGGAGAGAAGGAAAACGGCACCCAAGCATATCTCCCTTCCTTGGTATCCTCTGAATGGCTATTAAACTTGAAACTATTACCTGTGACTGAAAAGTAATTATATATTTCTGTAATGCTCTCAACAGGTCCATGCTACAGCTGCCTGTCAGAACAACTTGCTATCGTACACCTGGTTATGTTCTTTGACATAGTTGCTTCATTTTCTAGTTAACACAGCACATGAATGTCAGCATCCTCACTAGCAATGAAAGAAATAAAAAGATAAAAATCTCGTTTTTAACACCCCTTGCTGTTGGTAACATATTGAAAGATCTTCTGACTTTTGCTTATCTAGCAGATGCATACAGAATCCATTTCCAGAATGCAGCCTGAATCATGTCATATAGAAGAAGAGGAAATACTCACTCCTAGAAGAGTTCACTCCTCCTCTACAGATGCACTTATTTAACTATGTAACTAATAAACTCCCACCACTGCATCTCAAAACCCAAAAATCTGCTACAAGGCTACTTATTTTATCAGCATAGAGTCTAATATTTCATTTTCAAACTGCAAAAAAGTTCTCCTTATAAGTGAGGATTTTAATTGACTGAGTAGTGAAAACTATAGAGTGAGTCTGCTGAGAAATAATTACCTGTAAATTCCTTATAAGCAAAAAGAAGTTTCCAAATCTATACAGCTATCCTATTTTGATTAAAGGACCAAACAGCGGCTTAGCAGCAATAAAGAATAATCAAATGTTGTTACATTAATTCTGCAATATTCTCTCCTTTCCTTTCTGTGCTTCGCAATACTGACCCACACTGTCTATGATCTACTCTGAAACGCTGAGCGTATTTGTTAAAAATTACCTCCAACTAACTCAAACATCTTACTAAAGTGAAATAAAAAAATCTTACCTTATTAGAGCTTCATTTTCTGTTCTTTCACTGCAAAGAGTAGAGAAATCTGTGTTAAAGATCCATTCAGCAAAAAGCACTTTCTGAGGTTATTATTTTAATTTCACTTCGATTAACACCAAAACTGTGGGGTTCTTTTTACGTAACTGAAATAAATTTCTGTTATTTTGGAGGGTTAATCATTCTCAACACTCCGCGGTGGAGGCCTGTATTTATTTACTACCTTAACTAGCTGTTCTGAACAAACATTTCAAATGCTTTGTAAATATCAATACAAACAACTGATCTAGTCAATTCATCATCTGAACTGCAGCCTGATTAGGAATGCTTTACAGGTTTATTTTCACTGCAAGCAGTATTTTACGACCAGTATTTGTATGCTACTAAATTTATTGGGCACTTCGTATCTTCTATTATAAGAAGATGGACTTGCACTGCAGTAAGCCCATTTAAACAGTTCCCCAGCCTGGAAGGTTTTTTTAAAAGCAGCTGTTTGCTGCTCAGTCCCCAAACAGGCAGGGTCAGCAGCGGTTGTAGAAGAATGAAAGCATCAAGCCATTTCATTAAACATCTGCTTCAACTAAGCCATTCTAAATGGCACATTTGCCAGTAGCTTACCTACGGACATCACAAAACCTGACAAAACAAACAGGCTTTAAGACTATTCTGAAAAAGTTCTGGCAGGACTCAGAACAATCAACGAATTTTGAGGCCTGCAAAACTATTAATCAACCTATAATTTCTTTGTGACTTTCTTTCAATCCTTTACAACCAAGGAGAACTATTTGCTGGCATCAGCGTTGTAATTGGGAATTGGATTCTGGTAACTGAAGTAAATGGGAATTTTTTGCCACTAATTTATGCAAGAACAGAATCACACTTTATCTTACTGCGTTTTCTAAATTAGCATGATACACAGCGTGAAATAGAAAACAAAAGGCCAAGTCTAATAAAATCTGACAATTATTATTGGTGTTTGTTGAAAAGCAGAGAAAATCATGCTGAGCCATAGGCAAAGCATCTCAACCTCTAGCACTTTCTATATTCTTCATTCGCCATCACTCAGAAATTTACAGATGAAGGGAAAACAAGGAGAGACCTTGTTCATCTTCGTCAAGGACGAATTCGAAGCTTGGCGTCAAAGATGTGATCAATTCAACTGTTGAAGAGTTGAATTCTCTGCTCTATGATGAAAATACTGTAGTAACAGAGTCTTCTAGGAATGGCTGTGAACCTGTCAATCTAAGGCAAGGAAAGCGTAAGGGAATAGCAGAAGTGCCTCTTCCCTTATCTTAGACTATGTTCACCTGGTATTTTACGAGACACCTGTAAAATGAGACTATTTCAGAAACAGAACAGGTAAACTTAAAAAGAGACACCCCTGAAGTGCAGAAATTCATTAAATTAAACATGCATTTTAAGAAAAGGCATGAGATCTCGTTTTTATGAATCAGCTTGTCAGAGCTGACATTTATAATGTCTGATTTACCACAGCTGAGTAGCTGCACATGTACACCTACAAAGCAAGAGGAATAACTATAAGGTCACTTCATTACTAAGTAAAAGATACAGAAAAATTTAGTTTTCCACAGCTCTTTCTGATCATCAGCTAATAGAACATGCATCGACACCAGATTACTTCACATTTACCCATCTGGCTTTAGGGGTGGGTCACCCACCAGAGGTAATTTAAGAAAAGTTTTGCGTGCATTGCAGGCATCAAGGGACAGAACCCGGAGGTATTCTATCACTGGATGCTAAGCAGAGTTTCAATAGGATTGAGTGGGATTTATTACAGCACGAGCCAAATCCTTCTTACTTTTCTCATGCAAAACACCCATTGAAGCCAGCCAGAGTGCAACTGAGGACATATTATGTCCCTGATTCTTTATTACTCACCTGTCCCAATACTACAGCAGTCCACAGCACAAAGTTTATGGGACCAGAATGGTTCTTTGTGGGCAGCGAAAGGATTATCTTACAGGATAGCCTGTTTTAACCACAAAGCAGGTACAGAGGCAAGTCTGAAGAAGACTAAAAGTCATCCTGGACTTGTGACAAGATCCACAGCTTTTGAAGTGAAGTATTTCTATGCTAGAAACACAGCACAGGCTGCTTTGAAGCATATTTAACTCATCCTACGTACTTTTAAAAGAAGAATGAAAGCTGACTTTGGCAGGGTTTATGACTCCCAATTAAAAAAAAAAATCCTAGCATGCTTAAAGAAACAGTTTGCATAAGTTTACCTTATCTGATCTAGCTGTTGATAACAGGGCAAGCTGTAATGGGGGCCATGAGCACCTCCCATCATACATTCTCACAGGACCTGCTGCCTGCCTAGCTTGATGGTCTCAGCAGACATCTGGCCAAGAGGACCATGTCTTACAGAAAGAAGGGCCCATTATTATTCTACATCAGGTGGCAGGAACCTTCTCTCTATCTTCAGATGATCTAGCTTTTATTCAAGGGGAGATAACCCAACCCCAGCACGCCCGAAACCACACCGGGCAAGCGAGGCTCCAAGCGTTCAATGGTCCCTGCAGAAGCCTTGTCAGGCTTTCTGCCTCATCTGACTCTGACACCTTGGCAAAGAGTTTCATGTGGGCTCTTTGCTTTCACATAAAAATATAACATTCCCTGTTAACTGCTTGCACTGCTTTCATGCTTAGTGACCTCCTTGCTTAGATGGAGGGAAAGGCTTCTAAAAAAAAAAAAAGAAGACATTTTCATTGCAATATTCAGATGTGTCATATTTCTAAGCATACGCCTCTTTACAGTAAAAACCATACTTGCTGCCTGTCACCAAATGTGTTAACTTTGGATGCACTCTGGAGGGATTTTAGCAGACTGCCTCAAAAGCACACCAACACAATTAAGTCAAACTAAGCAGACAACTGTCCACACTCAGTGACAAAAGGCTCTGTAATTTCAACAAGGTATTTACCATTATCCTTTCAATTCAGATACAAAAAAAATCAGAAATTTTTTGCAAGCTCCATCTTCTTCAGAACAACTCCTTATGAATCAGTTTTGTAAATACTAACACTAAAAAAACCCACTGACAGAGATTGTTTTAACAATGTCCTTTGCTACTCATGCTGTTCATGAGACTTCTTAAAGAAGACCCACCACCAACTCCAGGGGAACCACAAAATACTAATGCTGCCAAATTGATTAGACAGCAGAGTAGATGTAGATGAAAATTTCCTCCTTTACCAGACTTTGAAAACTCTTGACTGCATGGAGTTGTACACATAGAAGCGTTCCCTTTTCTTTCAGTCATTATTATTTCATTTTTTCTGTTGCATGCTGTTCAGCAGAAATTGCAAAGCTGAAGATACAGCAACATATCTTCCCATTAACCTAAGCGTGGTTTTGATCCCTACAGTGAATACACTCAATTAGCTAAAACAAGTTCTTCCAAAATGATTCAGCAGTTATCTGGTAGGCAGTAGGAGAAAAGGTATTTAGTTGCACTTCACAAAATTTAGATATAAATGACATAGTCTGCCCAAATCTTTGAACAGCTATCACGTTAAGGATGAGGGCACTACTGTTCCTTTTATACATATTTTATTATCCACACAAATCCCATTCATCCTACTAAAAATTACTTTTAGGCTCCTGAAATCCTTCACAGACGTCTTCAAAAAGAAACAAACAACTAGGGGGAAAATTATTTAAAGTTACCAAAAGATGTAAATCTTTTCAGTCTTCTAGACAGATTCACCATCATCCCAGAATTTGCTTCAGTTTACTTTTGTAGTCGTAGTGATGCAGTGATGTTCAGAGGTACACAAGGAGACTGACTGAGCAAAGCAACTACAATTTCCTTTCTCACAAAAGATCACAGAAAGCCAACCAGGCCTGGAAAGGCCACCGAGTTCTCACTCCATCAGAGCCGAGGGAGGAAAAAGAAAGGGGTGTGGGACCAAGGATCCCGACTAGGAGATAAATTAATTCCTAAAGCCACTCCAGTAAGTTTGGCTTTCAGTTCTGCTGTTCAGCAGCTCCCAGTAAGAATCAAAAGGCATGTCAGTGAAAAAAATAACAACCAAACTCAGAAAAAAAAACCCAGATCAAGAGGGAAAATCTCACTGACCTCCGTCAGCAAAGCTCTTCCTCAAGTTGCAAGGAACTCTGCTGGCACAGAAATGTCATTTGATTCTTCCTGCCCCACCAGTCTTGACTCGAGGCCATGTGATTTCACAGTTCAGCACTTGCAGTAGTTCGCAAGTTGTGCCCCCCGCTTTGTACAGTGAAAAGCCGTGACTGCAGCATGCCAAAGTCTAAACTGTGACAGGCATTTTCATTTCCTAAACTCTACACAGCGTGCCTTGGATTGTTTGGCGCTTTCCTTAGGGAGACACGGTCTCTGCGGGTGTAGGGAGGCTGTAGATATGCCCGTGTACACAGCTTAAACTCCTGGATCTACAGATACACCCTGACGACACTTACTACCAGTACAATGCTAATCATAATTATCATGCGGGTGTATGCTCTCTGCAGGATAAAAGGCTAGAAGAAAGCCCGTGTTTAGATTGGACAGCAGAGACAAAATCATAGCTGGAAGGCAGAAAACACATAGAAAAGTTCCATATAAGGCAAATGGATAGATTAAAAATTAACCATTGTTGCCAAAAAACGGCATATAACCCCACCCACAGCTACACGTGCCTACACATAGCTACCGGCTGCAAGAGGAGTATGTGGTCGTGTTCTGCTGCCCCACCAGCACCACCAGTCACAGAGCCACTGTCTCATGTCTGTCCTTCTCCCCGAGGAAGTGCTGAACACGCAAGCACGTTCCTCTTTCTTCACCCACCATTTATTATTGGTCTTGGTGACTGGCTGCCATAGAAATCATAAAGTTCAATGATTTTTTGGAAGCTAGTCCTTCTGGGACTAAGAAGTCTGAAACTTCAGCCAGGTATCTTGACTCAACTGTTCAGAGGTGGAACAATGAGGAAACAAAAATCACCACTGCTACTGCTGTATGTTTGCTGAGACCATCCTAAAGACTTAAAAACTCACAGGGGCTTTACTGAAAATGCTACAAACACGCTGTCCAGAAACTACTAACCTCTCCAGTAAACGAGTCGTCCACAGACAGTAATGTCTATAGCCCTGTTTTGCCAGCATTTCCATTACAATTCTCTGTTTTAACGACGAATTAACAAGATTAAAATATACTTTGGCTGGCAGACCTTCAAGTTGTATTACAGTACATTTTATTTACATTATAAATGTTAATGTCACAATTTTCCTTGACTTAGAAAAGGACAAAGATAAATTAATTTATTTTAAAATAAAAACTGTACCAAAAAGAATTGATTCAAATCCTCAAACTTATTTCTCTACTCTTTTAAAAAATTATATTATTTGTGCCATTAAAAGGAAAAGCTAACGTATTACTGTAACATAGGGATTCATAGAATTCAAGAGAGCTAAGCAGATCTCAGAAAAGGGCAGCTGTTCTCTCTGTGCGTAACATAATCACATGCCTAAAACCCAATTATCTTCTCCCTCTGAAAGATATTTAAGGATGTTATCTCTGTAGTGCCCGGCCCCGTGCCACCGAAAGCGCAACGATGCACATTGTAGTTAATGAGAAACCTTCCATTCACCTTAAGCTTGAAAAGCTCACCTAGGATCAAAAACCCAATCACGAAAGGCATCAGGATGTTGAAAATGAGCCTTTGTGCAGATTTCTGAACTACCGATGTTCATCACTTTTCTGAGTATTGCCCAAAACTTCACAAAAACCTAACAATATTCAAATCTGAGGGGAACCTTCGAGCTTTAAATGCAATGTATGAAAGTGGTGAAATGGGACGTTTTGGGGACCCAGGGGTATTCATCCCACCTGTGTTTAACCATATACTGCAGTTACTGGTGGAAGTTACCAATTCTGACGCTGGCAGTGCAAACAGCACCCTGGAATTTTCTTCTCAGCTTACTGAAGAGAAACCCAGAGAGCAGACAAGCTGAAACAGCCAAAACAAAGTGAGACACTTCATCTGTAGATTCAGACTGCTTTATACCAGATGCCTGATTTTAATCATTGCCTGTATGTCTGAGTAAGCATGAACTACAGCAGAGATAAGACTTGGACCTTCAAACCTTGTATAAGAGAGCACGTATTTCTCTGGTTATAATCAGCCCACTGATAAGAGAACAATTATGGCTGTCTTAATTGCCCCTAGTCTGTCTTCTATGGGATGGCAGAATTAAAAAGGCTAGTATCTTCAAGGACAAACGTACAGTAAATATTGCTGCACAATCTCCCCAGCCAGGTAATGTCATTACTGAGTCCTGGAATAAAACATGACAGGCTTTGTCAGGTTATCTTTTCCACGGTGCCAGTCCCAATCCAACACATCCCAGAGCTTAAAGACTGGCAGCCTCCAACTCACAATAGATCCAGAACACATATTTTTTCCCCAGTGCTTTTTCCAATGGCTAAGTTGGCGGTGCCAGATGATGGATGGCGGATGACACCCATCAATCCTGCACACTGGAATGCAGCTCTTGCGGTAATTCCCATCCAAAATTAAAACAAGAAAGTTCACAAAAGCAGAGGTTTAATACATGCATCCAATGAGGAAAAAGAAATTATGGTGAACTAGTCTGTAGTACATTAACCGCTTTATCTTTAAGATGTTTTTTGTTACATCTCTTTCTTCTATTTTTTTTTCTACCTGTATGGCAAGCTCCCTCATTTAAGTCCCACGTGTAGCATATGTCCCAGTAAATCATCCCAATGCAGCCCAGAACTGTGGCACAGACTGCATGGCTTGAGCGAGGAATATGTCCCTAAGCTCTGCATACATTTTGAAAGCTATGAAAAATACCCAATGAATAAATAAAATGGAAATCTGCCATTTGAAAGTCAGTGCAAAGCAAGCCTAGAGAGGAGAGCAATTGCTTATTCATGGTACAGTAAAGATTTTAAGGAGTACTGTACAACAACACTATACAATCATCAGGCCAGCAATTCTGCTGGGAAGTGGTTTTCCAATCTCAGTTTTGGTTGTCTATATGAGGAATAGACAATGAAACAGTAACATGTAGTTTTAAGAAGGGCTTTGGAAAATGTCTCCCTATGCCGAGTATATGCAGCGCATACAAATCTTCACTGAAACACAGTTACGTTTAAGTAGTCTCTGCAGCTGCCTAACTTCTCTTCATCATTTGCGGGGAGGTGGTAAACACCACTAGCGACAATGACATAATTTGCTAGTGATAACTAGCAAAATTAAATTAAAATTCATTTAAAAATTCAAAATATTGTTGAATCAAGATTTTCTGGTTAAGCTAACAGGATAAAAGCCCTAAGAAATGGTATTTGCTATATTTTCTGGAGCTAAGGTCAAGAATACTGAAGCTCCAGGGTTTTTTGAAGGGTGGAATTGGGCTAAACTCTGATTAAGAGACAAACTGACAGATTTAGACATTTGTTTAGTATCAAAGCCGATCTGCTGCAATTGCCTTTTATGTTTCTTTCTAAAAAAAAAAAATCTATCAAAGTACTCAAATTCAAAACTGCGGTCCTGCACAATGAAAACTTTTGAATGTCCGACTAGCAGGAAAGGGAAAAGTGGTATTTCCCCTATTTTTGATGCTCCATTAAAAAAGGCTTTATTTACATTTCTGTATTTTCAGAAAGAAGGTGGTATTTGCTTGCTTTTTCCCCCAATATATCTCCTCAGCTGCCAGGTTTATGAGGTATTTGCAGTTGTAACCCAACAGACAAATCCTTTGTTACAGAGAACAAATAACGGGGATTTACAAAGCTGCAATTATACTGAGAGGGTTTATGCATAAGGATGTATTAAAAGAAACGCTATACGCAAAATATTTTTTTTTAAGAAATCCTCTGAGCTTTATCAACATTTACGCTAAGGACCCTTCTATAACGTTACCATTAAAGGGATTTTAAGCGCACATCATCCCCAAAGGATGCCAAGCTCTCCTATGTAGGCTGAAGTTGGTAGCATGTATCTGTTTTCCCGTTAGCAGGTGGCAATAAATCAGCAAATCTGGAGCCCAAAGCAATAAACCACACTAAAGGTAGATGATGTACTCCAGCAACCAGCCAAAGCACGTCAGCTGCTGCAAGCCTTGGCAGTGAAACGGGAGCAGAGACCGAAAGGCTGTGCCTACAGTCCCCACCAGCTGCCACCGAGCAGCCGCGGGGTTGCACGATGAGCACGAGCAGGAGAACAAATGACCGCTGAGCCCACTCCGGCTACAGACCAGGCTCACTGCCGACACCAGGTGCCGCCGGCAAGTGAATGACAACGCATCGGTTGAGTAACGCACCGCCAAGGTGTGAACGACCATGTTCTTGTCTTTGCGCTGGTCCACCTGGTCAAGAAAGGCACCTGGACACACAGGAGTGGGATGATCCAACTCATGGTGGATGCAGTCAGTCTTTTGGATCTCCTGTTTTCCCAGCAGCCTCCTGACAACAGGCACTCCCTGTGCACCGGAGACCTGCGTTGGCTGCACGGCATTCCCCAGCGGACCCCTACCAGTTACAGCTGTGTCTGAGGATGCTCTGAGGTGAACTGCCAGCCAGCTTGTCCCAAGACTACAGAAACACAACATCAAAGATGACTTCAGCATAGCCTGGTCCAAACTAAACAAGATGTTAAGTTTCACTTTTATATACTCCATTAGCAGAATCTAGCTGAGAAGTTATTTTACAGTATGATGCATATTCTTTAGTTATCAATGGCTATCGCAATCTCTGTTGTTAAAAGTCAGGAAGATTTCTACATCTCCTTGCAATAAAACATTAAGTTGGGAGCCACAAAATCAAAACATTTTGTATAAAGGTATCCTGAGATCCTTTTGATCCTACTGGCTTACTGTTCAACTAAAATGGGAGAATCTGACTGTTAGTCAAGAAACTATAGTAAATAAAACTGGAACTATTTTCCCAAACCTCTTCTCTAAGATTAGTGACTCATTATCATAGTTTACATTTTGTAAATAATTACTTATTGGCGGGCAGTAGCATGCAGAGTTCTGTATTGGATTTTTAAGGTTACCCTTCAACGCACCAAAACAGTTACTAGTGCTATATATGCCAAAAAATACACTAGTTTATTATTAATTGCTTTGATGGAGACAGGCACTACGATTAATTAGATGGTCAAGAGAAATTCAGATCAAATGTAACAGACATCAGTACCCCAAGTAATAGGCCTCCCACGTAGAACTTTTTTTTTAATATATTAATAATAATGTTTTGACTTTTGGCACGGATCCCTGAACCAGACAGAGCTGCAGGAAGGCAGTGCGACAAGAATGCGCAGGGAGAGACGAAGTGGTATGTGGCACGTGCAGCAAATCCACGGCACGAGGGGGCTCAGTGGTCCTCATTTGACAGGACGGAGGAATGGGTAGCATAACCTCCACTATCCTTCCACGTCAGCATAGAGCTGGTTGCAAAAGCAGATGCTGAAAGCCCGCTGCTAGGGGAGACAGGCAGAGAAGCAAGACAGAGAGAATACAGGGGAGAGGCAGAGGTTCATAGTCTTCCAGCCTGATCACTCTGAGGTGGGATTCCATGTCCATAGGTAATATTAGACACAAAATACCCTCCTTTCTCCTTTCTCTAATTTGTTCAGAAAATTTGTTTGATACTTGTTTTGCTTCCTGCTTACAACGAAGGAATTCTCTTCTGCAAATGCATCAGAAGTACAATATAAGAAAGCGACTGAATATTGCAGCTAAGCTACGATGGAATAGAAATCTGCATTTTTCATTTCACAAACCAGAAGCCCTTTTGTTGCATATAATATTTCAACATTGTTTGTTTTTTGTAATTTCATGATCGATCTATGACTTTCCTATTTGGGAACGGTCATATGGACTACGTAATGGAAAAGCTCTATAACTTATCTGAATCATTATTTTATTTTGTTCTCCTGTGGTTCCAATTGTTCATCATTAATTAGATCCAGCCATAACATCTCATTGTGCAAAAGGCATACTCTGTTTTAATCAAAATCTTGGACGGCATTTTGGATGGCATCTTTAACAACTTGGACAGAATATTCTGTGGTTTTTCCTCACCGATGAAGAATCAAAACGATTAACTATGAACATGTCTTCCACCGAATGCTGACAGTTATCAGGTTATTTTGATCAACATCTGCCTGTTTCATGGACCCATTTTAGATTTCCTTGTGTTTTTTACCTGGTTTCCTCACTCAAAACAATAATGAACTGTAAACCTGTCCCATAGGATGCATCCGTGGTGAAATCTTAAATAATTTTTTAATTTCTCATTTTATGCTATGCTGAAAGTGATGCTGTAAACACAAATGATGGCTGGGATAGTCTCATCTATTTGAAATCAGACCTTTTTATTTACGATGTTCAAATGATTTTCCCCATTGTTTTAGCAGCAAAGAGAAACGGCCAGTGTTTGGGAATGCAACACGCCAACAAGTTCGTGCTTACGGACTGTCTTTGTAGATGTATTTTGGTGACAAGGTACTGATTCAGATTATCCTCACAGGTATTTACTGACGACAAAAATCTGAAAAATGTCTCCTTGGCAGGAATAAGCACAGCACTCTGCTTTTTCCTATCAATATATAAATTGTTAATCAATGGCACTTTTTATTTTGGTGCTGCTGTTTTGAGAACTCTTGCCAGGTTTTACATTTTGCTCCGTAAGCTCTACCCAGTTGTTTTAGGTTGGGCCACTCAGCAGCTTCTTTTCTGCTGCCTCTCCCTGCCACAGCCCCGAGGAATCACCGACTGACAAACGAGACATTTGCTGTTGCCTAATCACCTGTTTGTAGCAGCTCTGTCACCAACGAAAAGCAAAAAAGGTGAAACAGCCACTAAATCAGTCAGTGCTGTAAGGACTGTAAGAAAATTACAGACCATCCTATTATCCAGCTATAGTTGTCTAGAGTTCAGGAAACCAAGATCGTAACAGCTTATAGCTATGCAACTACACCATCTGCCTGACTGTAGTATACAAATTAGCAAAATCCAACACGCTGTCTAGCCATCAGTTCTTCCTGCTTGCCTCCCCTTTGCAAGAGTACAGGCGATTGTTTTATAACAAATTACATTATATCATAAATTATATCATCCTCACATCACACTGTATTATGTAATTACAGATAGATGTAAAAATTTCTTTACTTTTCTTTACTTTTAATCTTCTAACTTTTTCAAATTACGAAAAGCTTTCAATCACAGCCTGAAAGGAAATCTAATAAGCTATATTTGCACATACAAGTGGTGATTTTGGATGCCCGGGCGTTTCGCTGACAAACTGAAATGTCTTTAATGGAACTTTGTTTCCAGTAAGAACCGAATACCATCTTTCAGATGTTCTAGGTTATGCACTCTAAAATGGCCTTATGCCAAATCATGAGTCACTTTTGAGAATTTAAGATCCTGTCTCTAGTAACAAAAACTAGCAAAAAATAAATTCCTTAACTATTATCAGAGTAGCACCATAATTTGGAGAAAATGAAAAGCCCACTTTGGTTTGTTTCTTTCCTAAAGCAAAACAAAACACCACAGAAAAGATTTTCAACTGACAAGTTAAAAAAAAAAAACCAAACCCAAAACACACAAAAATAAGCCTCTCTTAAATGGAGGAAAAAATTCATACTTTAACTTTCTCACAAATTAAACAACTTCTACCTGTATTTCAAAAGAACAATCAAAACAGCGGTAACAAAAGCTTGTCTACTTTTTTGATGTAACGTATGCCATATCAGCCCATATTGAGCACTCTGGCTCTAGGTGCTTAAACCAAACATATCATATTTCTACCACTTAATATAAACGCTAATGGACAAAACCTCAAAAAATTCACCCAGCAAAACTATCATAAGTAGCGGTTTGCCCGCACAAGTCTTGGAGAATGGACATTTCAAAACTCTTGAATTCTGCTTTGCCCTGAGTTTACATACAATTGCTTCTGTTGCACAGCACAAAACCCTGCGTTCATATGAAAAGACACTGAAAAGCAGAGACCGGTGGGAAAGCAGCCCGCTTCCTTGTTGCACAACTTTTATATTCGTAATTCCTAGCAAGTTCTGTAAAGTGACGGGCAGACAGAATTTTGGGGGAAAAAAAATCCACCGTAGCTGAAATTGTGTTGGTTTGGTGCTACAGCACAGAAGACAGCAGCTCTATATGCCAGCACAGCAGGAAAAAAACTCAATTGCTTTTACTAGACAAGCATTTAGTGCAACTAGTATAATCTGCAGTGACATTTTCCCCTGTCCATTATGTAAGCTGACAGCTAAACTTTTGCTTTTATACAGTACATTGCCGATCTCCAACACAGTGCCTTATCAGCTTTCTCTCCATTTTTAAGATATTTTAGTAGCAAAAGAGGGGAGACTTATCTAGATTCTTGAGATTCCTTCTAAAACTCCTGTTTTCTTCCGTTTTGTGTTTATGTTGCTATGCAAACACCAGTTCAGACAGGCTTCAATAGGAACTGTTACTTGTTTAGCTAGCATGGCTCATATTCTATATCTAACAACTTCTCTGAGAAGTTTAACTCTCCACAGAAAGTCTTTTAAAAGGTAAGAAAAAAATCCAGGAAATTCCACGAAAAAAACCTGGGATTTCAAAAATCAAGGACTATCAATCCATTTTACCAGTGTCATTCCCTAATACCTCTTTTCTAAATTTCAGGGAAAAAGTGAAAAAGCAAGGAAATGGGTAGTTAGAGACATCACCACTTTTTATAACCCATGCGTCACACAGAACGTGAGAATATCCACCTTCACAGCAGCAGTTATCCTTGAAAATATTTTCAAAATGGCATTCAGCAGCAGACTGAGAGAGATCAGGACCTGCCCGCAGAAAGAGTGAAACAGATAATGCCAGACCTGCTGTGGTAAAACACCAGTTCAGAACTCCAAGACACTTAAATTAACAGTTAATTCTGTCCCAATCTTTCCATCCATCTATCTGCTGTTATCCACCTCAGTGCTGCCACTGGGTAAAGTTGATATCTTAATCCTACAAGCTAGCCAGCTCCTATAGACTGACTTGTTTTTGACGTATTTTGATAGACAAATAAAGCTCGCTAAGTGCCAACAAGTCTGCATATTTAGGATTCAGTACTCAAAGAAGCAAGTGATTATAATCTAGTGATTTTGCAAGCCAAGTTCATAAGGGCTCTAAATACAGCACATAGCATCAAAAGACCTCATCAGCCAGACATCTGAGTACCAGAAGGAGATGCAAGGCATAAAAGAAATCAAACTTTCAAAAACAACGTACGGAATTGATTAGGTAACACTGAAAGAATGAGTCTTACAGGAGACACTTTATTGTGTATATATGCCAAACATGTTTATGATTTCTCTTAAAAGACCTATCTTGCATTATCCTGATAGTAACAGTTCGTTGCCACTCCTGCCTTCCCACACTGTGTATCCCACAATAGACAGTGCTGCCTGCATTAGACAGTGTCCCTTCCAGGTGCAAACCACCTCCTCAAAGGGTACTAAAAACATCCTACTCTGATGCTCTCAGAGCCGGATCATGAGCAGAAATCTCTGACTTTCCCAATCTGAGGCATAAGCATACAGCCTATAAGCACAGACGGCGTCGCAGAGCTTGCCAGGCTACCTACGGGTGCAAGAGAAGCGTCGATAGCTCGACCAGCTCTGCAGAGCATGATGCAGCCTGGAAATCTCCCTCTCCTGAAGAACTGCACATTTGCTGAACCATGCCGCTGATGCTACCGCGTGCTTCTGACCGAAAGCCACCTCTGCGGGAAGCCTTCTCGCAGGAGCGGTGGGCTGGATGTAGGACGGCGGCAGCCGCCGTGCCAGCTCACTGAGCGCCCCAGGGTGCCTTATCTAGGCGGTACCAATGACCAGCTCTCCCGCACACAAAACCCTCCCGTAGACAGACCACAGCAGATGAACGCGCCTGTGAGCACCCCAACGCCAGGATCGGAAGACAGTTTGGAAAAGCATTACACGAGGAGGACACAAATCCATGAAAACCACTAACAAACTCACTCAGAAACCTCATGATGCTCATGCAGGGAGCAGTAATAGGCATTTAAATATAAAATCTAACATCTACCCCTATACCAGACAATGCTCTCTGTCTTCCATCGAGATTGTGAACAGGGGCTGAGAAGCCTGCCTATGCCTACCAGCCGGACAGGACTGTGAAACAGAGCAGTAAAGCTGATGCTCTGCCCTTTTTCAGAAAACAGATGCTGAATGAGACAAGGAACAGGAAAGAACAACCTTAAGCTGCCTAAGCACAAATAGAATTTTTCTCCTTATTACAGCATAAAAAACATGGGGGGG
>VZSC01005210.1:348861-360898 GCA_013398225.1 Steatornis caripensis
TAATTCAGCAGAAACATAACTTGAAGATAAGTGTTGACAGAAAATGAAATTTATTGACTCAAAAATATAATGCATTTGCCAGCTGAAATTCAGCAACTGATCCACAAATGTTCAAAAGATACAAAAATATGTGCTATGCTGCACATCCAGAGATAACAAAAGAGTACGGTAACTTAATTCAGTAGGTTTTGTTACATTTGTTGAATTATATAATGTTGATTAGAAGACATTACCTTGAACTAAAAAGGGAAGAGCATTAATTGCTTTAAATATTAATACCACCGAATAACTGACACATAAAGGTATAAGGACTCTTACACTGAGTTTTCACAAACTTTTGCCAAGTTTTTCATAAAGATATCAGTAAGCAAGAAATACAACAAAATTCACCAATGAGATTCTGCATTACATTAGAAAAAAACCCCAAGTGATACAGTCTGAAGAAAACCAAAAAAGAGCACAGTATAAATTTAATCCCTAAATCAAGACATTAGGCTTGACATATACAGATGGCTGGGTATAGTGATTCCAAATTTAGTACTGGAGATAAAATTATTTCTATCTTCAAAACACACTGTAAGAAGATAATTTTGCTCACAAAACTGTTGAACTTTGGAAAATATTAAGCTTGTATCACCCACCTTTATTCTTGCCTTTCTCATTTCTCAGGCAGTAATAACCACTGAAGTCAACCTCAGCTGTACTTACACTAAGTTTCATTGTGGAGTCCCGACCTCTGATTTCAAACATTGCACGAAGATGCGTATTTATTAAAAATACATAATGTTGACTGAATTTCAAAACCCATTGTTGGGATCGTAACTTTTTTTTCTGACATACCACTTCTGGGCAGTACTTAAGGTCATAACCTGCCTTTGATATTCACCGAGACTTTTTCACATGGAAATGAGATGGTAATTCCACCCCTTTGATATTATTGAAAAGGTAGCTTGTTCACTACTAGGAACATTATTGAAGAAAACACATCCTAAGTAAATTAACCATAAAGTACCACAAAGACTGCTGGCATCTGCTGGCTATATCCTAGTAGCTCAGATTTGCCGTTCTGATACTGTATATAAAAGGAGTAACATCAGACACTATTTTTTCTGACTCAGTTAAAAAACATCCATCCGAAAATACAAAAAGCATGCAACAAACATGAATCCCCAAAGACTATCCTCAATACAGATCAGCTCAGCAAAAGTAAGCGTTTAAACTGTAACTTCTGATCTGCCCATCTGCTTTCCCCGCTTAGCCCTGCTCTCCAGATGGGAAAACAGGTGAGGTCTTGAATTACTCATATGTCACTCTGTAGTTTTGCCCACACCCTTCTTCCTGTTACACCATCACCCCAGTGTTGTGAAATTTGGATCTCCTAACAGAGATTGCAGCTCTTAACCTTCACATAGCAATAGGTAAAGCTTAGTCCTATTCTATCCCATGCCTTGCAACATCTGCCAAGGTGAATCTCTCAAATTCTTCCTGCGTTTAAACCCCCTTTCTACATTTAAATACATTTTCTCTTAAAGAAGAAAAAATTATACTAAGGTTTTCACAATCCTAATTTGCAAATTGTTTCCAGCTCTTCTAGATTAGTTTACTTTCAAAAGCAAACACAGTAATATTATATTACTCTGATTTCCCAAACACGGATTTGATTACAACTGTGCAGGGCACACAATGCATTTGCTTCTTCCAGCTGCCCATGTTCACAAATGGCTTTCACTGACTTTAGGAGATCTTTGCAGAAGTACAGGATGTTCCACTCAGCCAAAGCTATCTAAAGAAGCAAGACCTAAAGAAATATTGACAAGATTGGGCATGGTGTATCAGGAAATCCTTAGCAACAAAAGATTAAAAAAACCCCTCAGACTGTAGATTTGATCTTGTAGATCTGGACTTACAAGTGGTAAAGGTCTGCCTTTAAATATCTTTCTTGCGCCATCAATTAATTAATTCAGCTGCAGACTTACGATCATCAAAATGGACTACGGCTTTATCTACGTACATGTGTTTTGAAGAGACTGAGCTCAAGTTATAACTTGGCTTGCAGTCGAACATCACAGAGTCCAAGCTTTTCGTCTTATCGCACATTATGCTTGCCCGGACAGCAAGCAATATCCTGTCAGCAATTCACTTCTCCTTTGCCTTCTGTCTCCAAGGTAAATTGCTGACAAGCCTTCCTGCTAGTCCTCCTAAGTTGAGGAAATAAAATATCTAAAAAATATGGAGAAATAGAAAGCTTTTAGAAAACAGGCAGCCTGCAGCGTTGTTGCAAAACACGAGTTAAACTGCCTATCTCCTACGGAGACAGGTTGAGAGAGTCGAGATTGTTCAGCCTGGAGAAGAGAACACTCTGGGGAGATCTTACAGCAGCCTTCCAGTACCTGAAGGGCGCCTACACGAGAGCCGGAGAGGGACTTTTTACAAGGGCATGTAGTGATAGGATGAGGGGTAACAGTTTTAACTGAAAGAGGGTAGATTTAGATTAGATATTAGGAAGAAATTCTGCACGACAAGGGTGGTGAGACACTGGAACAGGTTGCCCAGAGAACTTGTGGATGCCCCCTCCCTGGAAGTGCTCAAGGCCAGGTTGGATGGGGCTTTAGGCAACCTGGTGTAGTGGAAGGGGTCCCTGCCCATGGCACGGGGGGTTGGAACCAGATGATCTTTAAGGTCCCTTCCAACCCAAACCATTCCATGATTGTATGATGTGAACTTGTATCATGAACATGAATTTTCAGCTGCCATTTGTGGATGAACTTGAGTTACAAGCAAAGATAAACAGATAGCTGGTACATGCCTTGACTGCCAGCCAGCGTCCAGACTGATCCCCACAGGGCTGCCTCATGAGTAGGTGTAGTGGTAATGGGAAAGGGAAGACTGTCTGCTTGAGTTCAGGTTTTGTGGCTGCAATTCCACCACTTTCTTGCTTTCCGAACTTGTGTTTCTCACAGGAGAGACTTGTAACCCAAGACAGAGACCTCTGGAAAAGCTCTGGGAGCCAAAATGGGCAGCAAAGGTCAAGGGAGAGGGGAGGGCAAGGGTTCACAGAGTAGTTTGCTTATGTAAATTTGGCTTTTTACATTTACATTCCTGTGAGCAAAGCATGATCAGAAAACGACTCCTAAAGAGCAGCCAAGTCCTGGCTACTTTTTATGCCCACACGACTCTTTCTTTCTGTCGGATCAAAGGCAATGATCCTGAGCATTGGCCCCTTATGTGCAAAGGTGAGAGCACAAATTCTGGTTCTAAGTTTTAAGTAAGCTCACAACTTCGATGTGTGCATGGAAAACGCATTTAGGGCACTAGTTACAGAGCAGCTTAAGTTGTCTGTGTAGACAGAAGTAGTAAGATTTGCTCTCTGCTATTTTGATATGAATTCATAATATTTTTATTGACTCCTCTGAATTTATTCTGGGCAAGCCTGGCAGACCTAGCTCAAACCAGGACACCAGCTTATATTTAAAGTGTGCTCTACACTTCCCATTAAACGAATCTATCTTAAATTATTTTTTCCTTCACTCATCTCTAACCAAGCAAACCGCAATTCCCCATAGCAGACTGCTCATCCCAAGACAAACTTCAGAAAGTTTCAGTCACACAATGGCTGAGGCTGGAAGGTACCTCTGGAGACCGCCTAGTGCAACCCCTGCTCAAGCAGGGTCACCTGGAGCAGGTTGCCCAGGACCATGTCCACCTGGGTTTTTCATATCTCCAAGGATGGAGATGCCACAGCCTCTCTGGGTAACCCGTGCTGGCGTTCAACCAGTCAAAATGGTCTTGCTATTTCTGCAGAAGTAGCCAAAGGAAATGTTTTTTTTTTTCCCCCTATATGCAAAACTGTAGACTACTCTTCTTTCAACTACTTGAGCTCTCCTATTCCTTGGAACAGAACCTGTAATTTGACAAGGCCCTTATGACAAGAATTAATCCTGCTGTCCCTATGAAAATCTACTCAGAAAGGGAAAACGGGGGAGAGGGGCTTGCCTAAATTTATTTGTGCTCCACAAATTTTTTATAGTATTTCAAGAAGACTTGTTTCATTCATATTCCTAAATTTACCATCTATGAAGTATTTTGGCAGATGTGAAGACATCTGAAAACAAAAGGAAGCACACTATCTATACATACATATAGCTCCACGCCAGGAAACAGGCACTGTAAAGAAGCCAGCGCAGAGCCTGGAGGCCAGAGGTATGATCCTGGCTGCAGAAACAAGTGCGGCCAGGTCTGCACTCCCCTCCAGGAGAGCCCGCTGAGCCTACAGAAATTCAGACCCTTGCCATGTAGCTGTCCACAGTGCCTGCCCCTTGCCCCTCGGACTGCAGTTTGGCAAACCGAGATGGACTGGGGCAAAGGAGGAGAGGCCAAGAGAGAGCAGCTGCCTGGCACATCAGCCCTTGGTCTGTGACAGTTTGGGGAAAGTCTGCTTGTCCCTCCTCTTCCAGTCATGAGACCAGCACCATGACCCAGATGGGCTGGCAAGGCTCCGTCCACTCCATGTCCTCTGGTTTGGAGCTATGAAAGCCCCTCACCAACAGATGCCAACAAGACTACTCCTAAAGCCTGGCTACTGGGCACTAACACCTTCTGTCTCTCATGAAGATGGCAAAAGAAGGACTTGATAATGAAGGATTTATTATGAGGCAGGTGGCGGAAAAAAGCTGAAACACTCCACAACCACAGCTGACAGGTTCAATCATAACCAGGTTTGACTATAAATGGTGAAAACTGGCAGCATGCAAAGCTGTGCCGCAAAAGGAGGGCTGAAGGCAAACACCTGTAGGTCCGTGTAAGAAATGGGCAATCCGCCCTGAAGAGACAGTGAGGCAGAGGACAGAAAGAGATGGAAGCAGCCGAGGAAGGGAAGTACCTTACCCTCGCTGTCCCCCTCTCAAGTATCCTATGCCAAAACAAGCTGTCTTATCCATGTCACTGGAGGTAGGATAGGGAGACCGGGAGAGCTAGCTCAGGGAACAGCTCCATAGAGAGGGTATGACCAAAGCTCTCCCTCACTCAGGAATTAGGGAATCCAGCACTTCCCTGCCCCAGCCCGCACCACTCCCACCCGCACCTGACCTCCTAGCAGAGAAAGCACTTCCACCACCACAAAACTGAAGAACGTTTTGTTACAAGGCCTCTTGAAGCAGAAGATCCTTCTGCCTCACAAAACACGCTCCCACCATCCACTGACGTGAAAGGCACGGCCAGCATGGCTGCAGGCACATTCCTTGCACCCTACTGGGAGAGTGACAGTGGGGGAGATTCATCTTCCCTGGGCGGAGGACGAAAGCAAAAGGGCTTCCCAGGAGGCCTGACTATCACAGAGGTCTCTAGGTTCTCCCAGAGTTAAGTGGAAATGAAGACAGCTGCCATCAAGAGGGTATCTTGTGCAGCACCCTACTTGGCAAGAAAGAAGGCTTCTACATTTTGGAGGCTATCGCCATTTTCACCAAAGTCTCATAGCATGTGCCAGTGGTCACATACACAAACAGCACAACTGTCAAGTAGGGAGGCAAGGGAGGGAGATGCCAAAAACCAGTGGGACTGAGGACAAAAAAACCCCACCACCACCAAACTCAGCACTCAGTAATGCAGAAAGATGAGAAGACAAAAGCATAGGCTCTCATCAACACAATGGCAAGCAGGACCCTTTGTCACTGACTTACCCCTTTTGGTGGCAAGAAGACCCTGTCGGAGGGAATCTAGGACAGTGCAACCCACTCTGCCAACTGCAGGAGCATGGCAGCTGCCTTCAACACCTGCCAGATTCAGGAACCAGGGCAACTGACAGGACATCCTATGGGGAAATGAGGTTGATGCCATCTCCATGCATAGGACTCTTCAAGGAAAGAAAATGTCTCTGGCATCCCAGTCCTATTTCTGGCAAAGGAGAAAAGTGTGACGTATCTGAGGCAGGGGAGTTTGGGGTGAAAAAGTAAAAGAGAGCGGAACAGGTTACAACAGTTGAACGCTAAGTTGGATAATCAGGTTTGATCCCTTCATGGTGCAGAGCTAAGTGATTTTCAACTCAAAATTCACAATAACCAGGAATAAATTACGGTTACATGTGCACAGTTTACAGTCAGGGACCACATGTTCCCCATACTCTAACCAAGGGCATTCCCTGGGATCAGATGCTCAGAAGTTTCATAGTTTCAAATAGTTAATAGAAGCCATAGTTTTCAAATACGACTATTGCTACGTACTGCTATGCACCCCAAAAGTGAAGCAGTACCATCCAAGGACTTCAAACCTTAGTTTGTCTGCATATACTCAAAGATAACTGAATTTAGGCTGCATAATGAACCTTAATTATTTTCATTAGTGCTTGACATTATAACCTTAATAACCAAACAACTTATGCAGTTAAACAGTTGATCCAAGTCCTCTGGCCCAACTAAGCTCTTCTATTCTGGTCACATACAGCACTTCTGTAAACTAGATCGTTTCAATAAGTCACATCAGTGAAACAGGTACACTATAAAATACATACAGTTCAGTGCTGCATAGGAAGTACTCTAGGTTCCAGATACAATGTTCCCTATATTTGTAGAAATAAAATTGTATCTTAATATGTAATGGAAGTGATTCGTTTACTTTAAAAATGGAATTTGTGACAAATATTTTATAGGCTAATACTCTTTTAATGCATATGTGCACGGGCTCGCATATTCTGGATTTCCACAGATACAAGTCCTTACAGAATCTTTCCCTGTCTATCTAACTGGATAACGTGTTTCACCTTATCTTTTTTTAGGAGAATAAATGCAGTACAGAAATTAAGGCACCTAACCAAAAAAAAGAAGGCTCAAGATAAACACTTCAATTTCCTGAACCATGAATAAAGTTATTCTAAGCCTTATACAGAAATGCTACAGCTTCTAATTACACTTTGAAGCACCCTGCACACAAACACATCCCATTTTTTTAAAAAGATGTTTGAAACATTAAAGAAAAAGGAGCCAGGAATAAATTAGTAAACCAGGGAAATAACATTATTTTAACGTAAAGCTAGAAAACAGATGGTATGATGTCACCTGCAGGCAATCCTACCTGTCAAGAGTTGCAAGTAGGCAAATAGACCAGGAATGATTATAATGTGCTAAAGGCCAGAGGAAAAAACAATGTTAAAGAAGAAATATCTTCGATTTATTAGTGCTCATTCTTTCTACAGGTAGGGAAACAAGAAGCAGTAGCAGCCGCACTCCATACCTGCTGAAGTACAGGCTGGCTGGAGCACATGGCAAGTAGCTGGCATAGCTGAGTTGAGGGAAACAACGCAAAGTCATTCCAAAGTCAAAAGGGTGGGAGGTGCGGAGTGAACAGTACACTAAAGGCCAAGGTGCAGGACCAAGGCATTGGAAGAAAGATGTGAAGGTCTGCAAATCCATGGAGCACGAGAAAGTAAAAGGCCCAGAGTTCAAGACCATCGTACAGATGTAGATAATGAGAGCAAACACGACATGTGACTCAAGGAAGCTGACTGCCAATAGTGATGAAAGCAGCTGTTCTCACTCATAGTATGTTTTTCTTGTATTTTAAAAATGGTTCGTCCATATGCGTGTCACTAAGATATCAGTTATTGAGCAACTGTCCAATGATCCAACTACTTATGTAGTCGAAAAGTACTTTTAATTTTCTTCCAAGAGCTCCTTTATTTGGAACAGACACAGCTATTCCAAAGCACATCCTACAGTCAAGCAACATTGTTGCTGTACCAGTTAATTCCCACCAACTCCCATGAGGTAATCCCGAAGGCACTGAAACATCAGTGTCAGAACAGGCAAAAATATTTAGCAGGTGAGCAGAATTAATGACCTGCTATCCAAGACAGAAAAGTATGCATTGTGTGTGCGTACATATAAGCAATTCCTTATTGGTTCTACATGCACCAGCTTCACTCCTTCCTCATCCAGCAAAGGAAAGACTCACATTTTGACTTTAAATTCACTTAGAGAGACATTAACCTTCCTGCCCTGTTTTATACCTTCCTATCAGGCAGATTGACAATTAGTCCTTTTATTTCTTCCAGTGGAAAACAGAACTCTAATTTATTGGGTTAGGTTCACTAGAGGACACAGAACGGTTCTGTAATCTAGAAAGATCACACTGCTTTCATGTGTATAAACTAATTATAACATAAGAGTATTTGCTGTTTTAGTTCACGGGTAAAAATTATTACAATTTTGTATATTTCAGACACTTGAGGATATACAGTAATTTTTTTTAAACTGCAGTTTATTCTTTGACTAATTTATTGGTTTAAGTTTCAAAGCACCTTCTATTTCTAATAAGCTACAACAGGTCAGAGTAAAATGAGAATTTTTATGATCAAAAGCATTCAGAATTGAATACACAACTTAATTTTCTTATGTAAAAAAGGCACTTTATTTGCTTACAATTTCATCCTGTCTAGTTGCAGGCTGTCACATGCACTTTGGCAGTGTGACCATAAGCTGAAAAGGTTAACAACAGAACTAAATTTTTCAATCAATCTTTCTTACTTGCAGTGTCCCCCCTACCATAAGCATGTTTAAAGTAAAGCAGTGGTGGTGAGTAATGGAAACAAATCTCATTCACGTGTTGTGAATTAAATGAGAGGAACAACTTATGCAAGATTAAATTACTTTATTCAGAATGTCCTCTTGGACCACATACAACTGATGAAATAACAGAGAATTGAAGAAATACAATTCTTTAATCTTTACACAGAAATTAAGTTTATTTATAGTCTGCCCTTGATTTTCATAACAAAGGTTCTTGCAATACATGCGCTACTTGTTTAGTTAGCCCTGTAAAATATGAAAAATCCTAGCTCATCCCTGAGAAGACAGAGTATTTCTCCACCACACAATGACAAGTTCAAAAAGCATCAGAAGCAGTAGTACTGCCACACTAGTGGCCATGTGAATTACCCTACTGACTTCTCTGTTGGGGTAAATGAACCCAAGCAGACCCCCGGACTAACATACCTGCACTGCGTTTTCCAGTACAGACTTCCTCAGCCACTCAGAGGCCTTAACTTCAGTTAAGCACATGGAAGGAGGAGAGTACCTTCGTGTCTTAGCAGAATTCTGCTGTCCTAAACCTGAAGAGCTACTGAACAGCCTTTATTTATTTATTTGAATGGAGTCATGCAGGAGAGAATCTAGGACTGCATACGCAGGCATTTCTAAAATTTGGAAAGGATGGAACAAAGACGAACTGTGGAAATATTAAGAAAATGTTTCCTGATCAGTCCTCTGACCCTGTCTGACAGAAAATTCACAAATTTAGATCCTGACCATATGCTCTAGAAACCCATGGCATGGATGTGCTGCCTCGTTCCCTGCAGGTAGATGGACAGAGCCCCAGGGGTATCTCCTCCCTTCCTCCAGATGCCAGATTCTCATGTGCTTTGGAAATCCAGCATGCGGAAGGGCAAGACAGAGGAAATACGCATCTCTGCATTGCTACCCTGCATCCTGCAGTATAGCCCTGCCTTCTGCCATGACAGCCATCGCCTATAAAGAGCAAATTAGTTTGGCTGGGAAAATTAGCACTTCCCAAGACCTAGAAAGAAATCCAAGACACTAGGGCTCACAAAAATTGTGCTACCTTCCTTCTCGTGCCTCTCTCATGGCAGGCTATTTACCTGAGCTTCTTTCATATGCATGCCTCTTTTGCCTTCTTCAACTTTTAGCAATAAGCAAACCCCAAATCAGTAAACCAGAAAATGATGGAGGAGAGATAATGAGCTCCAGAATTTCCTTTTCCAAGGAGCCAAAACTCCCGGTCTCACCCTTCCGGTACCAAATGAGATTCTTGCTAGAGGATGTCCTGCCTCAAATCAGGTGGCTTTTTTGAGGTTTCATCCCTTGACTGCCTTCCAAATAGAATCAAATTTCAAGGCTACACTAGACAATAAACTCTGACAAACTTCCATGATTTAAGTTTAGTAATCCTTCTCCTCCCTACTTTTCTCTTGGCAAGGTTTTTACATATAGCCAAGAGGAAAAATCCTGCTCAACATCAACAACAGGGAAGCCAGGAGAGGATATATGCCTACCACAGGTATGTGCTATTCTGCAAACTTCTTTATGGAACACCAGTATCTGTTATCACTAACAACTTTCTCCCCTTCGCCTTAAAAAAAAAAAAAAAAGCAGCAACCAACCATATACGGAACAAAGGAAGTACAATATGCACATCAGAGAAAGCATGTCTTATGATTTCAGTTGTCCCACTACCATAAACTCTTTGAAAAATACCTTAAGAAACCTATCTGCAGGGTAAGCAGCCTTCAGTGAAAGCAGACTGACTTTTTCCAAAATCCCTCATTTTGGGGGGAATCTGGAAAAAGCATACGTGTTGTCCTCACATAACAGGAAATGATCAGATAAGAAAATTAATGCTGTAGCATATAAAAAGAGTGAACAAAAACATCACCACCACTTTCTACTCAGCAAAAGAATGTTCCCACACAGGAGAAGGAGACAGCACAATAAATTTGACTTTACATAATGACTTGGACATGCAAAGAATTTCAAAAGCCCTGAACTATTTAGAGTAGCCATGATGTGCTTAACAAGACTTGATCCAAACCCACTAAAAATCAATGGGAGATTTTCCATCAACTCTAACAGACTTTGGTTTGAGCTCTTTCAGCTCTGAACATCAGAGTCCACACAGCTAAAAGCCGATGGAAACCACAGCTAAATCCTCCCTCTGTCAACATGGAAAGATAGGACATTTAAATTTCCTCGGGACTATCCGGCAACAGCACCCTCCGTTTCACAACTGGTACGTCAGGACTAGATTATTCCATCATTAGCAAGTAACAATGGAACACACCAGCTCATCCAAAGGTCACCAATTCAAATAAACTAAAGGAAGGCTGAGACTAATTTAAGAGTCCCGGGACTAATATGAAGGGTGATTTTGAGCCAGTTAGTAGAAAAGGAAAAAAAATGTTTAAGAGGAAGGAAGCAGGCATATCCAGTTTCGTAGAACTTTTGTTGTTATTGTGCCTTAAACAGCTGTTCTATGAGAAAATAACGGGCTATACCTTCCAGTGACTTAGTCCATCTTCTTCACTTTAAAAAAAATCTATTTATTTAAATAGTTACATTATTTACTGTCCAAAGTAAGGGAGAGAACTGAAGCTTCTCACCGTAAGGCAATACCGCTAACTAATGCAATGGTACTGATGATGATAAAATCTCCTGAAAATTACCTTTTTACTACGGAAATTTCTTATACAGAACAAACCCTTTGCTTTGTGTTTGTTTGGTTTTTTTTTTTTTTTTCCTCAAATGTTTATTCAGAAGTTGGAGCTGGGAAAACAGGAACCAGAAAATCTAGTAAGTTGTCTCAACACACAAGTAGTACTGAACTGCAAAAGGAAAACAAATCATTTTATAAAGAGATCCACAATCTATCAATTATGCAAACATACATTTACGACAGACTAAGTTTTGTAAATAAAAGCTAAATATATTACTATAACTAGCAGATGGCTCAGCTTGAATGCACAAATTTTGTGTTGAACTAATAAAAGGAACACGTGTATACTGTCGGGGGGAATAAAAAAAAGTCTCCTTCGCCCTCCTGAGCCAGAGCTGGTAGCTATTACGGCATTTTTAACTTGTGTTTCTCCTTCCACCGCCTCGATCACGGGAGGGCAAACGAGGTTTCTGGGGACCACGGATCTACCGGGCTCCCACCGCTCACCGGAACAGGTGCGATCGTTTCTACCGGCAAACGGCTTCTCAAGGCTGACAATTTTCCCTTTTCCTTTTTACTCATAAGCTGCCTGATCAATCCACCCACAGCAGTTTTCAAGCCTTCCTCTTCTATATTTAGTCAACAATTAACACGTTTGGCTTTTTAACTTCACGGATTTCTGCTGTTTTGCCGCTGCTGTTGCTTTAGAAAGTCAAATAAAACTTCAATGGATACACTCTTACCGGGGAAATACCACCGATGCTGCAAACGTAAATAAATAAGGAAACGCCGGCAGACGCGCGCGCCGCCGGTCGCCCCCCCC
>VZSC01005210.1:361314-377461 GCA_013398225.1 Steatornis caripensis
GGAGCGCAGCGTTACGCAACGCGCCCCGCGGCCCCTCCGCGCCGCGGAGAGGGTCGCCGGGAGGCGGGCGCGGGGCGGAGGGAAACCGCGGCGGAGCCGGAGCCGAAGCCGAAGGCGAAACCGCCCCCGGCGGCCACTTGTAGCGCCGCTGGGGCTGGCGCCCGCAGGCGGCCGGGATCCCCTCGGCTGCGTCGCGGCACGGCGGGCGGCGCCCGGGTAGGGCAGGGCGGGCCCCGGGGCGCCTTCGCGTCACCCCTTCTACTCAAGGGCCCGGGCAGCGGGGACGGGGCTGCAGAAGGAGCCGCGGTGCCTTCCTGCCACGGAAATTAGAATCCCGCGGCGGTAACGCCACGACATGCGGCCGTGGATCGCCCTGACACAAGGGCACGGGCATGGGCGGAGGAGGAGGACTCCCCCGCGGGCAGAGGCTGNGCGCCTTCGCGTCACCCCTTCTCCTCAAGGGCCCGGGCAGCGGGGACGGGGCTGCGGAAGGAGCCGCGGTGCCTTCCTGCCACGGAAATTAGAATCCCGCGGCGGTAACGCCACGACATGCGGCCGTGGATCGCCCTGACACAAGGGCACGGGCATGGGCGGAGGAGGAGGACTCCCCCGCGGGCAGAGGCTGAAGGCAGCGGCCTCCGTTAGCAACCGTGCTGCTGGCACAGCGGCCTCTGGAAGGTGGCACCCAGGCGAGCCGCGGCGTTGCGCAAACACACCGTCACAGGGCCTTTTGATGGCACCCTCTGCATCCTGCTGGGCCGTCCCTGTTATTTACCGCGTGCCTTTCCCAGCCAGGCTTTGGCGGGCCCGCCGTGCCATGCCACGAGGCCTCCGTCACAGGGGTGCAGGCAGCCCAGGTGGGTGGAGGCAGCTGGAGGTCCCATCTGCAGGGATGCCCAGTGGGGGCTCTCCCCTTGCCCCTGCCAGATCTGTGGGTTTGGGGAAGGAGCCGGGGCCTGCAGCTAGCGTGAGGGCACGTGGGCAGGCCACCGGCCCCACAGACAGCAGACCCATGCAGGAGTCAGCAGGGATGAGGTGGGCTGTAACCAGCACACCCACTCCGGCAAGAAAACGAAGGCTGACGGGGCTCCAGCCAACAAACTGGGGGAAACTGAGTCTCCGGAACAGGATTGCTGTGCCTCAGCTCAACACGAATGCTGCTTTTTGCCCATAGCAAGGCAGGCAGTTTTGGGAGGCCATACGTCCCCCGGCCATCCAGTCACGCCTGGAAGGATGTGCTAGGAAAAGGATGCCAGTGCATCCCTACCACCCATCTCTAATGCATGAGGCAGGGAAAGCAAGGAAGAAGTACCCAGAGTATCATTAACAGCTATCAGCTTGAGCGAGTAAGATGGCGTCTGAAGTAACAGGCGTGAAAGCAATAGCTACTTGAAAGAATAAGATCAGTTTGTTTTTCCTTAAGGAATTACAGGAATATTAAACCCTTCTTGCAGTTATAAATCATTTAATGCAAATCATTTAATCCAAACAGAATTTTTACAGGCTCATGAGGCTCACTCATTTTGCCAAGAGTGAGTCATGTACAAATAAAATGAAACCAACAAAGAAAAGAGCTCTCATACCATGTGTATGTGGGTGATCCTTTGAAAAACTTGTAATTATTTTTTTAACTCTACCACGGCCAGGAATACAGGTTTGTGAAGCAAGAGTGAACCTCGATAACTGAGCTGTAGCCCATCGACGTGCAGTTTTTCCTTCACCCAGAAAGTAACACAACAGGTCCCTTGTCAGGCCGGCAACGGCAATGGCGTGACTAATGTATCAGCAGCCCCTCAAAGGCTGTGGTTTCAAAGCAAGTTGTGTACTGATATACTAAGGAAGCAAAAGACTTAAAAAAAATACGAAAATAATGTTAAGTGATTAATACTTAGTAAAAGAATGCAGTAGGCAGTTAATCCCTCACTTACGGGTTAGTTAAGGACATGAGTTAAACTTCATTCTTCACTCCCTGTGTCATAAATATGTGCTGCTGAACACAGAGTACAGCATGAGGCAGTGGGGTGGTGATGCACTGCTCTGAAATGACTAAAATGCAGGGACACAAAGTCACGTGATGGTGAGAATGGGAGCCTTAAAATGTGTCATCATTGCCGTCGAATGAAACTAATCCCTAACGCCATTCACTGACAGCAACAGCAAATGTTTCTGGATACTAGAGGGGTACGGCTTTGTAGCGTATTCTGATGCCGGCTCTCCGCAACAGACAAAGCATCATTCGGACAAGATACGTCAGAGCATCTCAACATGCTCCTCTAGCCACCTACTTTGCATTTTAACATGAGGACAGATGCTCCCGGGTCCTCACACAAACACAGTCTCCCCTGCACCTGCTTGGCCAGAAGATGATACTGCATACGGGCTGTAAGTCCCCCGTGTGCAGAAGGCCAGACGTGGGGAAGGAATGGGAGCGAACTCAACAGCACTTCGGTAACAAGTCAAGGGGTTGGACTTAGGGCAATAAAGCTGCCTAGGTCCAGTGTGTGGTGTGGACACCAGCAGAGCAGAGGGCCCCAAATTTAAGCAATCCAGGACCCTAAGTCCTCTGTGACGTTTTCACTATCAATGGCCGCCTCCTGTGCCTGTACTACCAGAAAGAGAGGTGCTCTTGTTCCCTTCGGGGAATCTCTGCTTGCCTTGTTGCTACCAGGGATCTGCTGTGTCTACCGTGCATTCACACAAACGCTTTTCTTACACGGAGACCATGACACGGGGGTTCACTGTAACTGCAGGGCACATAGAAGAGCCTCTGACACCCTGCACTATCTGTACTGCCTGACCTGGAGTGGGCATTAAAGAAGGAGGGAGGAGCGGAGGGAGGGAGCACATAGTTTGTACAGCCAGGAAAGTAATGACAACATTTCACTCCTCCCTGAGAACATTAGTTCAGGTCACCTACATGCATAAGCTCCCACTGCATCAGTCACCCACGGGCAGTGACTTTGTTCACAAATACGGGAGTCACAAACTTCCTCAAATTAAGAAGCAACCTAACACTGACCTCATCAAATGACCGAGAGCTGGACCAGGAGTGCATAGGATGTAATCCAGCTCTGAGATGAGATGGAAGAGATTTGTACATCTTTCAGGGCATAAGGCTCTTGTCAATGAAACTATTTTTTTCTTTTGCATTTTAACACAAAGACATAACTTGTTACCTTGGTGGATTTCACCTTTTTATCCCTTATTGCTCTCAATTTACTTTCCTCCTAAGTATTTTTTGTCTGTCTTTCATAGTTTGGGGACGGGCAGGCAGGGGAGAACTTTAGTTCAGCTGGGCTTTCTAATCACGATGGGCATCTTGCATCTGCCATCAGCTGGCAGATTTCCTTGTTACTGGTTCTTTTGATTGTTTATCCCTATGGATCTTTGATTTTAGAATGGTTGCTTTGCAAATCGGTTCAGACACAAATGACTTTGTGTTTTTTCAGGAGGGATGTTACTAATTTGTTTATACACAAGCCAGCAGATAGCACAGGCAATGAAACATGAGCTAAGGAAGCAGCTGAATCAGTTGACCACCTAGTACACGTTACCTGGTGGACAGAGGAGCCCCTAATTACTTTCTGAAGAAACATGCAGGTTTTCTTATTATTTGTAATTTCTCAGGCCTCTTACTTCCTCAGTCCTCTGAAACAGCATGTCATACAGTGCATGGGAAAATAGCGATTGAAGATGAAAACAGTTACGATAAAGCAGCACAACCTGTCAGGAGTTTAAGATCACTCTGGAGTCTGCTGATTAAATGAGAACCTCACCTTCTGGTAGACAAAGAGAATCCAAACCATTCTGTTTTAAAAACCTTACAAGGAATTTGAAAATTAGGAAGCATATATGTCCCTTTTCATTTTGTAGACTACCAGTAGTGAGCCAGCACAGCAGGACAGCATCCTGTGTGGGTCCCTCTCTAAACCAGGGATAACCAGCGCTTATACACACAAGAAAACTACCGGGCAGTACATTAATACAATGACTTTAGATTAATTTCCATTTATTATTAATGATAGCCGAGGCCAATCATCTCTAAATGTCATGAAAGACTTCAAAACATTTTGGTGTTAACTGAAGGTATTTGGCCAACATCTTCTAGTCTTTGGGGCGAACATCCATTTCCTGGGAAAAACTGATACTAAGCCACTAATACTATATACTGTTTAATTCTTTTCCTCTTCCATTTCTGTTTCACTAGACAGTGTAATATATGTCTGTTTCAAGATTTCTGGGGAACCTAAAAATAACCTAATGTAATAGTACTTTGTTTTTGCACAGAGATCCAATTCCATCCTGCCGTCAGAATTCGAGGGGAACCACAGCGGATGTGTGAGAACAGAAGAGAAATAAATGAAAATCGAGACAAATAGGAAAGAAAAATAAATAACAAGAAGGAAAGCAAAAGAGAGAGAAACAAACCTAGAAGCACAATCTAACCTCCAACGCACAGTTCATATCCATTTTTGATCTTCCGTGCAAAAACACAGCAGGGAATTTTTTTCAAGTTATGCAGGGATGCACATGGCACAGGACATTAGTCATCAGTCCACAAAAGCAAATGAACAAGGGCAAAAAGAAATCTGAACAGAAAGAAAAACAGCAAGATTACGTTATCACCAAAAATTATTTTTTAAGATCTGTGTTTCTTAATTGCAACAAGAAATTATGGGAGAAAACAGTCTTAGCCCTCCTACACTGAAGCAGGCTTCTAGACTAAGTAGGAATTTGTACATATTCTCCTTTTTATTGCAAAAGCTGTTTTACTATAAAAGGCTATTTGGACTCTCATCAAAGGATGATGTGGAAGTTCAAGAAAGTTCAGACAATTTATGGTCGATAAGTCTATCGATGGCTAGTAAACATGATGATGCAATCCAGTGAAATATCTGGCTCAGGAAATTCCCATAACCTCTGACTGCCAGAAGTTAGGAAATCCCACACTTGTCCTATTTCTTCCAGCCTCTCTGCAAGCATCCTCTACTCATCAAAGTCAGTCAAAGGCAACCGGGCTAGATGGGCTCCTGGAATGAATAAAATCGGTGTTTCATACTTCTTATGCTCTGAAGAGATGATCAAGGCCATTCTTTTCGTATTATGTTGATACCTGTGATGAAAATTTTTATGATTCAAATCATGGCTCTACATCTCATAAAAATGACAGTGGGCCTAGTATGAATTTCACAAAAACACACAGCAGAAGCAACTCCACATTAATAAATTAACAGCAAAACTAGAAGGCAAATGACAGGCTGTGTTAGCTCAGAGCTGTAGCTTTTCCTTCATACTGAATGGGATGGACAAAGGGTGAGACGGGCACAGCAGTAAGGACAGCCCATCAGGCAAAAAGAATTAGCATTTCACTGACCTGCATAAAGGTCTCTAGTTTGAAAGGGTGGGACAGCACCAAAGGCTTTGCACACAGTTCTCCTTCGGTGGTGGATAAGGGGCATCTCTTTCAAGAAGAACCAAAGCAAGACTGAATGCAGCTCTGACAGAAGGTAGAGTGGGAACACAGCTAGAGCTCCTATTGAAACCAGATCCCTTGTCCCAAACTGCTGGCGGTTTCAGTCAAAAGATTAGGGCTCGGAAAGGCTCATGCAGTTGGAATAATTGTAACTGGCTTACTCTGAGGGAAAGCTAAAACCTACTGGTGAGAGGCTTGATTCTGGAGGCCTGACAGAAGCAAGAGCTTTGCAAGTTCTCTCATTCCTAATCTAAGACCATATGGAGCTCAACTACCAGGTGGGTGGGTGTATTAATTGAGGGAAAGTGGAGCTCGTCGTATTCTAAACCAACTTGTTCTTCATAAGTGAGCATTCCTATGGAAAACATAGCAAGAAACATAGAGATGCCAAGAAACAACCAACTCGTCTAAGTAAAAATAACAAAAACTAGGAATTGCGATTCCACCTTTCTACTAAGCTAAGAACTGAATGTAGAAGACTGGTATATCTTCTCTGAAGAAGATAAGGACATCTACTCATTACAGTAACCAAAAACATGTAAAATAATGCACTATCATCTTTCCATTTATTCTCCATCTCTTGCCTTAGCAGTATTTTGCTAAGTTTTATTTCAGCAGGCCTAAAGCATGGAGTGAATGAGATCACTTTACCATCTTCAGCCTGAATCCAATCATAGTTGTATTTGTGGAGTAATTCAGAGACATGCACAGAGTTTTCATCGAAGTATTTTGGTTCCTAAGTTCTCTTCAAAGGTATGGAAGAGAAATATTACCCTGCTGCTAGCAGAAATGCTACAGTGGCATAGCACTATAATTCTATTATTTTAGAACGGCTGTTGCAATTTTTTGCTCCAAGTGTAGGACGTAGTGTAGTATATAGACCTGCTCAGTGTAACATGTAGCGCTGGTACAGTTCCAACAGGCATATTTCAGTAAATGCCAATTTAAACATGTTTTGCCTGACATACAAGAGGAAAGCATCTTCTGAGTGTGATTATGGGCTTTATGTTTGATACGTATACTAATAGCGTCTGAAAAAAGCGGCAGTTCCTTCCCTTAGAAAACCTCATCTGCCAGGAATCCCAGAAGATACCTTCGAGGCCAGCTTGAAAAATCTCTGTAGGACCTGCCAAGTTTATCCAAAAATCTGGCTTTTCAAGTGACCTTACCCAGTATAAGCGTGCTGCAGCAGAGTGGCAGTGTTAGCCAGTGTGCATCAATCTTTGCAGAGGGAAGTACTTCAGTAAAAGCTCTTGCTTGACTTCTAAAGAGTAAGTATAGCAAGTCATAGCATAGCACTCGACAGTGCTATACTTTTTTTATAGTTACCTGGTCAGCCAAAACCCAATAACATGAAAATTAAAAAGCTAATTACGACCCTAATGCAATGACAAGTATTATGGAAACATCTACAGATCCTACCTGGTGCACTCAGACCCACAGCTATGAACTGCTGGAACAAATTAGAAACTGGCGCTACCGTAATAGCTGGGTATCTCATTTCTTTAGGAAACATCTGAATGAGCAATACGTGAACAAACAAGCAATGCATGAGACAGATAACCAGATAATTCCAACATGCAGGAACCTCCCGCTTGTTAACTTACCCACTCTAGTCAGACCTCTGACTATAGAAAAAACTACCCGCCAAATCTATATCTATGTACCAGGGCAACAAACAAATTAGAAATGCACAGAAACAAGCTGAACAACTGGAACGTTGTTTTTAAGTTATCTTTATGAAAAGGGGAAATTGGGGAGGAGCTGGGGATGATTAGAAACCAATGGTGGCATACACTGTCTGCTTGTCCTCCCTCCAAACATATCACTTCATTTCTTTCAATTCACTAGGGCTTCAGACACACCAAGAGCAGTTATTTGTTCTTTCTAAAGACTTTTTAGAAAGCTGGCACGTACACCTTTAGCACTGTGAAGAGGAAATAAACCTTTGAAGAAATCTTACCTGTTGAAACCACTTTTTAATGGGCTAATGATTTTTTAAAAACAAGAACTTGAATTTTGCCCAAAATGTTATTACAAAACAGAATGAAAGTGCTTCTCCACCCTGACTACAGGATTCCCGATACAGTGTGATAATCAATTGAAGGGAGGAGATTCTCTAGAAAAAAATGTGTATTTACTGTTCATTACAGTGCCGTGTTTCATCATTCACCATTGAAAACGTCCATTAATAAAATAGCATTCATTGGTTTTATAACAATTCCAGTTCAAAATCTTCTTTTTGGAACTCTAATTGATCCTCCAAATGAGTTTAATTAATCATTGACAGGGAACTGGCAAAATCCTACCCCGTACTTTGGCAACCTTTCAAAATGTCCAATTAGGTCAAATCAAGAAAGCCCTTGAACCCAATTACAGCAGCACTTCTAAGCCAAAAAAACCCCATTGTAGTCTGAAACAACTGCAACATTATAGGAAAAAATCCCAAACCAAAACCCTCAGTCACAACCTAGTTCCGCACCTGAAATACCACCTCCATAGAAACATGCCAAATAGCCGCTCCTTGAACCACATCAATTAATGATATTTGCTCACAGATTTTCTTTATCAGTGTCATAAATGACACCAAGCAGTTCACCATAAGGAACAGCGCCAGCCAGTTCCTTAATCTGTCAAGCGAACGCTTGCTCCCCTCCCACATTTTTCTATACATCTCACCTTCGGTGCTCTAATTTCATGTGTATACAAAGTCTTCACCTTTTTATGAGTTTCATGTGTTCTGTATCTCACCTGCACGTTTGTACGTTAACAAATATGTTGACAATGTGATAACAATAATCTTGGCGGCAAGAACAATAGCGACCTTTATCTAACTTCTCAAGAATGTGATCTTTGCTTCTGCAGTACTACTGCACGTACAGCCATAGGTGCTGGTGGGCTGTTTGAGATGTGCGTCGCTGCCAATCCTAATCCCACCACCCACAGTTAAGAATTAATTAGGACTTGAAGATGCCAGAGGGAGGCAAAACAAACAAAAACAGCATTTTAATTAACTGTAAACAATAATTAAAATTCTGCATTATGTTTAGCATCTGCACATTTCTAGACTTACTGTAGTGACTCTCAATCTAATGAGATCATCCGACTAAATCCCAGACGACTGGACAGATCTCAGATCCTAAGTACATCTCCTGTCGCATCTCAAAACTGTAAATAATTCACGCATCCTTATTGTGAAGACCAGTAATTAAAAATACAAAAAAAACCACTGCAAGGGAAACAAAATCCATATAACCTGGCCAGACTAAAGCAGAACAAAATGTGCACATACACAACGAGTAGGTTTTGAGTTTCCTATTCCACATGTATACTTGTTCTGCAATTTCATAACACAATGGTCCCCACTTCACTATATGTAGTTATTCAATTTTTTATTATTTATTTACTTACTTATTTACAGTTCCCTTTTACTGACAAAAGTAAGAAGGTGGTCTTATACAACATCTTTTTGCCAAAGTTAAGGAAGTTATTCCCAACGTTTTATACTCTGATGCCCTTTTAATCACAATGTCGAGACACAGAAACCTCTAAGTTTCTTCCTATCTATTTTAGTTACTCGGTTTTCTCTTGCCATTTGATCTTCAGCTGGCTAGTTTACAAATTGGATCTCATCAGTTCATCTCAACACAAAGAATTACATTTCCTCAACTCATGCTTGAAACAGTCACCTGTCATTCAGAAGTCAAGCCTCTTAACAAAAAGCTCCTTACCTTCACCAGGAGGACAGGTAAACTTCCTGAAGTTTTACTTTACCATGAGTTTGATCAAGGGTAACCATCAGGACCTAGCCATACAGAAGAAAGTCAAGGGTTTCTCTTGCGCCCATCTCTAGAAACCTGAAGGAAAACATCTGTCTGAAGCAACCACGTGGCTTTTGTATTCTGACATTTTCCAAAAATAGCTAGACTGAACCTCTCAACATTTATTAACTACAGCTAAAAATTTAATTCACAAAAGAAAGATAACCACATTCATGATACCATTTATATAATGCACTCAATACTACAGCCCCCAATATCTGATTTTAATTACAGCCACTACATGGCAAAGAACTGCAATGTTTTAGCAGATATGTTGAAAGCTTTGTGTGGATGCTTTTCTTCCTGCGGTTATTTGTTTACTAATCCATTCATATAAACATCAGGAGATGTTTGGAAGAACCTGCACAGCTCTAGCCTTCTCTCAGGTTGAGTTTCATAGGTTCCTCATGTTTCATAGGTTCCTATGTTACATGTGTTCTCCCTTACATTTTGCTAAACTATTAGATACAGAAGGTGAACTGATTATGAATGATATTATTAATGTTTTCACTTCCATGGCCCATTTTCTGAAGTGCACATTGAAGAATTGTAATGGAAGTATTAAGAACTTCGNCTCAACTTTCATAGGTTCCTCATGTTTCATAGGTTCCTACGTTACATGTGTTCTCCCTTACATTTTGCTAAACTATTAGGTACAGAAGGTGAACTGATTATGAATGATATTATTAATGTTTTCACTTCCATGGCCCATTTTCTGAAGTGCAAATTGAAGAATTGTAATNTGAGTTTCATAGGTTCCTCATGTTTCATAGGTTCCTATGTTACATGTGTTCTCCCTTACATTTTGCTAAACTATTAGGTACAGAAGGTGAACTGATTATGAATGATATTATTAATGTTTTCACTTCCATGGCCCATTTTCTGAAGTGCAAATTGAAGAATTGTAATGGAAGTATTAAGAACTTCGTAAAACAGTAAAAACAGACCAGTATGTATTCAGGGAGCCAAGGCCAGACCTAAATGTAAGGTCTACATCAGGATGTATCCTAATGTAAGGATATCTTTTCTTAGAATGACTGCCATTATGACTGATTGCAAGTGTGGCTGAATTGCTCTGTTGTCCTGGAAAGGTCAGGAAGTTTACTCCATACATCCTGGTTTTCCTCTTGTTTTATTTATGCCATGCCTTTTCTCTGACATTCTATACCCTTGTCACTGCACCACTTCGCTGCTTTTGTCTTTCTACAAAAGTGTTCCTTGCATTTTCCACACTTTTTATTCATGTTTGGTTTTTTTTTTCTTTCTGTTATGGTGACAAACACCTCATTAAAGGTGCTACATTTCCTTTGGGTGGATGAAGAAACCAGCAATTGCCCCCCTTTCTTTTCAAGAAATGCTGTTTTGCCATGGCCTAGAAGGCCCACCTTGGTACGAAGATAGCTACAGGCTGCTCCCTTGTCTGAGGGACATCCTGAAACAGACCATACCTCATAGTCACGTACATGCTGCTGCACAAGAGCTGCTGAACCTCAGCGCTTATCACAGTTGCTTCTTCTGGTTGGNTTAGGTACAGAAGGTGAACTGATTATGAATGATATTATTAATGTTTTCACTTCCATGGCCCATTTTCTGAAGTGCAAATTGAAGAATTGTAATGGAAGTATTAAGAACTTCGTAAAACAGTAAAAACAGACCAGTATGTATTCAGGGAGCCAAGGCCAGACCTAAATGTAAGGTCTACATCAGGATGTATCCTAATGTAAGGATATCTTTTCTTAGAATGACTGCCATTATGACTGATTGCAAGTGTGGCTGAATTGCTCTGTTGTCCTGGAAAGGTCAGGAAGTTTACTCCATACATCCTGGTTTTCCTCTTGTTTTATTTATGCCATGCCTTTTCTCTGACATTCTATACCCTTGTCACTGCACCACTTCGCTGCTTTTGTCTTTCTACAAAAGTGTTCCTTGCATTTTCCACACTTTTTATTCATGTTTGGTTTTTTTTTTCTTTCTGTTATGGTGACAAACACCTCATTAAAGGTGCTACATTTCCTTTGGGTGGATGAAGAAACCAGCAATTGCCCCCCTTTCTTTTCAAGAAATGCTGTTTTGCCATGGCCTAGAAGGCCCACCTTGGTACGAAGATAGCTACAGGCTGCTCCCTTGTCTGAGGGACATCCTGAAACAGACCATACCTCATAGTCACGTACATGCTGCTGCACAAGAGCTGCTGAACCTCAGCGCTTATCACAGTTGCTTCTTCTGGTTGGTAATACTTTACAGGAAATTGCCTCACAGTCTTTTGTCTTTCTTTCAGATATATAGAAAATCTGTATCTCCTGTAAGTAGCCTTGGTTTGCAGTGCCCCATCACGGAATTTCAGTTTTTCTTCCTTAACTTTTTTGGCTTTCCCTCTGACATCGCCCACTTGAGGCAGATACGCCATTCTGTATCGGCTGTTTTCCTGCTTAGTCTTTTTCCCTTTCCTGGAAAAGCAGCCCTTAGCACACTCGAGAACTTCTTGGGTTTCTCCAGTGCATCTTTGCTTGCCCAGAAAATCAAACAGTGAAATCTCAGTTCTAGTTTTATCTGCCATCCACATTGCAAAACTAGCCCACAGGTCCCTAGGACAGAAGTCTTGCATCCCTCCCTCCCAGATGAAAGTCGCCAGGAAGGTCCGTAGCAGTTCAGCTACCTACTTATGCTCTGTTTCCCGGTCTCTTTTCCTAATCGTTTTCTACAACTTTTCTACAAAGCTACCTCTCTTTTTGTGCCTCATGCTGGTTGATCCCCAGATCTCAACAATTCATGTGATGAAAATAAATGTACCTATCTATCTCATCTCTTTCATCTCAGCTGTTTTCTGAGTAATACTAACCTGTGTCTTTTTTGTTTGACTCTTCTAAGCTGGTCAGCTAACTCCAATATTGCCTTTTGAAAAAGTTTATTTTACCTGGAGCACTTCAACTTTTTTTTAAGAAGAGGTTTCCATCATTATCAAAGACATTTCTTTGGATTTCACTTTTTTCCCAAGCCTTTTTTCTCAAAACTTTTCCATTTCAGCTTTTTCCATGAAAACAAAGCATTGCTGTATTAGCAGGTTCCCTTTCTTTCTGCGAGGCCTCATTTTTTAAGAGATTTCCTTTTTAAATCTGAGACAATATGTCTTTCTTCATTTTCCTAACAAATCCTGATACCATTTCCCAAACCTTTTTTACTAACAATGCCTTCTCATTTATCCTTTTCAAGTTTTATCTCAACTGCTCATTATAAGTTTATATTAGAAGCTGTGTATTTTCATTTCGTGTTTATTGATTCAATGAAAAAGACCAAGACCTTAAACTTTAGCAGCCCAATATGCTGTTGTGCTTTGAATTCTTAACCAAGTCTTACCCCTCTTGGAAATCTTTCTTGCATAGATACACTACTAACTTTTTTTAAAGATACACAGTATCTTTCTGCTTTCCTTTGTCACTGGTTTGGTGCCTCAGTCCCCTGCAGTATTTTCTTTCAGATATAGTTTCTGGGGAAAAAAATCTTCAACATGTGAAAGAGCTGTGATTTGACTATCCGATAGATATGTTCCGCAGTGCTTTCTTTTTATCAAAGCTTGCTCTGCTTTTCACTGCCTCCAGACTGCTCCAGGGCACAAGCAACCCATGCTGCATGACCTAGCAGAGCATCCTTCTGTGACGACAGTGGTCACCTCACAACATATGGCAATATCCGGACCCGGGAAAGCCCCATTTTCTCACTAGAACACTGCTTTTCTGGTCACATGGTTTGGGTACAAGTTACAGGGACATTTCTTTTTTTGCCCAGACGTGCTTTCCTAGTCTATTACGAATAAATGAATCTCAGTTCTTTATCACAGCCTTAGTAAGCAAGAGCTGATTCTGCCTTCCTTGACGCTGACGGTATTTTGCCACTGTTTTGGTGAGAGGAAGCTCTGCCCCTAATGAAGACTGCGTTATGACAGGGATGCAAGACAGCCAGGATCGGCAGCCTCTTCTTCTCAGCTCTGCCACCTGTTGCCGCGGGACTTAGGATAATTATTCCGTATTCCTGTCTTGCATTTTCCACATAGCATGTATTGTGTGTTTGTTTATGTCTCTCCTGCAGAAGCATCCCACAGAACACACTATGCAAATGCGTGCTTTTTCCATGAGCTACTGAGTTCACTCGACTAGGAGGCCAGGAGCGCCTACTTTTTAAAAAATATTGGTTAACTATCCTTCACAGTCACAAGTACGATTAATAGTGTTACTACACTCGCAGAGGGGTTCTTACAACTTGTCTCAATTTGTCAGCTGGTCACAGGGTACCGTCTGGGATGATAACCGTACACGGACGTTGCCGTGTGTGACCCGAACTCCCCAGCGTTTCTCAGCCATCTCCCCTGCCGCCATCCCAGCGGAGCTCAGCGCTCCCGCACGCGCCGCACAAGGCAAGCGGCGTGAAGCCCCCGGGAAGCAGCCCAGCCCCTCCTGCACGGTCTCTGCAGCTACCAGGGGCAGGGGAAAGGGGTGAGCTCTGCAGAAGCAACAAACACGACGTAGAGGCTGTTTTCTCCCCGTGTAACGAGTAAATATTATCTGATAAACCGAGGGCCCGGGGGGCCGCTCAATTGTTCAGGCTGCCCTGGCAGCTCCAGCCCNCCTCGGCGCGGAGCCCCCTCCGCCGCGCCGCTGCCCCCCCGGCGGGCAGTCCTGGGCGGGGGTGGGGAGGGACATGCCAGCGAGGAGGACCCCTCCGTCGGGTGAAGCAGCCGCGGGGGAAGCCCATCCGTGCGAAGGACAAGCACTTCCGAGCACCGAGGCAGAGGAGGGCAGGCGCCGGGGCCGGCGGAGAGGCTCGGAGCTCCGCGCTCTGCCGGCTCCGGCCGCCNACCTATCTATCTCATCTCTTTCATCTCAGCTGTTTTCTGAGTAATACTAACCTGTGTCTTTTTTGTTTGACTCTTCTAAGCTGGTCAGCTAACTCCAATATTGCCTTTTGAAAAAGTTTATTTTACCTGGAGCACTTCAACTTTTTTTTAAGAAGAGGTTTCCATCATTATCAAAGACATTTCTTTGGATTTCACTTTTTTCCCAAGCCTTTTTTCTCAAAACTTTTCCATTTCAGCTTTTTCCATGAAAACAAAGCATTGCTGTATTAGCAGGTTCCCTTTCTTTCTGCGAGGCCTCATTTTTTAAGAGATTTCCTTTTTAAATCTGAGACAATATGTCTTTCTTCATTTTCCTAACAAATCCTGATACCATTTCCCAAACCTTTTTTACTAACAATGCCTTCTCATTTATCCTTTTCAAGTTTTATCTCAACTGCTCATTATAAGTTTATATTAGAAGCTGTGTATTTTCATTTCGTGTTTATTGATTCAATGAAAAAGACCAAGACCTTAAACTTTAGCAGCCCAATATGCTGTTGTGCTTTGAATTCTTAACCAAGTCTTACCCCTCTTGGAAATCTTTCTTGCATAGATACACTACTAACTTTTTTTAAAGATACACAGTATCTTTCTGCTTTCCTTTGTCACTGGTTTGGTGCCTCAGTCCCCTGCAGTATTTTCTTTCAGATATAGTTTCTGGGGAAAAAAATCTTCAACATGTGAAAGAGCTGTGATTTGACTATCCGATAGATATGTTCCGCAGTGCTTTCTTTTTATCAAAGCTTGCTCTGCTTTTCACTGCCTCCAGACTGCTCCAGGGCACAAGCAACCCATGCTGCATGACCTAGCAGAGCATCCTTCTGTGACGACAGTGGTCACCTCACAACATATGGCAATATCCGGACCCGGGGAAGCCCCATTTTCTCACTAGAACACTGCTTTTCTGGTCACATGGTTTGGGTACAAGTTACAGGGACATTTCTTTTTTTGCCCAGACGTGCTTTCCTAGTCTATTACGAATAAATGAATCTCAGTTCTTTATCACAGCCTTAGTAAGCAAGAGCTGATTCTGCCTTCCTTGACGCTGACGGTATTTTGCCACTGTTTTGGTGAGAGGAAGCTCTGCCCCTAATGAAGACTGCGTTATGACAGGGATGCAAGACAGCCAGGATCGGCAGCCTCTTCTTCTCAGCTCTGCCACCTGTTGCCGCGGGACTTAGGATAATTATTCCGTATTCCTGTCTTGCATTTTCCACATAGCATGTATTGTGTGTTTGTTTATGTCTCTCCTGCAGAAGCATCCCACAGAACACACTATGCAAATGCGTGCTTTTTCCATGAGCTACTGAGTTCACTCGACTAGGAGGTGAGGAGCGCCTACTTTTTAAAAAATATTGGTTAACTATCCTTCACAGTCACAAGTACGATTAATAGTGTTACTACACTCGCAGAGGGGTTCTTACAACTTGTCTCAATTTGTCAGCTGGTCACAGGGTACCGTCTGGGATGATAACCGTACACGGACGTTGCCGTGTGTGACCCGAACTCCCCAGCGGTTCTCAGCCATCTCCCCTGCCGCCATCCCAGCGGAGCTCAGCGCTCCCGCACGCGCCGCACAAGGCAAGCGGCGTGAAGCCCCCGGGAAGCAGCCCAGCCCCTCCTGCACGGTCTCTGCAGCTACCAGGGGCAGGGGAAAGGGGTGAGCTCTGCAGAAGCAACAAACACGACGTAGAGGCTGTTTTCTCCCCGTGTAACGAGTAAATATTATCTGATAAACCGAGGGCCCGGGGGGCCGCTCAATTGTTGAGGCTGCCCTGGCAGCTCCAGCCCAGTCCTCGCACCTGCGGTCGGCGCGGGGAGCCCCGGGGCTAGCAGGGGAGCCCCAGCACGGCTGGGAAGGCGAGGTTGCAGCATTCCCCGGGCAGCAGCGCACCGGGGCCTCCCCGCCCCGGCGGCAGGCCGGGCCCCGGGCTGCGGGGGCGGCCGGCGGCGCCGCTCCAGCCC
>VZSC01005210.1:377522-469439 GCA_013398225.1 Steatornis caripensis
CGCTTCTGCCGGCGCGGCCGGGGCCGGTGCCCGCAGTGCCCCCGTCCCTCTGCGGGGGGAGAGGCCCCGCCGCCCCGCGCCGCAGCACCGCGCCAGCTCGCTGTCGGAACGCTTTCCTCGCCGCCAAAAACTGCTAGCAAATTAATTGTGTTGAATGAGAGCTCGAGTGATGCAGGAAGTTCTGTGGTTATTAACGAAATGCCAAACCAGAACTCAAGGCTGCTGCTGCTCGATTCCGAGCTCGGCTCTGCAGAATCATCTGAGCAGGACAGCACGGTTGCGTAAGAGTAGCTGGCTGCGCTGGGGCTCGGGCTCAGAAACACCACGTTTCTTCCAGGTTGCAAAGAAGTTTGTTTGTTGGGTGGGTTTTTTTCCCCTCCGCACCCCTGTTCGCCAGTGGCTGGGTGTGGGGGCTGATCTACGGAGCAGCCGAAATAGATGCCCATTTGCCTTACAGGTTTTAATTGGCTTACTTCTTTCTGTTTTCATCTTCTCTACCGGTATTTTTTACATGGAATAAGGAATAAAAGGAAAGAAAAAGAGACGAGGACAAAGCATAGTTTAGCTGTCACAGCGCTGCCTGCGTTAGAAATGTATAAATAACATAAGCACCTACGTGACTCCTACTAGGCGATGCAATGAATTTGACTAGACAGCCTCGTAATATCGCAGCTGAGACAGAAGGGCAGTTCAAAGGCAGTATAAGGATTAAAGCTCCACCCGAGTTAGCATTTAAACTTCTTGAATGCTGTTCCTCTATAACGTGATTCTGCTCTGAAAATGTGATAGCATGTGCTGTGTCTCAGTGCTTTCTGCATCGTGGGCTCGGTTTACATGTAAACGATGTCGGCACTGAATTACAATCCTGCAAAGGCAACTGAGATCTTCTCTTCAACTGGTAGAATAATTATTTAAGTACAGCACACTGAAACATTGAAAGTCTGACTTCTCCTATACAAAGCACAATACCTTCAAGTCTTCACTAGAATTACACAAAAACCTCTCCATCATCCAGCTAAAACATGCTATTTTGAACATGTATTTTAAATTTACATTAATTTAGTTACGTACCTTCACAAACGACATCAAAACTCTGCAAACATGAATTTGCCTGCCTGAGCAGGAAAAGCGCAGGTGGGCAGACAAGCTTCGCTATTCAGATCGTCTAATACTTTAGCCCTGACTTCTGGTAGCATATTGCAGAGGGTGTCCCCAAATCATGATTGTGGATCTGTGGAATTAGGAACTCACTGTAGTAAAGTTGTCTAGAAAAGTTTCAGTGTCTTCTAGATTAGGGATGGTGACCATCAGGAAAGAAGAGTGTCTTCTCGAGATGTATTTTAAGGGTTTTGTTTTCTGTGGAATCTCCATAGTTCCATCCAGCAGCAAAAGAATATGTCTAATCTATATGGGATTTTACTATTGATGCAGTTTCATTTTTTCTGTGCTGAAGGACTAGATAGGAAGACGCAACTGGCTGGAACTGGGAAGAACTGGGAGGTATGCTAGAGTAGACAAAGCCCAGTGTAATGAAAAACAATGTCTGGAGTAGGGTCTGAAGATATGCTATTCGTGCTTCCCTATAGACTGTCACACTATTTTCTATAATGATGATTTATTTGAAAGTATAGAAATAAAATTTATCAGAATTGCATTTCTGTGTTCCCTCACAAAAAAGGCATATCTTCTCCCACGGACTTTGCCCTTAAAATCTCAAGTGGAATAAGTGTACTCAGAAACTCCTAGCCAGACAGCGCAACCACATGAAGCAGCTGCTTGATGCATGCCGCCAATATTTGAGTGCGCACAGCATTTTTACTCTTCCATACAGACAGCGTGCTGTAGTGCCTGTTTCACTGTGTTGCACAAACTCAGAGGAACTCCGAAACGCCCTCAGTCCTCATGACTTTTCTTTGATCAAAGTCCCCGTGAAAGATGGATGCTCCTTTTCTGGAATGGTGGTTGCTCCTCCCGCCAGCGAAGCCCGCAGGGCGGGGAGCTGTCCTTGGTCGGCAACCGCAGCTGGAGCCCTCCTGCATCGGCCGGGTGGTCTCTTCAACCGGCTAGATTTATGATCTTCAGGGTAGGGTGTCCTGTAAGCATTACCCTTCATAGTGCTCAGTGGACGGTGTCCTTTTAGTTGTCCCTTTTTGTGTATACTTCTGAATATACTTCTATCCAGTAGATTCTTAATTTTTATTACTAACATATATCCCGGATAGAGACATCTTTTTTGTTTGTTTGTTTGATAGCTGTCTGACATAAGATACTGTTACATTTTGGAAAAATTTTGTTAGAAATTCACTTATTTTAAAAAATACTATTTTTCTAAGTTTAAGTTAAGTTTGAGTGTTTTATTTGGCTTCTTAGATGACTGTCTATACTTTTGGTAGATTTCCAGCTTTCACATCCATCTGTTAAGTTGAAAATAACATGAATTGAATATTCAGTTTGTTCTTTAAGTTGTAGATTTTGAGGGACTGAATCTTATTTAAGCAGATAAATGCAGTTGCTGCCTTGCCAATTTGTGACATTATTTCCTTCTAGATATCCCCACTGGCTTGCTTATTACTGCCAAGGTATTGAGATTGACTCATCTCCTGCACTCCTTTGCCTTGTAAAGCAATGCTTGAATTTTAGGCTTCTTCTTGGAATTATTTTTTGTGTATTATTGTTAATCCTATGTTTACTATCATGCTCACTAGTCTTTTAGTTCCCCTTGCTAGACAGTCTTGCATGTCTGAATGGACACTGAAGACCTAAGTCACTAGCAAAATAAAATTTCAGCATATTGCTGTTGAGTCATTTAATGTCTAATAGTCTAGCTGTCTAAACCTTTCTGATAGTGAATCAGCAGCAACCCCAAAACATTTAATTGTTTACACTGCCTTTTTTTTTTGGTGGGCCTTCATATTAAAAACTTTGGCATCTCCTTGTTCAGTGCAACCTTGCTCAATGTTAATCATCAAGCAGAATATTTTATCTTATTTCACTCATGCTTTATCTGTGCATGCTGCACCTGGATGTAAAATTGTGTTGATATTAATTACTTTCCTTGATATAACACATTGCTTCAAGATACAACAAAATAAATGAGGGTAGAGACTGTCAAATCCTTCTGTGAAATGTGTGTGGTGTCTGTTAGTGGTTTTTTGCTATTCAGTCTTCCTCTGACTATTCTTTTTGGACTGTGCTGATACACACTCTGAGAAGTTAGAGTAACAACAGATTAGTAGGAAAATTATGCATGTCAGAAACTGAACAAGGGTAATGCCCTCTCTACACTTGCAAAAAAAATAAGCCAAAGTTTATATAGAGAAAGATGCATTCTAGCTTGCTAGGTCGTGTACTGATCAGTCGCTGCTGTGGCCGCTACATAATGTATACTGGAGCTAGGTTTAAACTTGTTATCTTTAAACCAGGAATGACTGTAGTGTAATGACCCTTTGAGGTGAATATCTAGTAAAACTTCACCTGGACCAAAGTTTCTGCCGTGAGCTTTGCCTCAGCCAGCTCACAGTATGAAAAGATTTATCCACTGAAAAGAAAGAACTGACAAATCTTGTGCAGATCACTTCAAGGACTCTCCTGTCGTTGTTGCTTGCTGTAGGAAGATGGGTTGAAGAGTTGAAAAAATTCAGAACTAGAAAAGCCCTCAACTGCGCAGTGGTCCCCACCTAGAGAAGCACGCGCACAAGCTTCTTGGACAGCTCCTGTCCTCACATGGCTCCCAGCCTCTGCTTGCACATGATCCCTTCCTTTCCGTCAGCTGCAGAGCTCTGCTGTGGCCATCCCCTCTGTCTCCAGTCTGCTAACTCTCCCTCTCACCTTTCCAGTTAACTCTCTCTTTTCATGTGATCCCTAGATGAAATCTGCAAGGAGTGGTGTTAGGAGACTAACTAAGCCCCTAAGCGACCTTCTGTTTGTGCACCTACAGGAAAGCATGGCTGTTCATGTTTCAAAATATGGATTTCAGAGAGTAAAGAAATGTGGGCTTGTGATGTTTCTAGCAGGAACATACAAAGCAATGTCATTACTTCTTTCTGACCCAAAGTGCACTGAAAATTTCCATTGTTATTCTGTTAGGGGGGCTTTAAAATCAGTATTAGACATGCGGTGGTTGAAATTGCTATTTTATTCAAGATTCCTTCTGTAGTAATATGCTGTCATACATGTCCTGAGTGCCCATATGGCAGACTTCCATATACAATCTAATTTTAAGCAAAGTGTATATATGTATTTTTCTTCTTATAACTCCCTGCAGGAACAGTAAGGAGGAAAGCCTTATAGCAGAAACTAATTCTAAGCTCCACAGTTGTGCTAGTGGGTAAGGAATCCACTTCACTTAAGAGAAGGCATCGTTTGTTCGTTCACACAGGGACCCGGTAGGGAACAGAATCCTCTGTAATGGGAAGACAGAGGGAAAGCAAGCAAGAGCAGCCACCGTTTGTGTTTGGTTCTATCTTCTCCCCATGTTAAATGACCCATGTAATGAGTGAAGAATTGTTTTGATCGAGTAGTACACAAGCATGTTAGGTCAATAACTGCTCTACTGCTAGCTGGCAGTCTGAACAGAATCAGTGCTGTCATTTCACAACTTTTTTAAACCAACACAGCTGCAGAAATACTTCCTAGAACATATAGTTTCCTTTGCTACATTGACGATAAACACCAAGACTTTAAAGATGCAGAGATGCCTGATGTGGTTTTTTTAAAAGCCCAAATGCCTCCTGGGTTGGCCAATGGAGAACTAATGGTGAATATAAGAGTCTGGCAATAGTACTGCAAGATTATTATTTTTAACAAAAAAAACCCCAACTGTTGGGGCTTCTCAAGACGTACTTTTGACTAACCTAGTTTTAAATTAGTGTATTTTTTTGTCCTGCCTCTTCTACTTACTGCACTGATTTGCTGTGAGCTTTTAAATTACCTTGCAAATTCCATGAGGTGAGAGCGATGACTGGGTTTGCATTACACTTAGCCCAGAAGAGACACATCTAGAACTGGAAAACAGCATTTTTACAGAGAGTGAAAAAGAAATGGAAAAAAAATGTGAGAAATGTGACTATCCAAATCTTTAAAACTATCATAGAAATTGGATGGGTGTCCTGACTTTTGGCTGAAGTCACAGTCCACTAACCCCTGTGTTTTGAAGGGTGGGTTGTAAACAGGCATCAAGGGACACGGTAACACTACTCTTATTCAATTGGAATGTGGTCTTGTTAGAGAAGACACCAAGGTCATCTCGGTGTGCAAGAGATAATCTGGAGAAGAAGAAAAGGCTTTGCTATACCACACTGTCTCTGTTCAGAATCTTCTTCTGGTTCAGGTTACCTCTCACAAAGTGTCATTTCTTGGCAAAGCTTACCTTTTTTTTGTTATTTTTTTTTATGGGCTGTGTGGACAATTAGTAAATGTTTCCATGGCAATTGATCAACAGGTTCTCATAGATGAAGATAGATTTTAGTATTCATAGACAAAGACTCTGTTCTTCCTTTCTGTTTTTAAAGTATTTTTAAGGCTACCCAAGTAGGATCATGTAGGAGTCTGTTCTCTTACAGTAACAATACCACTGTGAGGATATTTAGGGAGGTCCAAGTTAAAAGTAGTCTATTAATATCTTAAGCATCCATGTTAAAAACGCATTCAGATGCAATCAGAGTGTATGCAGATCACTGGATTTTCTGCTGTAGAGAGGGAAATGTCTTATGTTCTTTCCTCAACTCAAGGTGTGATCAGAACAAAGCCAAGGGAGGGCTCGCTTGCCCTTGCAGAGCACCCCATTCTTATCGTACCCCAAAGCCTGATGGGACCAAATAAAATCTATGACAAGGTAACCTAGTAAGGGGGCAAAAACCCACCAGCAAATTATGTTAGGGTCAGGGAGACTGTGAAACTATGAGCGTAACTGGCTCAGTTGTTCCAGAAAAAAAAATTAACTGTTCATATTCTGGGAGAGGAAGGCTGGCACTGGACTAAAAAGACAAACTAGCAGCTCGCAGGTAGTATCTTCTTGTCTGGGCCAAGGTCAGAGCTCTACTGGGAAAGAGGTCTGGGATGCGAAAATAACCCAACAAACCCAGACCTCCAAAATAGGGTTAAATTTTGGAGCTTCAAAGAGGATTAATTGTGTGAACCTCAGCACGGTTATGGATGGACTCAACTAATTTAAGAGCTGTGAGTCAGTCATTTAGTTTATTTCATTTCAGACCGCCAACATGCAGCGATACGCTGTGCAGATATACTTAGTTCTCACTTTTGAAGTGCAATTGTACAGTCCACAGGAAATGTCTTGGAAATGAGAACTGCAGAAACAAACAACGGAAAAGCACATCAAGTTACTTAACAGTCAGAAACAAAAAGCCTGCTCATTCCTCTTCCACAGGATAAGAGCACTTGATAAGAGCATCCCTTCGTGAAGATGAGAAAAGGAGGAACTGCTGACACTTACTGCAAAGTGAAATTCTGACTGCCTAACCTATGGCTGTGCCCCCATTAATATTTTCCCCTGTGAGCAACAGAACGAAGCGGAGCAAATAGCGAGGAGGGGGCAGGCATAATAAGCCATCCCAAAGCAGAATTTAAACTGAAATTTAAATCCTAGTCATAAATTATTTCACTATTCTTGTCTACAAGCATTAGCCTAGTTTACTGACTTACCTTTCTAGCCATCTTATTAACTCAGCTTTCTTTTTTAATTTGTTATGAAAAAAATACAACTTTTGGCAACTCCTGTATATTATAAATAGACCTCCTTGACCATCCTGCCAATATTCAGCATATCGTCTGAAGGGAAACATAAAATCTTTCTGAACTCATTGCACGGTGCGTTTTCCAGAACTACAGCATTTTTTACAATTCAGCAGACTCTGCAAACATCCGGGAGAGTTGTTCTGTCTCCCATGTCATGGACGTGTTATACTTTTACATAAGATCAGTTCATGCTGGCTCCATAGGCACCAGTGTTCAATGCTCAGGGACGCTGAGGCACAGCAGTAGGGGATATCTCACAAGCACCTACGTGACAGAGACCGGTGTTCCTAAAAACACTAATTTTGTTTATTTTTTAAAGTAACTTAAACACAGGTGAACTATGCCATGGTTTTTAAAAATGGGATTTTTTTTTTCTCTGTGATAGAATGACTTTTTATTGAGGTTGCAAAACTGGCAAAACCACTTCTTCTTATAGGAACTGCTGCAGTGCATAGACTTCTGTGTAATCACAAGAGTTCACCTGAAGCCTTACAACAAAAAACTGAAGAGTCTTAGATTTGGTTGCACAGGCTGTTTGGCTTCTCAGACCAGTTTGTTTCCTTGCTCAGAGACTAGTTTTAGAACTAAGACTTTATATACATGTACGTATATTTATATTCCTTAAAAAAAGCACATAAAACTCCCTAAAATAAACTAAACATATATACATATATATATATATATATATTTGTATTTTTCATGAAAAGCAAATATGGTCCATCTTCTTCCCAAAGCAGTTTACATAGTTTACAGGTGGACCTCTATACTGAGAGGGCATTAATATTTCAACCTTCTAGAAATAGAAATGAATGGGCATTGTAGGAAAATTACTGTGGAGCAGAATATTAAGCCTCTGTGAGCACGTTAAAATAAAACTGTGTATCTACTGTCCTGCATCCTCCCATGTGTGTACTGGAAAATTTCCCTTGAAAGCTAGGTCTGCAAAACTGCATCACCGCTAGCCCAGCTTACAGCTGGAGGTACCTGTGGTTCTCTTCAGGTGATGCCAAATGGCAGCACAGTCAAGGGCAGTGGCATGAGCCTGAGCGCCAAGGGACTTAAGTAGTATTACTAAGACTGCCAGCATCTCACTCTGTGTTCTTACACAGGCTTTTAATTCCCTTTGTTTCTTGTTTTCCCTGAGAAAGAAACTGAAGCCATTTAAAAGCAACATACAAAACCCAATAAATACCATCAATTTAATAAATTTAGGTGCAACTTCAGTGTGGTGCTAGAATCTCATAAGCAGACAAATCAGTGGATTTAAAGAGCAACCGAATGCACTGTGTTATCTGCGCAGCAAAGACCACTGAAACAATTTGAATTTTCTGAAGTTCAAACCTACTTATAACAAGCTCATGGTGGTGAGGAACAAGGGTAAAATCAGTTCTGGTATGCAGTATCTCGCTACACAGTAATTAAACAAAGGTTTGTAAACAGTCTTAGAAACACTTTAAAACAAAATACACATGAATAGTCATAGAACACCTGAACAGGGTGGAAACAAAAGAAGTTGCACAAGAATTTCAACACGCAATTCCCAAATTAGATCTGCATGATGTGCTACTGTGTTTTTTTCACAGTAATAAACAAAGGTTAGTACTGACAGCAGATGCTTTTCCTCAATACTCAAAATAGTATTATAATACACTGTTGCTGCATTTCCCAATATTGAGGGTGTTACTGGGAAGGCTGCTATAGAGAAAAGAAAAAAAACGCTGAAGGAATAATATTATTTCTATACTATGCCATTTTGGAGGCAACTTTTATAGTTGTGACCAAGGACACAAGCAGTTAGGTAGTTTCCACCACTCAATTCCTTCAACTGATGTTTATTCTAAATAAATAATACTTCAGTGTCTGGGTGTGTTTTCTTCTCAAGTGTGGGCTAAACAGAGGCGTAGTGAAAAAAATAGCTACCACATTGGCTGCAACAGGCTTGAATTTCACCCAAGTGATCTCGACTGTGTGCATCTCCCGGTTTGTTAAAGCACTGCCGAAATTCCAGTTCTTTCACAGAATATTACAAGCAGAAAAGTAGATAGCGGGTTAAATTTCAATCCCACTGAAGTTAGCAGCAAGCCTCCTGCTACCTTCGCTTACATGCACAAAACACAAACATCAGACTGAATTAGGAACAGAGAAAAAGAAGGAGGATCAGAGGAAATGCTGTCACTGGCCTGAAGAAGGGCAGGTGGGCAGTACCCAGCCTTGTCCATACAGGTTTCCCCCGTGATTTCATGGCAGACAGAAAGTGCTACTCCTTCTTCCACCAAAAGCGGTGGTTCATACCTAACAGAGCTAGCAATTACTAGCTGCTGACATGGCAAGAAAGTAGAGTTGCAGAGCTGAAGGATACTCGGGCAGGTACTGAAGGCTGTGGCAGACCATGAGAAGGTGAGGTGGAGAAAATTGGTGGGGGTTCCTGGCTGGCACAGGACAAACTCAGAAGGACCTAAGGACAAAGCTCAGTTATTTCCATGTTGCTATATCTGCCTGCTGCAGCAATGGCGTTATCCATAAACCTGCCCATCGCTTTGAGAGTTATGAGAAGAGCAGCCTGTTTTTCTTCTGCAGGCTTGTAAGACATTGCTTGCGCATAAATACGCTAGACGAAGTCCAGTTAGAGAATTGGATGGATAGTTTTATAATATTGCTATTTTTAGACTAAATAAGCTATCAGGCTGCTGGGGAGTCTGCTATTTTAAACAAATGGTAGGTTACTTCTTTCTCTTACATGCATAAGGCTTTTTCAGTCATGACTGAAAAATAAACACATGGTTGAGAGATTTCTTGAGCTCCTGCATGGTGGTTAATTTTTCAACAGTTCTTTTAATGGCTTTGAAAGCATAATACAGCAGAATCCACTAAGAGTCAGCTCTTACCATCAGTTCTTTGTCATGCTATTGGAGAAAATCCGGTCTGTCTTACAATGTTTTAGTTTTTAGATATGTTCTTTCCTCACCTCTCTCTGATCAGCTTTTGAATGAATTGCAAATTTTGGATCTGATTTTTGAAGCAGCCTACAAAAGCATCGCTCTTTTAACCGTGTTTGCATAACTCTCCATCTGAGTAACCTGCTGAATTCCTTGTCCCAACAGACGTACAGAAATGACCCATTTTCAGTGGTGTACTTACTGTATACTTAAGGACTGCATAAGTTTGCCTGACAGGCCATAAACAATCCCTGAACTGCCTCTTGATAACCACTTATTTTTTTATTGTTCTGGAATGAAGCTTTTTTTTTTTCCCCTCTCCCAGAGCAATGGAAAGAAAAAAATGTAATTGAAATATATTGGAAGGCTTGATGTCTTAGGATTTAAAAGCCAAACCAGCTCAGTTACATGTGGCGAATCATTCTAGGTTTATAATGGGCTATGGAAGACAATAAAGTTCTCATACTGTTCCCAGTGGCCAGCTATTCATATCCCAGACCCACCAGTGTATCTGAATTACTAGCACGCTTTTTGGCAATCAGACAAGAAAGACTGCAGGCTGAATGGGTGCCAGGATGGATGTATAATGTGGGCCAGTTCTCCAGAAAGTCAAATCCAACCTTGCTGAGTGGACCAGACATTCAACAGCACAGTTTGAGGAGCAGCAAGGGGGTAAGGGAGAGATGGCCTGTGCCTTAGGCACTGCTTTCTGATGCAGAGCAGCTTCCCATAGGATCATGCAGAAGTTTGGCCGTTATTGCTGCAGCCTTGGTCCGTGTGTGTTCGTATCGATTTGTTTGCGTGGGGGTCTTGGGTTTTATTTTTGACTTCTGTTAGCTCTGCATAGCTAAGCACACCAGAGGAAGTGAAATGGATTCTGTTACTTCTCTTGCACAATGTCAGAATCCATTGTATGTGCGCAGAGCTACTGAAGACAATCTGATTGCCAAGTGTTTCTGGTGGCAGAGCTGGCCTGCTGGTGACCACACACTGGAAAAACAAGAGAAAGAGTCCAAAATTACATTCAGTTTCTAAGCAAGTTGAAGGAGCCAAGTATTGGCAAGTTAATACATTAGTACTGACAAGGGAGATAGCTTTCCTTTCCAATTGTAAATTTGATATGTTTTGTCTGGAACAAATCAATACAATATAAAAATATAACTTGGTTATGTCATTTTTCTAGCATCATTATTTAGAACATAGATTTGTAGTTTAAGGTGCTAAGTAGTGCCTGCAACAGGCTCCATCTGAAGCACCGGGAGCTTCTGCTAATGTTTATGGGAACTAGTTGAGGATGCTTAATACGCCTACTTCTCTACCAACAAAAGCTCAGGAGTACAAAGTCTTGTTGATCTGCTTACCTTTTGAAGCTTTATTTATTAATCTTATTATGTAGACTTGTGAGAACGTGGTGGGAGAAGAGTTAGATGGGGAGGAAGCTTTTAGCCATGTAGTAAATACAAAGAAGAAGATAACTTTAAGCCTCTCATGGACCTGCTGAGTGGGAGGGACAGTGCACCACCACTCACTGACAGAGCAGTCTGTGGTTGTTCTTGTGAATAGAAGCTTTGTGTTCAAAGGAAAACTGACTTTGAAGGCAACTGGTCAGACCCAAACAAATTATTTTAGGAAACGGAGTTGTTTTGTCCTTTGTATTCTGAGGGAAAATCATCCACAGTGACTGTTTTTCATAAACCTGTTTCTCAGTTTTAAAAACTGTGATCTCACAAATGTTACGATTTCATCATCTTCCTTGCTAGAGTATCTTCCGGACACTGGATCCTTCAGTCTGCCAGCAGCTCAGTGAGCTGGACAAACTACTGGACGATGACCCAAAGCAGAAATTAGCCAAGTTAATGAAGACAGTGACTGAGAAAATCTGGCAATAATTTATCTGGCAAGAATGGATTAATGGAAATACAAGCTGCATCACCAAGGTCTCCTGACACTATTTTTCTAATAAGAAGATACCAGTATGGTATCTGATGGAAGACAAACAAAATGCAAGTTACAACTTCAGAACTTTAAATTTCTTTGAAATGATTATTTCTTTTACCAATTATGTCTCTTGGCTTTAATGAATTTAACAATGAAGAAGGAGAGTAATTCTTGTTAATGGATTTTAAAACATAACACACTGAGAAGCAGACAATGTAAGGGTAGTTATTACAATAGCGAGCATCAGAGAACGTTTTGTAGCAGAAGGAAATTTACTGGTCAGAGTTAAGCTCAATAGAAAAGCCATAAAAACAAAATCCAAGTCACTCTCTATTACGTAATGGGAATATAATTGAAGAGGTGAAATCCCATAGATGTATCCTCCTTCAAAGCTGTTGCGCTTCCAAAACTGAGCATCTAGGAAAAAATACTTTTTACTGGTTTACTTTTTCATTTGTGGGGCTTTGTGATGTTTCTTTCTTTTGCTTTAAAAGGTTTGGAAAATTTGGTGCTGGGTTGAGATTTTTTCTACAGGAACAGACTGACAGCTGTACACAACGGCCATACCTGCACTGGTTTTGGCAGCGGGCAGCTAAAGCTCAGCACACTTCCCGATCCAGCTCCACAGTGTAACTTGCCAGCCGTGGGATGCTGGTAGCCAGGGCTACTAAATTCTGTTTGCAGCAGACAACGTAGGAAGAGATGAAGGATTCCCTGGTAGCTTGATGTCATCACTACAGCGGATTAACTAACTGACCTGGTGCCATTGCATCAAGACTGTGGGTGGTTATATGCCTATCCTTGGAACACAGAGCTGTCCAGTCTATAGAGGTAGAGGTAGAGTACGGACATGCAGCTTCCAGCAGAGATATGCTTAAGAATCTCATTGGCTTCAGAGATACATTTGTAAAATAAGGTGCCACTTAAACTTAGCAAAAGTATCAGAATATGGACCTTTGCCACTTCCCTCAATAATCCAGCGCAGGTTTGGCCAGCCTATTCTATACAGCATATACTATAAGAAATGAAATCTCTCACGTGCTTAAATTACAGCGTGGCTGTTGAATTAGACACTGGATACCACCAAAGGGCTGAACGCTTCCAGTACTCCCGAATTATTTGCAGGAGCAGGCCTCAAAATTGGATTAGAGTTAGGCTGTGTTCCTCATTTCCATCTGAAGCTGTGCTGTACAAGACATTCTTGCAATGGGCTTTATGTCCTGAAAAATAGTACAAATAGGATTTGTCTCTGTCTTCTTCAGAGCTAGTACTGAATTTGCAAATGAAGAGAAGTCCAATGGTAATTACTGACAATTTAAAAAAATTGTTTACACTTCTTATTTGCCCAGTAATATATTTATTTATGTTTTACACATCAGAGAAGATAAAGGGAAAACTCATAATGAATGCAACAATCAAAGGAACTGCAGGAAAATATTTCAATACATGTTTTTTTTCCTTTGTAAATTTTACAAAACATATCTGTCCTAAGCTTCTCTGTGTCAAATGCTTTAAAATCCTTTTTTACATTGTTTTATCCTTCCTGCTTCTGAAGAAAGAAATCTTTGTGACACTCTGCAGTGAGTCTGTGCCTAGGGACACAAAGAATGACTTGGAAATCATCCAGAAAAGGATGTCCTTCCGCAAGAGGTGGGTCAGTATTAATTATAAACTGCGATTGTCATATAATGGCTTGGCACGGGCTATGATAGTTATTATCCGTGTCATGCTACATTTGTCTTATTCCTACAATATACGTACAGGATAGGTTGAAGAAATCACGTGCCCAGCTTCATTAAACTGTAAAGTTTTATTCTGATATATTATTTTTCTGCATTTACAGCTATGTGTATTTAAGGCCTAACAACATCTGATTCCCCAGAAGCATGATTTATTTGACAGATCTAATAACTGCTAAGCGTAAGATTTCACCAGACCTTGTAATTTTCTTTGTAGTACTTGGCAGGGAAATTTCATGCACTGAATTTGGAATGTATCAGTTATTCCACTGCAATACTGAAGTCCTAATATGAGAGAGGAGAAATAAAAAGTTGTAAGGAAAAAGTGCAAATCAAGGCATTGACCAAGCATGATCACGGTGGGTTTGTCAGGGACACTGAGGGGATTACAGCTTTCTTCGTACTGCCCCACACAGTAATCTATCTTGGATTGCTCACAGAGGGACCAGACCTCGCAGCCTCCCCTTCCACTGGATTGTGGCCAGCCTTAATCAAACTCTCATAGACAGCAGCTTGGGACTCTTCATACCCATACTGCTGCCCTAAAGGACAAACCATGTGCACTAAGGTACTCACACGAGGAGCTGAGGAATATCGCTTATTGCTTTTCTCTAACAGAAAAGCAAAACATGTCAGAGTTTTGTATGATTGGGGTTTTTTCTGCCCTTTATTAAAAAAAGACAGTAGGTCCTACACTGACATCACTATTCATGGGAGCTTTGCCTAAATAAAGTTTAAATAGTGGCAAATACTTCAGTCTTACAGAAGGATAGCAAAACACATACTTTGTAAGGGGAAAAAAAGCAAACCAAACTTTTCTCAGTATCATGATGAGCTCATCTCTGTCCAAGGGGAATTAAAAGCTATTCTGTGGATTTAAACAGAAGCAGCATCGGGTCCTTTTTATCAGGACTGATTCATAGCCTAGGAAAAAACAACTAGAGAATCTTATGAATATTTTAAGATTTCTGCTGATCCATGTACCTCTGCATACAGGGAGACGTCTCCGTGTAGAAGGAACTGCATTACCTTAATTAAAAATAAATGGATCATTTATAAATGCAAAAGTAAATATAAGACAATCAAATTATTACATAAGACAATCCTGCAAGGAATACTTGAGCACCCAAGAACGTATTTCAACCAACTTGACTTGAAAATAGCATGAGAATTTAAAGAAACTGAAGAAAGGAGAGGGATGCATTTTTCGTACAGCACGGTGCCTGAACCCCAGAATCTGGGTTCTCCAGTCACCCAAATCAGAGGTGGGACTCAAGAGCACAGCAGCACTTTTCCATTTGGTGAACCCCCATTCTGTTTCCACAGAAACCTGAGCACTGGAGCCAGGGACCGTGTGGCTGCACATCAGCGACATTTCTTCTGAAAATTGGTCGTGGGTTCATATACCCAGCCCCAGGAGACTGAAAGCTTTCAACCAGTATGGACATAGCCAAAGAGGGGCAGATCCTAAATTTTTTTTTTGAGTCAAATGTGCCTTCACTGACTTCACTGCGAATAGTCCTCTGCATATGTCAAAGACTGATCCAGCTATCCACACAATGGAAAAAGTAAAATGCCACTCTAGCAATAGAAACAGAGAAGTTTGGACTCGATGTCCAAGTTTGGTTGATACCTGGTTGGACTCGATGATCTTCAGGGTCTTCTCCAACCTAAATTATTCTATCATGCGATGATTCTATTATGAGTGAATTCCCCAATAACATAGTCTTAGATTGCTTTGTAAAAACCAGCATCAGCATGGAGTCTGTGAGATATTTGAGTTAAAATGTTCCTATGGAGGCAAAGACAAGGTTTCTGAACTCTTGAAAAATACCAGTTTGATCCAGGGATCTTAAATACACAGACACATTTATTAGTAGATGTTTCGATCACATAAATTGTAACCTATCCTTTCAGTATTTACAAACTCTTCTTGCAAAGCTGTGTGATATGATATTTAAAATACTTACTACATAAGTAGCCAAGAGGGTTACTATCTTTATTTAATTATGGGTAATATCTAGGCCCTTGTGGATTTGGTAGAAGTTACACCATGGAACTATCTTAAAATGATGTGTTCAACAGCATGTACAGCTACATGTTTAATGCTGAGGATGCACAGTAGCTGCTCAGAAATTTTGAGAGCTGGCAGTGGTTCAATGCTCCACAAAGTCTGGCCTCTTGTGCTCAGCAGGGAGGGGAGCTCTGTCTGGGTTATTTCTTCACATGTGATGTGGTGGAAGGAACTGCCCTTTCTGAGTCTGCTTCAGAGTCCTTCCAGCATAACTCTCTTTGAAGCATACAAAACAACCTAATTGAGTCTAAATTATTCTATGAAACAAAGCCCCCTTTTTATTCCAACTGGACAAAGTATTCACTGCAATCAACTAAAATTAAGAAATTCTGAATTTTAATGGGAAAACTTGAGAAAAGACTAAGCTAGGTGTAATGGTATTAGGAGGATCTTCTCAAGAACTGGCATAAAGTGTATATATTTTACAGGCTGGAATGAGGACTGCTGGAATCTAGTAGGTTTAGTGTAGGAGGACAGTGTCGTTATGGATTGTTTAAATCAACAACTTCAGAAGCTGTTAAAGCCTTAGTCATTCGGAAAAGGACACTGTTTTTCACTGTTGAAAGTTTAATCCTATCAGGTGCCAAGAATTTCCTATTTCATGCACCCAGAGATATTGTTTCTGGCTCCCACCTCGGTAGATATTAATTAAAAAATGGGAAAAGGAATAAATGTAACTTGCAGTTATACACTGTTCAAATATATGAAATTTCACTAGAAGAGTGGTAAAGGAAGCAATCTTTCTATACCCCTTCACAATCCTTCAGAAATACCATGCGTTTATTCAATTATGGGCTGTCACATAACACAATCTGAAATTGTAACTACTGGGTGGCAAATCTTAATACATCTTTATTGGGCCACATTTGCAGATGGCAAATTAAAGGCTCAATTCAGCAAATCTTACTGATGCAAGTAATTCTTATTTTTGCCTCTCTTCTCACTGATGTCAAACCCTTATTTATATAAATCTTTCCATTGCCCTCAGTAGTACTAACTGTGAGACCAAGAGTTTCCAGCATCAGCCTTTAAATTGTTGGTGGGGTTTTTTCATGAACAGATGTCATAAATTCTATGGAGTAAATTAGCAGTTATAGATTGCTTAAATGATATGTGTTAAATGATTGTTCGTTGGCACTAGAATAATTCCTTATTGTTGTTGTTCTTTTGTTTAGGAGAGGGATAAAGCCTATTGACTACTCCATGTTCCTACTCTAAAGAGCTTAAAATTTATGTGTAGGAGAAAAAAACCCAGAACATATGTCTAGAATAAACAAGATTCTATATAGTTACCAGAGACAAGATTGAATAGACAAAGAAACAATAAGACTATCTCAATCAAGACAATAAATCCACTGCAAATGCCAGTGGTGGGATTTATCTCACCTAACTTTAGCTGTATAAAAGTAAGGCATTCAGTCTTAGACACCTAGGCTGTTGCCATAGTCCATGGAGAGAGACAGATGCGTGAAATGGGCCATTTATCCAACATATTTTAGGACGTGGTGAATCACTTTCTGCATATGGTCGTGTCCATTGACTCCAGAAGGCACCTAGGTAACTAATCTATGTTTAGTGCTTAAATGCCTTTTAGATGGCTAAATTAGGTCAGAGAACCCAACCCAGCTGTCTTGCAAAGATCAGGGTATACATAAGGGTGGAGGTGAGTTTTAAGGAAGGATATACGAACAATAAATTCAGTTAGATCATCAGCAAAAGAAACAAGTCATTAAATGTGTTTGTGAATGCTGTATCTTGGGTCAACAGATCAGAGATGAAATATATCGAGCATATTTTCACATGCTATCTGCTTCCCCATCCATTCTTGCCATTTCAAGCATTTATTTTGCCTTTTAAAACTGTTTAACTTCCCCTTGTTGCTGTGTACAAGGGAAGAGAAACTGGGCTGTATAATGAGGCAGTGAAACTGGTGTGAAGGTGCTGCCAAATGCTCAGAGCAGAAAGCTGAAAAACACTAATTTTCTTTTTATGCACAGTTTTATAGAAGACAATGCACCACAACAGTAGTAGAATAACTTTAAAAAATATTTCAAGTGGAAGTGAAAATCGGTGGGAAAATGGTGAAAGGTAGAAAATACCAGAACTACGCTAGATAGTTATTGTCTCTGACGGGAAACAATTTTCAGAAACAGCAATTGATTTCACAGGTCTCCAGACAGCTAACAAGATAATCACTGGATGTTTGAGAAACCCTTAATCAAAAATAATTCTTGCATGAGGTCTTTGAGTCCTTGTAGTCACAAGTTTTATGGAAGAAAAGTCTAGATAAATGCAGGAAATGTATGTGAATTCTGTATTATATTTAGAGGAAGACAAAAAATATAGCCTAAGTTATATGTTGTTTTGACAACTGAGATCTATTTGCATTTCCATTACTTTGGTATTTTTGTAGTTAACTTGATGCAGTTATAAAATCTCTAGAAAAAGTAATATAAAAAAAGAAATGAAAGATTTCATGTAGCTTAAAGGAAATAGTCATTCATAACTATTGTTATAATGTGTATTATATAAACAATGATTTAATAATAAAATCATGTTTTATGAAAATATTATGTAAATAGTTCTCCCATTTACAGCAACTGAAATCCATAACGCTATGATAATCAGCAAGGAACCAGTCTTGGAGACTATGGACTCAGCAAGAGCGCAGATAAATCAAAGGAAAGAAGACTGCCAAACTTGTACATGACGTTGAAATGATCCTGGATACACTTCAGGCCTTAAATCTATTTGTGTGTTTGCAGAAGCATCTTAATATTAGAACAGTTCCAATAAATGTCCCCCTTGATGTCAATCCATTAATATTACTGAACAATGATAAACCGTATGTCAATCCATAAAATGCTACAGACACAAGTCTTGTAATTTTTTCCACTTTGACTTTTCCCCCAGAGCTGATAAAAACATCTATCACATGAGCACTAAAGCCTGGATTGCTGGTAACAATTTTTCAGACAAAAGTTGGTGTGAAAAAACCACTTTGGTAGTCTGATGCTTTCTTGACCTAGTGAAGCATTCAATTTGTTTTCTAGACATGAGTTCAAATTAGAAATAACAACTGAATCTAATATTCATAGTGTTTGTTTATTTTGTGAAAATGTATGGACTGTTATTATAGTCAAGTTTGCCTAAGTTAGTAGTGAAGTATTTCATCACGAATTCGTGCTGTAGTTTCAGAACAGTGCTGGCACATCTTAGAAAAATTTACTATCATGATCCTTGAAAAACAACCTATTTTCTTGCAGTTTAACTCCACAGATGGGGAATCTGGACTTGTCCGTACTAGCAGTGTTGCAAAACTAGTGAAGAGCTCAGACTTTAGAGAAAGGATGCTTTGGTCACTTATGTATATTATCACCTGAAAAAGAAAACAGGAACAAGCCAAAGTCTACCATTATCCCCACAAATTCATCACTGCAGGGAACACATATCCATTTTTTTCGTTCAGATAAAAAATACTTGGAAAGAACTAATTACATATGCAGCATTCTGATTTTAGCTCTCCCTGTAGTAGCCTTGGACACAGCGACTTCAAGGGACAGGCTGGAAAACACTCCAGATATCAGATATCGTCTGGGATAATGCAGAGCTAGTCAGAAGAGGCTAATTTTGTGTGCCAGTGGCTCTCACGGTGTGGGACTGGACCCTTGCCAGTGAGGCCCCTGCCCTGCCTGCCTTGTTGTCACCCTCAACACAACCAGTTCTCACCATGTCCTGACATCAGCAGCCTTCTCTATGTCTCCATTTGCTCTTGAGCTAGCAAGCAAAAATCTTTTGCTGAGGTAGGTGCGCATATACATAATGCTCACAAGGTGAGCAGCCTCAACTGCAACAGGAGAAGATTGAGATGGCCGACTGCACGGGACAGGGCACAAGCCAGCTGCACAAGGAGACAGGAGAGAGGAGCAGTACATAGGGAGAAAGAGGAAGAAAGCAGAGACAGGCAGTACAGTTCCCCAGTCACCTCTAGAAGATGAGTATAGACAAGTGGACACAGCAAAAGAGCAGTTCCTTGCTAGCCTTGAGGTCACTCACTTAGGGCAATCAGCACATGAGCTACAACCTATTGCCCAAACATTCATATTGAAAAATCCAGAGGAAAGAGAACAGAGAGTCCTGTGCACGTTGGAACTTCCGTATGTGCTTTCATTGTTTGTTGGCAAGCAGATGAAGTCTGCACAGGCCTTTAAAAGTGCATGGCTTGGACTCCTGTTGTGTTTGTTAATAGGTTGTTTTGACTGTGCTATATATTGCTATGTAAACACATGAGAAAGAGTGAAGAGTAACAAAATTGGACGCAAAGTTGCTAACATTATCAAAATCTTGTAATTACATAAAAGCCACAGGAAATAAACTGATACAGACACTGCGCAACAGTACACATTATAATTTTCTCCCCCAGATGATGACATTACATTTCCTCAAGATCGTCTATCTGCATGATGCAAGGGTGTGAGCATGGAAGACATGCCTTATTTCCTTTCACTTACCTGGATCCAGCTTCAGAGCTGAGTGATATGTTTTCTAGGTGCTGCCCCAAAGTATGTCCACTGAGGCAGAAATTCCCACCCATATCCCAAGTCTCTCCCTTCCAGTTAGCATTTCACCAAGATTAGTAACCTCTTCTTCCCCCTGTTCCCTTTCATCCCAGACCTTTGGTAGGAAGTGTCTTACAGATGTCTACTACCTGGCAGCTGATGGATAAATGCCGGCTGGGCTAGCCATGAACCTGCTGGCTAGAAGAAAAGGTGTTCCTTTCTGGGTTTTACTCAGCTGCAGCTTCCTTGGTAACCCTGGAGAATGGGGCTGAAATGCAACAGAACTCCACGAAGTCCCCCTGTGTGACTCGCGCTTGAGCAAGAGTAGAGAAGTCTCTCAGTCTAGCTGATTGGGACACTAGGTGCAGGTAAGCCCACAGACATTTTCTTCTTGCCTATCCGGCCTCACCAGGAGGAAGGCTCTGTATCACAGAACTGATTTCTACAGTTTTATTTCTTTGGCATGTTAGATTTTTTCACGGGCCTTCTTTTTCTTGAGGTTCCTACAGAGACCTGCACACACAGATTGAGAGGCCCTTCAGGGGCAGACCCTGGTACCCTGTGTGCTCGCGGCATCACCAAGCATCAAGGTAATACCACAACTGTAGCAGCAGCCAAAGCAATAATGCCAAAGCTTGGGCTCCATTCACACTATACAGTTTATGTTACCATCCAAGTAAAAGAGAAGAAAATAACTTCCTTTTTAGGAGGTTCATGGCTTGCTAACTCATGCGTAAGTAATTATAAAGCCACACTTTATTGCGATTCATGAGAAGAAATTAAATGCAAGTCTTAACATATGCCAAACATACTAGTTCCAGCCTACATATAGATAACAAATAAAACTGTAGTTAGCTTTATTAAATTCCTTTTCAGCCGACTCTTACAGGGTCCCTAAGCTATTTTCTGTACACTAAATCAGACTTGTCCTAAACAGGAGTACAAGACAAGTCATCTAGTCCTGTTCCTGTTCTCTGTTATCACAGACAACTACATTTTGCAATCCATCTTATGGCTGATCAGTGTTCATTCTTCAAAACATTTAGAAGTTTTTGCTCCTTGTCATCCTAGGAAAATAACTTCATATACACACACACAAAGACACACACACATATATATACATATATATGTATATGATGGCAAAGTTTTGATTTCCCTGCGTAAGCAAAGTTCTACTTTTTTGTGCGTGGGCTTGTTGCCACAATATCTGATTGCTCTGGAATGCTGTGGGTTAGGTACAAGTGTTCAGAGAAAACATGAGGAAAAACCATATGTACTCATTAGTGAAAAAGATCATCATGACAGATTGCTCTCCATATGTGGAATTTCTGTACGGTAATCTTGCTATTTACATGGCACATGAAAAATGTGTCATTTTCTAATGACAAATTTCATTTTATATATGTCTTATTAATCATAAAGACATGAAAAAGGTTATTTCATTTATATCTATTTCATTAGGAATGACCTGCCATAAATTTAATGTGTTATATTTATTATTTTAGCATCAATGTATGTATCAATATCATTGCAAAACATGGACATTACAATATCAGTTGGAACCAACAGAAATTAAACAGGCCAGAATAATTAGCCTATAATTGATGTCATGAAGCTCAGACAATTCTATATACTTCAGAAGTTTACGTCCAGCAGTTTTCTGATCTACTGTATGTGAGAAAAGGGAAGTATTTATTAGTAAGTCAAAGAAGTCAATTAAATCTTGCAATTCAAATGCCAGAATTTACTTATACTTAATTAAGCCTTACTGAATAATTTTAATTAATTAAATTAATTATTTACAAAATACTAGTAATATTGAAATATTAGTCAAATAGTGCCCTCAGTTTTCTTTCTTGACATTTGAATATTTTTACATGTTAAATATTTATAAAGAAAAGTGTCATTTAGGAGAACTAAATAGTAAGAAGATAGAGCAGAAAAGTATGCAATCTGGCAAGCAGACGACTTTCGTTATCTCAGCTTTTTTTTTAGTCTTGTTTAAGGACTCAGTTGTCCAGCAAAAAATGTTAAATGGAAATTTCTTAAAATACATATTTTCTTCATTTCTCAAAATAGAATCGTATTCCTGTAATCTTTCCTTAGGCAGAACCTTAACCAGCTTAAAGACATACACAATCTGTTCTAAAACTCATTTAATCAGTGGAAACATTTCCACTTACTTCAGTGAATTTTGGAAAAGGCAATATCACAAAAAGTAGTAGGCTGCTCTGTCATGTTTTTGGTAAGTACATTACATTTTTGTAACTGTGTCCGAACTATTTTAAACCCCAGCACAGACTATTGCACATGGTATTCAGAGACCTAAACTTCCTTTTTGGGAGGAAACTATGCCTGAGATAGACTTAGAAATCAAGAGGTTTTTTCAGATACTTTGGATGAAAAAAGGCAAATGAACTGAGTTTTTGTTGCTTTGCGGAACTGCTGTGTAGAACTGCTTGTTTTATGATGGTGGTTTTCCTCCACAAGGATTGAAATATAACATAGTGATATGGAGAAATACATCTGTTCCCACACTGAAACTGCTGGTAATGAATAATTATTAAGTATTTGGGGAAAAAACACAGAATATAATGGGCATATTACAGTATTTTTCCATAATAACAAAATCGGAAATGTAACTGGCCTATATATTTGATTATCAATGGGTGTCTTTTAAAGACTAAACCTGGCTTTCTCTAACTGGATGAGAACTTTGAGAGTTTTCATCCTTATTAATTTTCTTTTCCTTGTGTTTACTGTACCTAGATAAATACATTAAAAAGCAACTATATGACAAGGTGATTTCATTTAACTTTCATTAAAGTTCTCGGATTAACACCTGGAGAGTATCAAGGATAATTTTACCACATTACTTTACCTAGCACAGTGTTCCTCCAATACAAGACTTTATTGTTTTCTGGGTGAATGCATGTATCTGCTGTAATAAATCATTTTCTGATATTACAGAATAAGATTTTATGGTGCCATTAATTATGTACTTCAGCCGGAGGCATTTTTGCATGAGTTGCAGAGAGATCTGTGACAACAGTGAAGAACTATATTAATCATATGCAGGTATTATTTGTAAGGAACCTGTTAGCGATTCCAAATTTTACATGTAACCGTCCAAAAGGACTTGACGTGTACTTTTACTTTTAGCCTCCATTGTTATGGAAAACTCCCTGCTAATAACAAGAGTTCACTGCACGAAAACAAAGCCAAACAAACTGTTTGTTTGGGAATGGTTACATGCCATTTGTCATTATTCTGTCAAGGTACGTTAACTGGTATTTACTGGTTTAGAAACAGGGCTGGTTCTTACGAAAAATATCTTTCTTGAGCACAGTGAGGGCAACAATTATAGCCGCAGAAAACAAGTGTGACGTCATAGTTTACTTGCTGAAGTCTCGCAATATTTCAACAAATCTTGTAAATTTGAAGACTTGGGTCTTGATTTTTTTTTTTTTAAATTTCTGAGCTGTTAATACTTTAAGGCTATCGAAAGCTCCTGTCTTTCATGCTGAGATATCTGACTTTGCCAGGCAGCAGCCTGGCCCAAGTTGGCCTTGTGAAGCTATTGATATCTTACCAGATGCTACTGATATCTTACCATTTACTAGCAACAAATTACCAAGTAAACATTTTCAAAAGGATTTTTGATCTTATTAGTTATGAAATAGTCTTGAAGATCTTTATGCAGCCTCACTGCAATTTATTGGGGTTTTATTTGAATAAGGACTGATCCTACGTTGATTTCTCTGATGGAGAAATCAATAGGGTGAGTTGTCAGATGGAATTTCCTCTGTATTGCCCTAAGAACTGCACTTACTTCAGAGGGACAGCACTGAAAGCATCCTCAGAAAGGCTTTATGGCACAGAAATCAGAGCAAACAACAAAAGAAACCCCAAGTAAACGCAGAAATAAAATAACTCTCATAGAAGTTTAATTCTTTTCCATACACACCAAAGAAAGGAAAAGATATAAGAGGCAGAGAGTCCACGAAGCCATCCAGTTTCCACTACTGCTACTACTTTAAGGAGGAAATGGATGCTTGGATGAAAGGTGACCAAAACAGTGGTTCTGCCTGGAAGGGTCACCATTACTAGTTGCTGCGACTCAGATTGCTCCGTGACGCAGGCAGACTGTGTTATTAGCCTGGGAAAGCAGGCAGGCAGGAAGGGTAGGAGTATTTCACACAAGTTGGCTGTTTTTGCATGTCTTTTATCTTGTCGTGATCAGCTCTTAAGTGCCTGATATGTATGTGTGGTTTCTTAAACATCCTATTTTGTAGCTAGTGCTAATTCGGTCTTAGTAATGTTTTGTTTGGCTGTGATACACTTTGAACAAAGCCTTTCAGGAAACCCCCCCAAGCAGCTGTTGTGTTCTGAGGCCTTCTGCTAACAGACTCAGAATCCCAGACAAAGTAATTTTATTTAATTATTGAAAAATAATTATGAAAAGCCACTATCTGACAAAGTTGGTCTTGTGATAAGAACACTGCTCGATGTGTCTGACGATGTTCAACAGTTAAATTTTTACTGAGAAGTGAATTCCTTGGGTAATTCCAAAGCTGTAAAATACACAGATCCCTTTCTGTCTGTCATCTCTTTTATTTGGTATCACTGAAGTCAAGGGAAAAACTTCCGCTGGCCTTACTTGGCTCTACATGTTACAACAAAGATCCATGCAACGCTTAGAGTTTCTCATATGTTTCTGTGCATTTGGATGATCCAGGGCTCAAAGTTTCTATTCCAACTCTGAGGTATTGGGTTTTGCCTATTCAGTCCAGATCCCTAAGAGTACTGGGACTTTCTGAAGGAATGCATTATTTGAAAGATGTTTGTTATCCACTAATAAATGTGTATATTAATATAACCAAATGTACGTACTGATGAATACATGTCAGGACATAACACAGGAAGTACAGTGGGTGTTACTTGGTGGTAAGATGCAGTATAGATGGTATTTCTCACACAGACCACTAGACAAAGGAAAGAGTGTTTAACTTTGTCAAGCTTATATGAAATAGAGGAAATACATGGGTTTAGATTTGCATTAAGAACATTCACAAAAGATCCATTTTAAAAGCTACAAGGTATGCATTACAAAAGGCAAGTTGTTCGCATATAGGCATTGGAAATGTCCCTTGAACACTAAGAAGGTCCTTTTCTGAGGAGCAGCATCTTGCAGCTTGCACAGTTACCACAGTAACTTCAAAGTTTTGCTCAGAGAGCCTCAGCAGAGTATCACCAGGGAAAAAATAAAATTGACTTTTCCCCATGTTGGTTTTTTTTCATGAAAAAAAGACTTTTCAGACCCTAGCCAGATTTCTCAAAATTCAGTGGAATTATTTTTGGAAAACCAGCAGGTTTTTTCCATTGCTTGCAGAAAAGGGGCAAAAAAGAAATTGTATTTTCTTGTTAATATCAACTACTCTGTATATATGTAACAACAAAGACTTTATATTCTTATGAAAATGTGAGACATTGAACAAAATCTGTCCATTGACAGCAGTCAATCTTATCAATTGCCATCAATTACACGTAAGATCTAATTAATTTACCATCTTAATATGACCATTATGGAGAAGCATTAGTTAGTTATTCCTCCAGATTAGATTGAAGCAACTTTTCCCTATTGGCTTGAATTTGAAATTCCCCCCATATCCCTCTCTCTTATTTCTGAATTTTTGGCTGCCTTGTTTTATTGAAGGAACAGGGCTAGTATTTGAGGGCAAAAGTAATAGCTGCCTGCCTGGAAAAATTCAGACAAGGACCAGATCTTCATATGGTGTTAATGAATCTAGAGGTTTCAGTTTCATAGAAAAAAAGTTATATTAACCAGATGAGGATTTGGCTCATGAAATTTTGTACATTGACTCATCATCCATTTTTTGAAACATTCCCAAATGTTTCTGTTGATCCATGAGATCTCCACAAATGCTTCTTCTAGCATATTTGAATTTGCTAACTCCTTTGGCTTTGCTTAGGAGAAGGATCTGTAATATGCTAGGGACATTACCCATAGATCTAGTAGTATCCATGAACTTGAGAATACTGAAAAGCATCATCAGACAACTTTGGTTGTGGAACAGTATCCTCCACTCTTACCAACCCACACTTAATGCTCATGCAGAACAGGAGGTAGAAAATGGATATGCACCTTTGTCTTTTTTTTTTTTTTCCCCTGACTCTTCTGATGGCTCCCTTACCAAAGCCAGAGCTGCTACAGACTTCTAATGTGTTTGACTGTAGCAGTACCCAGCAGATCTCTCATGCAGCCAAAACATATGCAGAGCACAGCAGTGTTCCAGCCTGATCCGCTGCGCCCTATATTCCTAAGCCAGGGAGTAGAAGAGATATGGCAAACCAATTAAGCTGATCTGCTCCCTCTATGGATCTCCCTGAAAGCAGGCAAAATCCACGTTACCAATCTTATATGAATTGAGCTTCTGAAGCAACATGAAGACTATGGACCACCGAAGACACCGTTCACAAAGGCTAAAGTGATGACGAATGGTACATGTCAGCAAAGAATCATGACTCTAACCATCAAATCACTACGTAGTTATGAAACAACTTCTTCTTAGGGACCTTATCTTTGACTTACAAGATCAAGATCAAAACTTTCAAGCTGGTGGCACAGGACTGGATGACAGTGATAAATTTAAGGAATTTATCACCATGAGATTATGTGCACTTTAGCACATTGTTATTCAGATCATTCAAAACATAGATGGAGTCTTAAAAAAATTGTAGAAATCAAAACCAGTGAGTGTATCATCTTGCTACTGTCCAATTCTAAAAAGCAGATGTACTCAGAGTTCACAAGGTCCTTACTGATTTTCTGTATTATATATTATTGATAACTTTATTAAATATCTTTAGAACCATAATTTATTTGTTCCTGGAGGAATATGCTGTGCCTGCATAGTTTCTATGCAAAGCACAGGATTAGATAAACTTTTAAAGTACTGACATTAATAATGCAACAAACAATTTGCAACCCATGCCAAAGCATAATGTAATTTAGAGGAAGGTGGAGAATATTCTAGATTTCTACATGCCAAGATGCAGATAATTCATTTTAATCTCTGACAAACAATGGTCAGAGAAGAAAAATATACTGGCAGTTATTTTTTGGCAGGTAAGTACTGAAGAGTTAGGAGAAAGAAAGCAAAACGCAAACATCTGGAGACGGGGAAAAAAAAGCCTTCCATCTTTCTACTGAAAAATAGAATAGCCATAAACAGGAACTGTCTGAGAGGAAGTAGGCATTTTCCTTTAAATGGCAAAAGAAAATAAGCTTGAATAAAACAAACTGGTGAGATGTTTCATTCATGGCTTCCACTGGAGGCTTGTGTCAAACACAACAAAGCCCTTTCCCAGGCACCATTTGTGTGAGTGAAAACAGATTTCCACAGCACACATTGAAAAATCTGGTGGTCTACTGCTTTGTAGCATCGACAATAGCAGCAGGGTTGGCCCAGTAGCTCCTACGTGAGGGTGGTGATCTGGACCACAGCCGGCTCCTGGGGAGGTTCCTCTGCCATCTGCTCTCTGCGAGGGGGGACACGGCTCTGCTCTCCTCCCCGTCGGCAGTGAGTGTGCAGCCTCACAGGCAGCACTTCCTGACCCGTGAGGCTGCTAAATTCATAACAGATATCTCAGATACCTCATGATTGTCCACATACCTACCCATAGCCTGAGTGGCTTAATAAAATAAGGACAATAAATAGTGTAATTAAAAAGTTGCATGAGAAACAAACACAAATGCCTTTCCATTCTCCTGAATGGTATTATTTTAACTATGTTTTTCGGTTTCTCTCACTAGAGTCCTTTTGAGTGTCCTGCATATACAAATAAGAGGCCCAGATCTCATGGCAAAATCATATGCTCCCCACCTGCCCTGAGCCTTGAGTTACTTCCCTTCTCATCAGCTTCCATTTATATTCCCTTGGACACGGTCTTTGAGATACCAATGCAGATTGTTCTCTCTGGACAGCATCTTGAGCAAATCAGTATTATTCCTCTTTACTGTACCAAAACCACCAGTGGGTATGCAAATTATCTATGTGATTGATCACCTAATTGCTATTGCCTGCTTTTCCTAGGGCTGAGTCCTTGCTCTGTGTGAAGGCAACTCCCTCTCTTCCTCTTAGACCAACTGCTGTGTGGCTCCCCCCTCATTTTTTATTACTGAGAATCAGTCAGGCCTGCTAGTACCCTGAAAAGATAGCACAAAGCAACTGTTAACATATATATTTTATTGAGAATGCTTTCTTGTGTACCTTTCAGTGGAAAACACAGCACTAAGACAAATGACAGACTTGGTCAGGAGGGCCAGTTTAAGCCCAAAGGCTCCAGTCACTCTCCAGTCACTGCTTATCCAGTTATAGCCCCAACACAGCCATGGTGGTCGAGCACCTGCAGTTAGATGGGATGACTTCAAGCCTTGTTGCTCAGCCTACACACGTCTGCAACAGCAACTTCTTCCTCTCCAGCTTTTTGCAGTGTTTCTGTTGGACCATAAGGATCTCAAAACACGTTAGAAAAAAAAATTATAGCAGGAATACTATTTTAGAGAGAAGAGTGAAGCAAAAGGTGGACTTGGACTATGAAAGCATGCGAAGGGCCTCTCTTCCACTCCCATGTCCTACACCAGGGTCCTGCCATCCTTGCTTCACGCAGCAAGCACATGGGGCCCCAAACCAGGTGACCAGCCCCTCTCCCACAAGGGGTATCCAGAGTGGGGGACATCCGCATTACAGTCCGTTTGGGGCTTTCCTCCTCCCTTGGGGGAAAAGCACCTTCTCTCTAATCTTTCTTTTGCTTTGTGCACGGATCCCAAACAAATGGCATCACAGCCTATCTGCCCAAAACTGTTATATCTTCCAGGAGGGTGCCTGTGCAGAGGGCGAGGTGAGGGCAAGTGCGGTTTGGCTCTGTTAGGTGAAGTGCTGGCTCAGTTCTGGTGACAGCAAATGTTACAGTCTATGTCTTATTCTGACCACTAAATGTTGTTGCTTTTGGCCATGTGCTTCGAGCAGCCAGGATCTTTAACCAAATCTTGTTTCTTCCCAAAGTTTCCACGAGACTGGTTTACACATCTTTTGCTCGCTCATTTTAAAGGGTGGGGTGAATCCCTTACTGCAGTCAGCAATCCCTGCTAGCACAGGCAGGTGCCATTTGCATGCTGTAGTGCCAACAGCAAGCCCTGAGAGTCATGAATGAGAGCCCAAACATCACAGGACTGCCTAAAAAATTTTAAAACGGCAATAAAATTTAAAATAACATTTTAAAATAACAAAGGGAGGTCCTTTCTATATACTTCAGCACTGAAAATTTAGGTTCATTTTTTTCCACTCCTTTTCCACTGTCTTGCAGCCTGGAAATATTTTGTAGAAAAGAAAGCTGAGATTTACACAATTCTGAGTGCCGGTACATTACAGTTTCTATCAAATTTCATGATAAGGCCCTGGCAGCTGGCAATATCATGCAAATTCCACTTACATAGTTACTTTGAATATGCAAATAAAGTTAAGGAAATGAACTCCACAGAGCATTTCTTATTATTTTTAAATAATTTAAATATTTAACATACATAATGGACCACGTTTTAAGTGATGCAAGGCCTGACATGATTGCTACAGCATCTGGAAGTGAACACATGGTTGATTTGATTCTGAATCTCTTGCTGTGTATGTGTTTACGAGAGACCAATAGATACCCAAACCCTGTTTTCATGTGCAAATAAATTGTATGCCCATAAAAATGCAGTGGCAAAGCATGCGACTGTTTTAGAAAAGGAGGTTGGTTTCCTCAGTGTTGGAAAGGCAGGAACTGTACCTTTTGACCTTCCTAATGAATGTATTCACATTTGTAAACGATAGTACATACAGAAAATTTTTATTTATATATGTAGTTCTATAATTGAAAACTGCTCTTCATAATAGAAACAGTACTTTCAGTGCCTAAATTTGATTATGTGTTTTTCACTTATCTCTGCTTCACACCTTAAAATGCAGATCTACCATCACTGCTTCAAATTTTCAATACCACTCCATTCTTTCCAACTCTGTCCTGGAAAAGTCCCATAAAATCTGGTTACCACCTTCTTCTTTTTGAGCAATCTGGTTCACGGTCTGAATCAAACAAGCTTCCATTAAGTGTCACTAGCTTCTATTAAATTGCCATTAGCAGCGCTGAATCTTCACGCCTGTTCTACTGGAAGACCTGTTAGTTTTACGAAATTCCTCTAAATTTCAAGTTTCCAGTTCTAAATGGTTCCATTGTGGATCTCATTTGGATCTTTGTCACCCTCTAGTGTCACAACAATGGAAGCCAGAAGCAAAAAAGGCAAGTTACAGTGTAAAGAGTATCTGAAAGCTATCCACACAGCCCTAGGATTATAGCTACAGAAATAACTAGGATACAGACAACAGATATAGCGAGTGCAGTCATGCAATTGCATAATACATAACAAAGAATCAAGTGTCAGCTGTTGGTGTGGATTAGGAAGCTATAATAATCTGTCCCTACCAAGGCCATAGGTACACAGCTGCCAGCTTTGTGCAGCTGTGTCACAACGCGGGTGTGCTGTTGCCAAGCACGAGTGGCCGTGACACTTCACAAAGTGCCTGTCAAATCTCTCCTTGCCTGGACTTATCAGCGGCTCATAAAGACATTTTTGACAAACAAATGGTTTTGTGTTTGAAAGGCAGTGGCATCATATCCAGCAGACTCCTGCTGGTGGTATCCAGCACAAGATGTCCTAGATGCTACAGATTACAATTTTTGTCCTTGGCCAAACACATTCCTCTTTCAACACAGGGTAATGCTGTTCAGTCTAATTCAGGTGAAAGCAAATAAAACATGAGTCCTACCCTTCCCTCATCGTTTTCCCCAACTATAAGATTGAAACAACCTTCCTGATGGGCCTCAGTGCATCTGTTTCCTTCCCTCATTCCTTACCTTTGTTTCCAGCCTCGTCAAAATTACCTGAACTCTCAGTCTCTGATACCAACACAGTCCTGAAACTCCATCTCTCCCCTCCCTATGCTCACTACTACAGGTTCTATGTGGGTTTTTTTCCCACACTGTTCTTTTTCATTATTCCTCCAGCCTCGTTTCATGTTGTTGTATGTATGTATTACATGCCTCTTTTTTTCCCAGAAAACATTCTCCAATTCTGCCTCAGAGAGGACTCCCAGGAAGCACATCTGGAGCCTGCACTTGTGAAACGCTATCAGAAGAAGAGCTAAGCCTTGCTTGGTGGGCAACTAAGGAGGGGACATGCAGGGGTGAGCCTGGCAGCCAAGAAGAGGGCAAGGGTTTGCAGTAGGTGAGGGACTTGCAACGACTGGATGGGCAGAGTAGGAGGAGTGGCAGGCTAGGGTAGGAGCTCAGGGGGCGAGATGTAGGAAGGGACAGGGTAAAGTCTTTACAGAGAAGGGTCCTCACTAGGGGCCCTGCAGATGTTGCAGGGCTGGAGAATGAGAATTGGGAAGTTGGAAGGAATGGGAGACTTGCCAGTGGAAAAGAGAGTTGGATATAAAAAGGTTTGGATGGAAGGAGCAGAGGATTTTTTATTATTTGCAGTCTTTGGCCATGGAATCCAAAGAAACGGGAAGCTCGAGAGTCTTGGTCAGGAAGCAAAGAGGTTAGCGTGGGCATTGTCCACCGGGAGTTCATCTACCCAGGCTCTTAGTTCAGAAACAGAAACATGCACAAGGATGTCTTCAGCAAATGCTGCCAGGTACCACCGGAAATGGGATAGCCCTGCTGTACTGCTGTGCTTGGAGCTGTTCCAGCGCCTTGTCCACAACACCCCTCTTTCTTCCTTGAAAACCTTTCTCAAAGTGCATGACAGACTGCCCCAGACAGAGGGGCAGACTCTGCCTTCATCACAGCTAGAGCCATTTAATTTTGAGAGCCCATGTGGCAATGAACGTATTTCAGTGTGTATTTTGTAAAGCTCTGTTAAACCAAGAATAATTATTAATTACAAAGAATAATCACACTGGTTTCTGTGGAGTGATTGTTCATATTGCAAAACTACCCAGAAGTGAGCTTGCTTAGCAGCATCTGCCACAAATAAAGTCAGGCCCGAGAGGCGCTAGAGGAGCTCGGTATGGATCTTCACACAGTGCACGCCTGCTGAGGACTTTGCCTGGCTTCCCGAGAGCTACCCCGTCCTTTTTGCAAGCAAACTGAATTCTTCAGTTTGAGTATCAGAAAGGTACAAAGTGAGTCAAAGGTTCACATCCAGGGAATTAATAATCCCAAGAGTTTCAACCTGATCCTGGGTTCTTTTGTTGTTGTTGTCATCATTTTTTAGATCTGTCTTTAAATGGCACACAGATTTCCCATTTGTCTCTGAGTGTTTGCCACATTTCATCACAGAAATGTTCTACTACTCAATGCTGTAGTTTGTCTAGTGCTTTGTGATCCTGTAGATGAAAGAAAAATTGAAAAAACTTATGCCACTTAAAATAAGCACCTGGGAAAATTCTGAAAAATACAGATTATCTCATACAGACCAATTTACCACATAAAATTATGTTTCCCTGATCTGGCAAGTGGTTGATTAAATAGATCCCATGTTAAAATATGGTTTGCTCTATTGCATGATTACACATAAGTACACTTTTGAATCTTGATTTCTAGAAACACAAACACAGTTTAGTTAATCCACATCTGGTATGCAGTGCATAATACCGCATGTTTTACTTCGAGTCATGCCAAAGTTTTAAGTGATAGACAGAAGGAGTGTCTGCAAACTGCATATACAAGAACATAAATTATAATAACAAAAAACTGGATTTCTAAGAGACGAAACACAGAATCCAGATAAAATTAATGTATTGAGGCTCACTGCTCCAGGGGCTGACTACCTGATTCACAATTTGGGGGCTGCTTCATAGAAAGAAATTGATACTTTGCAGGATCAGGCCCACAGAAAAAGAAGTGTCAATGATTTTAAAGTCACAGCTGAAGCTCCTGCATTTAGCAATCTGATGAGACGTTGGCACATGAATGGGTATTACATTAATTTCTCTGTTGTTTACACAGCACTAATTTTAAAATGGTAAACTGATATTTAAAACACAAGATTCAACAGCAAGATTTTTTTAGCCATAAGCATTCAAGAAAAATATCACCCTACGATGTGTTTCAGGAACATAAAGCCTATCTACAACAGAAAAAGTATGAGTTTACTATGTGCGAATTGCAGTAAGAGGTGGTGCTGATAGCATCAGCTATGAGTAAGTTTGTCTGACACTTCCTATGATAATACCCTATATTCTGTTGCTGTAACTTAGCAGTACTTTAACTGTTTGCTATTTTACCATCGAAATTCCACACATTTGAATTTCATACAGGCACATGTGTCTGCTGCAGACCAAATCACCTTTCCTTCCCTCTCTCCCTCAGTTCCTCCTTCATTCCTTCACTGCCTTTCTCCTTCCCTGTGTCCTCCAAAGTCAGGGCAAAATGACATGGGTTTGTGTCTGTTCATACCTTTTCTCTGAACAGCTGTGGCACTTCACACCTTGGAAAAGTGATCTGAAATTTGTAAGGGGACAATTTCTGTGTGACGGATACGTCCTTTCCTGTCTTCAGTGAAACACCTACCAAGCTTGACCAGGGTCCAAGTCTTTGAAAAATCCCTTCATCAGTGCTCAGGAGCGACTCACTAGCACTTTGTACCTGAAATTTCAAAGGGTGCAACAACACTTTCAGCCAGGAGTGACAGGGCTTTTCCTACCTACAGTTGCGGCTCTGGGTGTTACAGATCAGGACCAAGAGCTTTTCCCCCTCGCTTTTCTTTTTCCTTTTTGTCACAGGTAGAGGAGAAGGAGTTGCCTGACAGAAATATGGGGTACAAATGGGTGTGAAGCTGATAGATAAGGAAACTGCTGAGAAAACCTGGTAGAAAAAGGAACAGAATGCTTGTGGAAAGAAAGAAAAACTGAGTCAATAATTTATGTTGGGGAGACAGTAGGATTTAGGGGTCAGGGGTGAGAGAAGGAAGAAGGAATGAATAAACAAGGTCCTTAGTGGGAATATCAGGACTGCAGCCAAAGATGAAAATCGTGGAACAAATTATAAATCTCCGGAGAACAATTATTTGCAAGTGCATAGCAGTACTTGTTAGTCACTTCCTAACTTTTCAGAATGTACCACTACTCATCACATTCTCCCAAATTATTTTGCATCGCTTGAGTCACACATATGCTAGGTCACACATTCAACACTGGAATTCAGGTAACCATGGACATGGTTAAACTTTTTATTTCTGTTTTACCCTCGAACTTACCCTTTGGCCAAAGGAAAAGTACACTGGGCCAGGGTCCAGGAACTGTTAATTCTAGCTTCATACGTGACTAACGTATGACTTTTTACACTTCACTGTCTTTGTTACTGAGTCCTTTCCTCAGCAACTCAGTCACGGTACACGTAGTATTATTTTGTATATTTATCATGTGCAAATACACCATGCAGAGATGTGTCATGGGATACATGTTACTGCAGCATACAATTACCACGCAAAGCAAGCAATGTGACAATGTATCTTATTGGAACAACGTTCTAAAAAAAATTACTCTTAAAATTCTTTCTGTCTGTATAGATAATGCTTTTAACCTAGAACCAATGACTCAGCAAACCCTCTAGTTTGCAAGCCAATAACATTTTGAACTGTATTTGTAGTCCAAGTGTTTGACCAAAGCAGGTGAAGGTGGAAAGGCCACACAGCAAGTTCCCGAATACAGAAGAACCTAAGTCAGAAGACATTTAGTACCTGGCAAGACTAGGTCCTTGATGTGTAACTTGGGTAACACTTGAAATCAAGGCATCCTGGTTCCCATCCCTCTGCTGTGATAACTAATTACATCACACCGCCCTCTCTGTTGTTTTACGACGCATCGCCTTAAGACCGTTGGCTGAACCAATTTCTGGTTTATGCAAGCGGAATTGCCAGCTTCAGTTGGCTTTCTACCACCTTTGCACCACAGCCAAGTATTTCCCTCCACCACCAAGCATCACAACACTGCATGAAGCAGACACGGCTGCGCTACTTGGTCTCCCAGCTTTCTCCACGCTGGACAAGGAATTAGCATGTTTAAAATTTAGCATTATTAAAATCCCACTAGCATTGCCTGAATTCTGGTTTTGAGTAGCAGACTAGGTTTAGAAAAGAACAAGTAAATTCATTTATACTGGTTAAATTAAAAATAGTGGCTATGCTGTGACAGTAGCAGCAGGGGAAATCCCAGTTGGTCTTTTGGAACATTTCAGGTTTCCCGCTTCACTGCCTCGGCTGCAGTGTCCCCCCTTACATAACCCAGCAAGCAGCACCGACACACTCATCTGAGCAGGCACATTGCCAAAAATATTTGGTCTATTGAACACTCATGGTACGCAGACTGAAGACTTTTGTGACCCTCCTCTACACAAACTTCAGCTTCAAATGGCAAAGTGTTTGCGCTCTTCTCCCTTGAGAAATCCAGATTTACTTTTATGAGGCCATCAATATTAATGTTCATACAGCATTCCAAAAAGCTGATTTCCCTTTCCTCTTACACTGCCAAACATGAACGAATAAGCAACTTTTTAATTAATGTCTTATTTAAACTCTTTCTTGTTTCTTCCTCCTCCTTCCTCCCCTTCTCTTTTCCTATTTCTTTGAGGTTTGGGGGTTTTTTTTGGGAGGGGGGCATTGGCTGTTTAACCCTATCTTTACATTCTTTCTAATGTTTCCCTTCTTTATGTGGCCTGCTTCACTTCAGGCTTGCATCAAGTTCCTCTGTGGCATGTAATCGCATAGTTATACAAATGTACCCATAATGCTGACATTGTCACATTCATTCCAGACATCAAATGCAAAATGCTTTGGGTTTCAAGAAGAAAGGCAAAGGAGGAGCAGAACAGACTGAAGCACATGCACTCAAGAACTGGGGATTTGGGAAGGTGCGCATTCTCTGTAAACCCTTCCAGAACAACTGCAACACAGCCGCTCACCAGAGCAGAGTCTCTGCAGGCTCCTCGTTAAACAGGGTGGTCCTTCTCTTCTGGACTATGGGTGCTCCACGGATGAAGATGTGTTTTTCAGAGAAGGGTTACTAAACTTCATCCAAGCACAGTCTGCGTTTCAGTGGAGATTGATCGATCCACAGAACTAATCATGGGAACTTCCACCTTTTTTCTGCCTTCAGTTTAGCTGCAATCATTTTTCAGACAATCTCTATTTTAAGGAAGCAAGCAAGCAGAGAAAGCTGTTTACTTTCACACAACACTTTTTAAGGAACCTACAAAATTCAGAAACTAATCTGTGTGTTCCTGAGTGCTCATCTAATGCTCATCTAATGACTTTCATGTAAATCTAGATATCAAACACAACTTATTGCAGCCGCTTCACATCATCTGGGAAGTAAGTGTAGTTGACAGACAACTTGTGTCAGCAAGCTGGGAAAGGGCCTTGGTCCAAGCTATACTATGAAGGCATGTCTATGTAGTCAGGTGGAGACAGTTGTGGAATAGCTTAGCTCATTTTCTAAGGTGCAAAATGGAAGACACAGTCCAAAAGCTGTTTGGACATGCTGATGTGGAACTGTGCCCAAGCTAATAAGTTCTGCTCAGAGGCAGGTTATTCTTTTACATAAGTTGGCTGGTCCCTTATTTGGTGAGGTATATATATGTTACAGCTTGAAATAACACAGTTCAGCCTTTAATATGAATGTTGGTTGCTAGACAAAGTCTGCTTAGAAAGCCAGACTTTCATTTTCTTTTTCATGTTCATCTTTCTGAAGATCCCAGGAAAGTCATCAACTTGTATGGGATATATTATGCTTGCATGGCAGAAGTAAAAGCTGAACTTAAGAGGCTGAACCTCTTAATAGTTTGTGTCTTTTTCATATCCACTATGTCTTTCACTCTGCAGGAACAAGTGAAAGGAGACAGGACTACCCTTCCATTAGACAAAACCCACCCCTTTTCCCCATGTAACTATCTAATGTACACATTAATTTTAAGTTATGCTGGTAATATATGCCACAACCCATTTGGGGTTTACAATTTTTTAAGTTAAATATTACATTGAATATTTTTTTCCATTGAAAGTGTCATTATAGTTATCGAATGTGTTCTTGTAAGATCTTAACCTTATATTAAAATGCTTTGTGTCAGCATATCACGATCTTATAAATGTCTTTTCAGGGAATTTGATAATAATGCACTGCCATTTCCCATTCTACACAGCCTCCAGTTTAACAGATCCACGTGTAACAAGGTTTATTTCTTTACTGTGTCATTAACAAAACGAGATTACTTGTCTGTGTCAGAGGTAAGCCACTTCACATACCATCTGACACTTATTTCTGTTATCGTAACTAAGCCCTTAATTAGGTAGGAGTCTCAACAATAACTTTCTAATCTTTTACCTGCAGTTGCTAAAAATCTGTAAAAATAGAAGTAACCCCCAGGACTTAGCTTGGACTCAGTCCTGAACTAATGCACCTAAAATGGTTTCTGGACTGCACAGAACTTCACAAGCTCCTGCACTGATTGTGCACATGTTTATCTTAATTAGTCTTGCAGGCTGCATCTCATACTGCCTAGTACACTGTTTTCCACAGAAGATGTTTACTCTGTTAAAGAGTAAATGCTATGCAGACACACACATTGGGAAAAGACTGATGCTTAGTTAGGTTGTAGAAGTAGTTTTCACTGCAGAGTTAAATTGTAATCTACATTGCATTAACTCCTCTCATGTTGTCTTGAACACAAGCATCTGCATATAAAAGTGGTATCTCTTTAACTCAAGTTAACTCTGTAGCAAAGACAAGAGGACTGTGGTGCTAGGAAGACTCTAATGCTCCCTGTCTCTAGTGGGACTCATGCAAAGAGACAGGTACCATCGGAAATTGGTAAGTCACACATCTGGCTCGTATGTTAGGTTGGAAGAAATCCTGTAGCAGGACCTATTTCTGTCTGTTGTGCATAGAAGGAATGTTGTTCTGTCTGTTGGGTTGAAGCTACCTTATACTAGATCTACCTACTTACAAATCGCAAAACCTAGCTGGGATACATCCCATCCAGTAGTAATGGTCAACATTTTAGTGAAAAATTCCTTCATGTTTTCCTAGTATACTGGCAAATTTTGACTGAGATTTGACTATTGTAAAAAAGAGCGGTAAAACAGGACAGTGCAACTGACAGTCTCCTTTCTTAGACAAACACAACACACCATTTCTTCGGGCCTGTGGATTTCATTCCCCACTCACAACAGAGCTCCCTGAAGGTAGGTCTATCTTTCATAAACAGCAGACAATCACATTTGTTTATACTTGACTGAGGTACATTTTAGCTGTTTATCTAATATCCTTTAGTCTCTGCGGGCTTTTTCAAATCTCTGTAGAGCAGGAGTTACTGCTGAGACAGCTGCTACTGTTCCATGGCAACTAAAACCAAAAAACTACTCCCTTCTCTTGATTTTGAACCTGCCATCCACAAATGGTACAAACCAGTAATGATTTTATAACCTCTGTTATGTCATATCCCAAACAGTTATTCTTATCCAAGTTAAAGTATCCCTACTCCATTAAGTTTCCTCTTCGGCCACATATATTTCCATCATCTTTATATTGCCATCATTACTATCTTTCCTTGTTCTACAGTATTTTTTTTATAAGCATGTCCAGAACAATGCACAGTTTTCAAAATCTGCATCAAATTTATAAATCTGGATCTGTAAGCTGCATCATGTTTATAATTGCATCCTGATTTCCAGTTTATTCTCCATTTCATTCTAATACATTTGGGGTTTTTTTTGTTTGCCATTGCTGAATATTTATGTGACCTTTGCGTACAGTATCTCTTCAAGAACTCGGACACCTCTTCTGTAGTTTTTATAACTTATTTTAGAGCTGCACTTGCACAATTATAATGAGAGGGTTTTGTCCCCATGTGTATTACTCTGTATTTAACATTGAATTTCTTCCATCATTTATTGCCAAATTGTTCTGCATCAAGAGAACATTCTGCATCTCATCACAATTGGCTCTTGGTTTGTCTCATCTGCTGCTCTTATGACCTCACCATCTACTTGTTTTCCAAAACATTCTAAATGTAAAATAGCACAGGAGTGAGCATAAAACCTTGAAGAATGCCTATGAGTAAACCACTGCCATTGTGAAAATGGAATGTTACCCTTTCAGTCCCTATCCTGATTTCTGAAGTTTTTCTTTCAATTACATATGAACATCTGAGAAAACATGCTTTGTCTCATGCTTGCTTTCTTCAGCATGCTTTGGTGAAGGTTCTTGCTGAAAGTTTTCGGAAATCCGTCTGTCAGGTATCATCCAAATCATTCTCATTCACCTGCATGTTGATTCTTTCGATGAACTCTGTTCATTTGTGCCTTGTACCCTCCCTTTGCAAAAGCTTTATCAACTTTCCCTTTTTATGTCATTGTTAGCTATAAGTCTGCCAATTTTTCATCACAGCTGGTATCAGCTTGCTCAGTGAAGATGTCAGGGTTATTGGTCTGTCATTCCTGAGGTCCCCCTAAATTTCAGAACAAAAGGAACATCACTTTTGCCACATTCCATTCCTTTGGAACACAGGCCAATCTACGTGTTGAGTTACATCGCAGTTAATAATTTGTCACATATATCAGGCTTCCTTTAGAAGATTTTTGAAAACCTGATCTAATCTAGGTGATTTGTTACCATCTGGTTCTATCTAATCTGAAAGTTCTTCTCTGACACTTCAATTCGAGATAATTTCTTTGACTTGGCCCCATGAAAAACTTTCTGCTGTGGAAACCTGCCCAAGCTTGTCCGTGGAGAACATTAATGTGAAAAATTCATTTAGCATTTCTGCTCTGGGCTTATCTTCTTTAAATGCTCCTTTTATATCCCAAACATTATAGAATGCTTATAAACTGTCTGGCACAATTTATGCTTCTGATGTGCTTAGAGAAAGTTTTATTATTCATTCTTATGCTTATCACAAGTTATTCCTCAAAATATTTTTGGCCCGCTTCATAAAGGGTTTATGTTAAATGTGGAAGAGTTTATGTTCTTTTCTGTTTTCCTCATTTCAACATAATTTCCACTTTTTGAAGAGTGACTGTTATTTCTAACAGACGCTTTCACATTTCTGTTTAATCATGCCAGCTTTCTGTGTGTGTGTGGTCCTTCTAAAGCCTTTTTTGATAAGTAGTAAATGTTTGCTGTTAGTCTCTGGTATAGCGTCTTTAAACAATCAGTACGCCACCTGCAAACTTTTAACTCCTTAGGCTGCTCCTTTTAATTCCTCCTTAATAACCATGATTTGCATATTTCAATAATACATAATAGCCTAATAATATACAGAGATACATGTGCTTTGATACTGTATTTTGGTTCCTAGGCAAATCCTCATAAGATAGGAATTTCCTTTTAATTACGATTTCTAATAACATCCGTGCATTATTAGTTTCTCCCAGAATCCTGTATTGTTTCTTGGGGAATCTGACCAACTTTTCAATGAAACAATAATCAATCAGATCTCAGATAAGATAGCACAGAGTAAATCACCCTCCAGCTGGTCTGAACCGTACAGAGTAGGTCAGCAGAGCTAGGACTGATGGGCTCCCATTCCTGCAGTCTGGGCTTGCTCTCAGGGTTTGCACAGTTAGCTACAAAATTTTTTGGGAATATGTGGAAAATTATCAAACTGTTAGGAAACTCAGTAGTGCAGACAGATGTGATTTAGAGAGGTTAATTTTGAAAATAGTACTGGTTAAAGCAAATAAATTAAAAGATTGTGAGATCAGAACTGACCACAGAGATTTAGCTGTCACAGAATTGCATGGTGGAGTCTTACAGATTTGCTAAGCAAATCGAAATCATTTCAGTCCATCAACTCTTACATTGCACTTCTGCTGAATGTTAGTCACATTCAGATTTCAAGACAGTATTTTCTCTCCCCAATAACTTTCAAGAGCAGTAAAATTAATAACAGATGATATGGAAAGAGAAATGTTTACTATAAGAAAGTTGCATGTATACTAGGAAGGAAAAGACTCTATCAGCAATGCACAAGTGTCCAAATAATGAAAATGAATGTTTATCGCACTTTTCATGGGCCTGTTAAAACATTTTCTTTTTCTCTCCTGCATTGCCATCTGGTGGTACTCTTTAGAAAAAGCTGAGTCTAATAAAGCTGATTTTAGCAGCCCTCATGCTACGAAGGAATCTAATTTTCAGTTCTGTCTCTCACAAGCTTACTGTGGCTACGTTTGCTGAGTAATTTGGTTGCTGTTGCTATAGACATAGATGTTTTTAATTTTAGTGTACATCTTACTTTACCTATGTTTCTTTTCAAAAGCCTTGATTCCTGTGGCTTAGTCTTTAGACACATGCAGTTACTACATTAAATAACTAAGTTATTTTAGGAGAATAGGTTAAATCTTTTTTTTTTTTTTTCTGATAGTTCCTAAAAATATTTTTTTCCATCCTACAGAAAAAGTTGCACATTTTAATTTCTAGCGGGAAATCCTGGTCATGTTGCAACTTCTGGGAAAAATGCAATTGGCTTTTGGGGGCAAGAGTACGGCTCATGAAGTTTTTTTATCCTGATGGTGGAAACAGGAAAGGAAGTGTCTGTCTTGCATGATGTGGAGGAAAATGTATTACGTCTCCAAGAGCAACTTACACCTGCCATCTTGTCTCTGGCTGACTCTCACTCCAGATGTACAGCAGCAATCAAGAAGAGAGCTTGAAGAAGTCTCAGGAGACCTATAAAGTCAACAAAATGGCTTATGACCTTTTTTTTGTTCAATATTTCATGATGTATAAAAAAACCCCAAAGCGCTGAGGTTTTCCATTTGATTTTCCATTTAAAAGACAGATCTCGTAAGAGTGTAAGGTTTATCACATCAGGGAAACGGGAAAAGTGTAATTCAGTTGAGATGTTTTTTTCAGCTCAGGCTGTTTTCTGCTGTTTAGTTTGTTACTTTATTTTTGTACCACTAATTCCTGTATCTGGAAGGAAACATTCAATGTCCCCATCTCTCAAAGAGAAGAACAGTGAATACTCTGACCTCAGACTTCTGAGTAACCCGGGTGTGAAAATAAAGAAAAACAAGCCTTGAAATCTCTGGTATTCAATGTAAATAATGAGGTAGGTGAGAGCATACAAATAAAATTATGTTATTTAAATTAAAGCTTCTGTTGTTTCAGTGAAGATCCAAGTGGTCAGACTAATCACATGTTATTTTACCGTTCTCACATGTAGGGTCCCTGTTTTATTATCAGTCAAAATGCTGCAGGGTAATAAGGCATTTGTATAGCCTCAGCCTAAATCAACTTCTGTTTCAGATTAAGAGTTACCCAGGAGGTGAGCTGTCTTGCCCTCTTTTTGCTTCCATTCCATTCAACGAATACGCTGAACAGGGTGTTCTGCTTCTGTCTGTTGTGTTCCTAATGCTTTTGTATTCCTAATCCTTTTGTGGGAACTACTCTGTGTGCCTCTTCTGCCTAATTTAACCATAGTTTATACGGCTATAAGATAAAGATATTTTATACCCCACCAGTCAAGTGTAAACTATTACAGTAAATCGTGTTATTTTCACAAGTTTGGTAACAAGTGCTAGCTGGCATTATAAGTGTGGAAGTAACACTTTTATTTCCACATTCCTGCTTTCATCATTCACATTTATTTCTGCAGGGGAAGAACAATACTTGATGTCACATTGAGGAGTGTCTCTACTATAGTGAATTCCTGGGCTGGGAAAAATATTGCCTAAATACAAAAGGTCACAATTAAATGCTGTAGTATAAATGTACCACTCCCAATTTCTCTGTTTTATTAAACCTTAACAGCATCTGACCGTAACAGAACGTTGTCCTGTGGCCACGGGGAACGTTTTCTCAAGCACTGCTTAATTCTGTTTTTCTTTGGGTTTGCTCAGTTGTTTTTTGAGCTGCTACAGCAACCAGGAGAGGAGCTGTTGTGCTTGTACTTACCTCTCACTTGCATTAAGGCCATGTTCTAGTTCTGTCATGATTTAGGTGGAAGTTATGTAATTGCTACCCACATTTAGACCTACCCGTGTTTCCAGGCCAGAGAGATATCTTCAAGTAAACAGAAATCAAACTGCAAATTCTTATAAGGAAAGGAAACGGAAGAGACACTGTGCAAGGAAAAACAATTCTTGTCTATCAGGGTTTTTTTTCCACATTCATAATACAATTTCTCCACCAAAGATCTGCTACATTTATCCTAACACAAAAGGGACAAATCATGTTTGTTATCTTAAACTTGCTTCCCCCAATATCGACGAGATTTTTCCTCTGTTTGCTATCCCACCAGGCTCCTTTTTTTTTCCTACCAGAAACCAAGAGCTGATGATTCTTCAGGTGGAATACGCCCTCACTTTTGGAATGTTCCAGTATTGCTTAGCACAGAAGTTCTGCACGTATTTCTGGGAATATTTGAAAAAGAATAAATGCTGCCAGTGGAATTTGTTTCAGTGGAATATGGAGTACACAGGCTGTAGTCAGAGTAGAGGATAAATACAATGTAGACTGTTGCCTCATAACAGTGTTTTTGTTCTTGAAATACTCTTTTAAGGTTCAGACTTTGCTATATAAATATCATTCAGAAAAGTATCTTTTTAAAATCGTTCTGGGAAAACCATTCATTAAATTAATATCCTTCCATTATTGAATTTCAAACAGTATGCTCCATCTTTTCAAAGGCTCCACATCTCTGTTGTTCTCCAAACACAAAGACAACGCAATGACTAAAAAGCTATCAGACCGAAGCACAGACAGTGTATGCAGCGTATTTGTGGGGTGCTTGGAGACAAATGAGATTTTGGCGTAGTGGTGACTCATTTAATTGCACAGCTATCACAAGATAATGTGATAGTATTAACATAAGTAACTATGTGCTGCAATTATTCCTTTCAGAGTGTTATATCCTAGCATTTATAATGGTGTTCGGTGCTTCCAGCTCATAAAACAAATCCTGAAAGTATTCTCATAGAGATTACTTTGTAAGTATTCTGAATAAGCTATTAGATTTTGTGTGTGTACAGCAACGTTAGCTGCCTCTGCCCAGCAGCAAGTGGCACCGGCTCTGGCAATTACTCACAAAGGCAGGAGTGGGCAGTTCAGTGCTCAGAGCTGATGAGCTGTCAGCGAAGGCAGTGCCAGTCTTTAACTAGGCGTTCCCAAACTATGGCACGCATCATCAGTGATGCACAATTACTGCCAGAATGGGGAAATGTCTCCCTCTATGCACACAGCCATGAAAAGCCAGGAGATGCTACTGAAAACTAAACTTAGGACCACTCTTTATAGACCAATTAACTTAAAACAACTAACTAAACTGAACTGAGCATAACTGCTTGACATGGCAACAAAATGGGTAAAAGAAATGGGTGCCTACAATGAGGTCTGTTAAATCCTAATTCTCCTCTGGTATTATTTCTGATTCTAAAATTGCCAAGGGTCCGTCGAAATAGACACAATAAAGAACACCCAGGCAAACAATTTCTAAGCCAAAGAGGTAGGCAAAGGACCCCTGAAGATGATTTATTCGCAAAGTGATTATGGTTGGGGTCAGCCATATTTTGACAATATGTGCTTTCAAATAATGTTTTCAAAACTCCGTTCCTTGAATTATGGTAGGCCCTAAACCAGGTCTTCACCTTTCCAAAATGCCATCTGAATGGTGATATTACAAATTTAAACAAGCAGTCATATGTAAATCAGAGTTAATAGAGCATACTCTTTGGTAGTTGGACATGCATTATTCAGCTCTGGGTATCTTCTTTTTCCCCTGCGGGCTGCAGCCATGATTAAAATGTTACTTTAAAATAAATGTCTCCACAGAGACAAAGATGGATTTAATACATAATGGATTCTCTCTCACCACGCTATTAAGCAAGAAAGTTACCTCAGCATGAAGATTTCATTACATCTCACCAAAGACTTTAGATACTCCGCTGCAATTTCAGAGACTCCACAAGGCCAAAATGGATTAAAGCACAAGATCTCTTGAAAGAATGTTTTCTTTTTTTTAAATACAAAGTTGTAAGATTTCCTGTGAAGATAGCTGTCAACGTACATGCATGCCAATTATTTTTTTTAAAACACAGTCTTTTATTTTTATAAAAACGGCCTGGCGTGGTGTAAAGCCTGCAAGGCCATTATACATGGTGCAGTTCAACACCAAGTTTCCAACTGCATTTTTTATGAAGGAGGTCATTGTGGTTCACTGGGCACGGAGTCAGATTCCCTTTTAGAGCACCAGAGGATTCAAAGGCTTTGTGGTCATCACCACACAGTATTTGGAAGAAGCAGAATTTGGACCAGATGGCTGCATTTCGGTACCTTCTGCACGAATATTAAAGTAAATTCCAGCAGCGCTTCCCATGGACACTGCCTAGAGAGATGTTCCAAACAGACCATGATACAATTAACTCAGACTCCTGTCTGAGGTTAAATAAAAATAACATTTTCATACATACATAGTCTTTCAGGTTTATGTATAGCTATTTTCCTAATCTAACCAAAGGAAAACTAAGTCCATGGCCATGTTCCTTCCATCTTTCATGGAGCTTAGCTGCCCTTGTACGCTACTAGACAACAACAAAGAGAGCAGCCTGCAAGCCTTAGGAATTGCCTGTAACAAATGGCAGGTACTCATCGTCTCTTTCCTCTCTGAAGGAACCTGTGCCTGCCCTACCACTTCAGTCTGCTCTTAACAGACACTGATTTTTCCTCAGTATAAGTAGAAGTCAAGGCCTTTCTCTCCAGATACCATCACTTCAAACAGGCCTAGAATAGAGCAAGAAAATACAAGTATGACTCTGTTTAAGTTTAATTCCTTGAAATCAAGGATGCTGCCTGACTCTTCCAGTAGTTCTTGCTGCAGTACAATCATAGAAAAGTCACAGTGTCTGCAGTTTTGACAGGAAATTATAACACAGCTGATTACTTAAGAACACATTTTTTGTGCAATCGTCACACAGAAATTCTCTAGAACTAATCTTTAAAAACTCTAGTCTGTGTCAGAATCGCTGGGGTCTGTAGAGCTCATACATAAGCTATAAAAAAATATACAAAACAAAGCAGTATTAAAATAACCTACTTGCATTTGTCTTCACATCTTGAAACACAAAAACTTTGAAGAAAAATCTTGAATTATTATGGGAGAAGTTCTTACTTTGGGCTTATAACATTTGGGGTCAAATGATTTTATTGTGGTTTTGCTGAGCAGAGCGCTATGTCAGAAAAATGATCAGCCTCCAAAATAGCAAAGCTAAACAAGAAAAGATTTAGGAGATTTTGCAACAGTAAATAACTCAGTCAAATTAAGACTGTGGAATACAGCTGTGTTTGTTTTCATTTTCACTCTGTATTAAATATGAGACTTTTCATTTTTATACTTGAAGTAAAAAGGCTGTGAGTGGAGCCAAGCTAATACCTGAGAAAATTTTTCTTAACTACTGAGTATGCTTTATCGGGGTTTGCTTTCCATTGGCTTCTGCCAGTGCTCTGGTGAACAAATGTACTGGCAAAGCACAGGGGAACATTCTGACCTCAAAATAAGATAGAATTTACACTTGTCTCTCAGTTCCACTTAGAAGAGACAATACAAAACCACACAAATGATGATGCCAATCAAAATAAGAAAATCTGACTCCAAATATGTAAAACTTGCAGTGACCTGCAGATGAGGGAGCAATGAGAGCACCAATGCATGGTTCTGGTCTGCAACCACTGACTTATATACAGCAAATATGTACAGGGATGAAGACAAGAGCAATGTTCAGTGCTGTAGAGTTGTAGAAATAGATCTGCAGAGAAAATGCATTCATCAGAAAAGTTAAGCTACTGATGAAACACAGCTCAACCATTTATCCAGAGTTATATTGCAAGTGGTGTTGCAGAGGCCCATGAGCAGTCCAGAAGTAGTGCCCCCCACATAAATGAGTGAGAGACCTGGATTAGCACAGCCACCATGCAATTAGCAAACAGCATGCATGACATGACTGAAAGATGAGCAATGCATGAGATCAGAACAAATGGCCTGTGGGACAATATGGGGCAGCTGTGGGGAAGTAAGCCAGGGGCTCTGGAGCTGAGGCAGATTGTGAGATCTCACAGGGAAAAATGGATGAAATGTAAAGGTAGGTGTGATTTATAGGGTTTACAGAGCTCTCTGGGGAACTGTGGTGTCTATAGATAGATATTTAAATATTCATACATTCTTTACTCATTTTGTTCAGCTGTAAAACAAAAGTGTGTCTAGGAATAAATGAGTATTGTTATTATAAATTTTTCTGACTCACACATTCTCTAACGTGGCTGGAGAGAAAACAGATCAATAGCCTTAAGTATTAATTTCCGGAGCTCCAACAACATGGTCCTTTCAGTGCAGTAAAACATGAAACCAAGATTCTTGCGCATTAACTAGAAATAGTTTGTGCTAGTTTGATGCTTCCTATAAACCGTAAGTTGTGTTTCCATCTGCAAAAAAGGAACTCTGCATGTTGGAGGTAATGTGATTGTCCAGCAATGCCCTAATTCTCGTCACTTTTGCTTTGCTGTAAATGTTGCTAAAGAAAGAAGAAATCAAGTATTCGTTATCTGAAAGTATATTAAATACAAAATCTTCCATGTGTCAAAATTACTAGCACCACCAGCAGCCCGGCTGGATTCCTTCTGCTCCCAGAAGAAGATCAAAATTAGGGTGAATTAGATCCCTTCCATACCATTATACCACTTCTGCTTGTTGGAGAATGTGGGAGGAAAGCTGTTAACGCTGAGGCCAATTTGTTGTTTATGTCATCTATTTGCATGCTTAATTAATGTAAATTACCAGCAGCTACAGAAGTTTTAGACAATGACAACAGTTACGCTCCAGTTTCTTAAGCTAAAACCTCCAGGAGAAAACCAGGGCCACTTTGTATTTCCCCTAAATCAGTTACAGCAATTTCCAGGTTTTATTAGTTTATTCTACTTTTGGCAATAACCACTTAAATAGGGAAAAAGAGATTATAATGAGGCTTAGGACTGGACAGATGAGAATTACCAACTAGAGACAGTCCTTGTTCCCGTGGAGCAAAACAACTAGTACCCAGGGTGGTTCCAGGCACATCCTGGAAAACAATATTGCACTGTGCAAAGAAGCTGTTTCCGCGGTGTCGCCTTTTTTTTTTTTACGCTCCTTTTCTAAAAACGATATGATGTGAAAGAATTTCGTAGTACTAAAACTCCCAGACGTAGACCCGATAATGGAAGTTGTGAGAGGGCTTTGCAAAACAAGCTCAGTGTGAGCGCTGCTAGAATAAAGCCTGCAATGATTAGACTTCTGAATAATCAGGCAAACAGCCTGCATTGTAACAAGCACTGTTTATGGGGCCGAAGCAAACACAGACAAGTTTGATTCACATGCCTCAGTAAGCGCAAAAACACTTGTAACAAGGAGCTGTGCAAACTGAGCAATTAGGGCTACGGAACCAGCCCCTGCCCTACCAAGATCACAAGCTCGGTGAGAGGCGGGAAGCACTCAGCCAAGCTGGGATGCCCCAGAGGGACGGGCTCTCAGCTCCCAGACAGGCGACAATGGCAAAACTGGCCCCTGACTGGGGCTGCGTTCCCTGTATATCCGCATCAGCAAAATGTTGCCAAAAAACGCCTGAGCACAATTACATAAAAATCAGGTAAAAGAAAGCCCTACAAAAAGCAGCTCTAAACATTTGAGAATTTCTAAAACCATCACAAAAGGCATAGTTTTGGTAAACAGCACTTTGTTGGCTTTATTACTAAATTGTAATATAAACAATCCCAGCTGCGGCAGCTGAAACACCAGTTTCTGCTTGCACTAAATGTGAATGCGTAGCATTACGTGGATCTAGAAGTATGCATATCATGTTGATCCCCTCACAGATATATTTGCTCTGCATAAAGACAGTGGTCTACTGCAGCGTTTCACAAACTCTTCTGTGATAAGTTTTTTTGAGAACAAAACCCTCGTGAGCACAGCCTCCTAAGGGCTTTGTTTTATGGATGGCCACCTACGTGAGGCTGACAGCCATCAACTAACAAGGCTGTAGCCGTGAAAGTATAATCAAGGTACAGTTGCAAAAACCTTTCCCATCTCCTGGGGATACTCCCAATGGCTGGATCTCTCCAAAGCCCCCAAGGATTTTTCATGCCATGATTTGGGCCAGTTGCGCTTACTACCACAGTTCTGCAAAGGAGAGGCTCACCCTGGCCCCAGTACAGATCACCAGGGCTTTGTGCTGTCCTGTAATAGAACACATGTCAGGGTAGGAGTGCCCAGCTGTCAGAGCTGACAGCTTTCGTATCCAGAAATGCATCCCGCTCCCAGGTCTAGCTAAAGGTAACCCTTTAACCACAACTGCTTCGATACTCGACTGCTACTTCCATGGTTGACCACAGCAAAAAGCTCTTTTTCTAGGCCATAGATTTCATGGGCTGCGAATGACATAGGATCCTCTTTTAGCACCAACTTTTTTGGGTCACCTGCTCTCTTATACTTTAACAGAAGAAACTATAGCAACGAGTTGCACTAAATACACTAGAGAAGCTTCAGCAAATTTAAACTCACTGTCCTAAATGCGTGTAGCTTGTCCACACTGCAGTCATGTTGATCTGGTGCACAGTGTCAGCTTTTTTGCTATCACTTCCTTCTTTTCCTGAAGTCCCAGAGGCCCTGACATCTTCATTTTGCAGCTTGTTTCTGACCTCCTTACTTTTCCTGGTTTGGGGTCGTGTGTGACTTTGGCTGTATTAGAAATCACACAACACAGGATAACACGAACATNGTGTAGCTTGTCCACACTGCAGTGATGTTGATCTGGTGCACAGTGTCAGCTTTTTTGCTATCACTTCCTTCTTTTCCTGAAGTCCCAGAGGCCCTGACATCTTCATTTTGCAGCTTGTTTCTGACCTCCTTACTTTTCCTGGTTTGGGGTCGTGTGTGACTTTGGCTGTATTAGAAATCACACAACACAGGATAACACGAACATAGAGATACAGAGCAGAGAGACGCCTGATTTTTGGTCCTTAATTTAACATCACTAAGTCCAAAAGGACTTGGAAATACAAAACGAATACAGATTACAGTTAGCTGGAAGAATCATCACTATTGTCTTTGCTTCATCTTTGCAAAAGCAGCAGTGCCACGGATCTCACAAAGGTGCTCTGCCAGGCAATCTGTTGGTCTAACAGAACAAATCACTGCGTGTCAGAAGTTGCAGACCTCATTTCCATGAACTTGTTGTGTGGCCTAGTCATACTTGTTTGCCACTTAGGGATGATACTGAAAGTCAATAATTGTTCATGAAATACAATTAAATATTCTAAATACATCCAAATCAAACAAAACTGGTTTACTGGTTATCCACTTTCATTCTGTGTCATTTTTCCATGTTTCTGTACTAGATTTCTATGCCAGTCGAGACATGTCTCACTTGAAAACCACTACACTTTGTGACTCTTGCTTCTTCTGTGTGTAATTACACAAGAATTTGAAGTTAACCCCATTTTGAGTCCCAAAGCTTGTTCTCTTTTTCCAACTGTATTGGTTATTGCCTCAAACTTTGTCATTTCAAGAATTCTAAAGTATTTAAAATATATTCATGTGTTTAAACTTTTAACATACAGTTCTTTACTACAAGACTATTAGGAACTGTCAAGTGAAAACCAGAGTATATTAGCTAATGTATCTGAACTGTTAATGGTTTTTATTAAACTCCAAGGACATAACGTTTTTCTTTCACATTAAGCATTATTCAAAAATATTAAAAAAAAGGCTCCTCGTGGTTTATTGCATGTAAGCTGTGTAAGATTAGTGCTGATTTCCAAAAGTGACATTGCCAGAAGATGGCACCTGCTATATGTATTTGATGTTGCTGAAACAAAACGTGCAGGCAGCTTCTAAAACAGAGTGGATACATAATTGATTTCACACATTCTATGTTCCAGGATTTAGAGACTGAAGGATATACTAATTATATAATGACACTCAGTGACTTCAATAGAAGCAGAATTTAGCCTCAATCTTAAATACAATCACAAGAAAAAACACTGTTAGTTACACAGTAAGTGTGTATTACAGAACTATCATTTCCTCTGACCCACAGCTAATTAGAGGAATTTCCATGGCTCCACTTAAAACTTTATGCCTGCAACCTCGTTCCCACAAATTGAAATGGTGTGTTTGTTTTCAACAACAAAAACTTCCACAGGAATATTTTGCCTTCTTAAATAAAGAACGTGTTTTATTTTTGACTGAAACTTTGATTTTTTTAAATATTAGTATTTTCCTTCTTCTTCTTTTGTTCTCTTTCTGTCCATTCTATAAGACAGAGAAATCTCTAGTTTTCCCCTCCTCTATAGCATTTTAAAGCATTTTTTGCTTCATAGCAATCAGAATGACAAAAGCAGATGGAAACATGAAAATATTAAAAATGTCAGAAACCTGGGCACTATTGTTTTTTCTTTCTCTCAGTCACACAAAAGGAAGAAGTGAGGGATTCTCTAGAATGGATTTTTCTGTTGGTATCTAGCGCCCATAGATCAGGTTCAATTATCCCTGTAGGCTGGTGGTAATCGCTGACATTTGTAAAAACGTTTCCCCTTTTGCACTCATGTTTTGCGATGTTTAGGATATCCTTAAACTTCGGGACTGAAGCTTTTATGGTAAAGCTGGACGAATTTCCTGTGTCTGCAGAACTCTCAGTTAGCAGTGAGGCAGAGGTTGCAGGACATCAGCATCTGTGAAATTTGAAGTGAATCTACAGGAATTAACCATGTCCCTGTTTGCTTGTATATGTCCTGCATGCTGGTAAGAGTTTTCAGTAAAGAGAGGGCTGTGGACAGGTCAGAAGGCTTTGGAAAATAGGATTCTTGCTAAGTGCTGTCAGGGGGAAGAGAAGAGCCATATGTAAGTCTTTGGGGATACCTTGAGATCTGTGAGGTTTTTCTTTCAGAGATTCAAATGCTTGAATGACTAAGTCTGTTACTCACTTTCTGGGAAGAAGACACTGTCCACTTGTAACATTTTCTGGCCTAACCTTTTCTAAATATAAGTGTTTCATACATTATGACGTTTGGAGCAAAGATTACAAAGTACTGCTGGGAGCAGGAAAGACTTTTAGGGACCTGTTTGGACAGTATGATTTAAATGATACACAAGGATGCGTAAGGTCTGGAAGGACCTGTAAAACTGAAGGCTCCAGAACACAGGCAAGGCAAATCCTCTTTTCCAGCTGCAAATTTTTTAATATGAGAAGAAGCTACAAGAAATGCCGGTTCACTGTTTCCTGCTGTTGCCGTCCAAAATCAGCAACTCCATCTCCCCACTTCCAAACTGTTGCCTTCCCAACTCCAGAGGCTAGGTTTTGCCCTCTAAACTACTGCTCTCTGCAGGACTCTGAGATCTCTCTGTATATTCTTGATTTCTGTCTACACTCTAAGATTTGATGGGACATCTTACATTTGCTGCCTCTTCGCACTATTGTTTCAAAAGTTTTTATATGATCAGAATTAGTATCTTCTATTATTTTCATTCAAATAATGATTAATTCCTTTTAAGTCACTACTTCTAGATGCTGGCATTTTCTCACCATATTAGGGCAATGACTTCAGTGAAAAAAACCTCAGGCCCTTTTTAGTGCAAGGAAAATCTGTGAACTAAAAGTCGAAAGAGTTTTCATTAAAATCCATATAGATTAAAAGGCTGAAACATTCAAATTATTAGACAAGGTAATCTTCCTAGGGGGAAAACAACAAGCCAAACACTGATGGTCTGAGAAGCATACAAACATGGGAAAATATTGGAAGTTTAATTTTGACAATATATTGAAAATAAACCAGCTCAAAATGTCAAATGGTGAACATACTTCTGAAAACATTGAACCATTTTTAAGTACTTCACTAAAACATGCTATAGGCTTAGATACAGGATGAGAAGAGTATAGAACATTAAGTAGTGCAGTTTAACACCCTATTAGGAACATCTCACATGTAATTCCTACCTGACACTGCCCAAGATCACACAGTCAATTAGCAATGAGGCCAGAAAAATAGTACAGATATTTTGATTTCCTGACCCCCAAGCTATTTGTTAAATCACAGTTACATCTCGGACTAATAGTATTTTGTGTTTGTATCTTCCATTTACATGCTTTCAAGCACCTTTTTACAGCATCCATAGGTAGTATCTGTTCGTTAATTCCATTTTGCCCATGGGGAAATTGAAGAGATTCATCTCAAGCAATGTAACTGCTCATGAACAGTTTAAGAAGTAACACTGAATCCCAGTTTACGGTAGACTACCTGGTGCAGATTAAATGATCATTGATACAGGCAGAAATCTTGACACAGGTCTGCAATCTTTTATTATAGCAACAAGTGTAAATATTGGAGCAAATTCATTTACCTTTTTTTTTATGTGTAGATGTGCATCCGGGTGCTCTTTCCTTGGATTTGAGGCTCAATCTCCTTAAGAGAAGCGGTTCCTGTACCCCCAATATAAAGAAATATTTAATTAGTCACTTAATTTTGAGTGCTAACCGGGATACTTACGTGTTAATTGATTATTAAAACTATAACTACATCCTTATTGTCATTGTAATTGAGGGTTTCATTCTATACCAAACAGACATACAATTTGCATATTCATAAAACTCAGTGGGTGCTCTTTTAAAAGTCAACCACATTTAATAAACATAACAAAAACTAGCTTATTAAGTACAAATTAAAGCTGGAGACACATGAATTGAAATGTTACCCTCTTTTACATTCTTGGGTTACTGCATCAAGGATCATTTTTCAAAAAAAGTCCACAAGAAAGACTTTTAAACAACAATCTCAGCATGTGATGGGGAAATGTGAACACCAGAGTGATAATCACTGTGTCACTTATTAGTAATGCTCTGTGGAGTAGCTTACTTATAACAAGCCAGATTTGCTTCTTCGAGACACTGGTGCAACTAGCTCCATGTTTCAGAAATTGCCTATAGAAAAGACAGATTTTTAAATAAAGTAAATCTATATATATTGGATATTAGTTTATCAGCTGATAAGAGGGAAGGTTGTCTTATGGAGTAACGTCTAATTAAATATTAATTAATATCTAACAAAGACCAGGGATAAATTGCAGATGCCCAGTGGAAGATGTCTGTATGTGGGAGTTCCCTAAGAATTCGTGCTATTCATAAATTATTTGAAAAACAGTGTAAATCTGGAATGAATAAAGTTGCAGGTGATACTACATTATTTAAAGTGGTTAAACCTAAAGCTGACTGTGAAAGTTACAGAAAAGATTTCACAGTCCTTTGGACTGTTGTCCAGTTTGGACAACAAAACTGCAGAAGAATCATTTCTGTTTCTGACAAGATGAGAACTAGCAGGCAAGGAATGAAATTATAAGGTAACAAACAGAGAACAAAGTGAAGTACTTTTTCACAAAGGATGTAAGTAAAATATGGAATCTCATGCTATGGTAAAATACAGGCAGCAAAAATACAAAAGGTATTGAAGACAGGTTTGTTACATTCATGGAGGATAAGCACTTTGGCAGATATTAGATGTGATGGTCCAACATAATCCCAAATTGTGTATGCTGATAGGAAGCAGCAGGATTTTTGTGAAAAACTGCATTGTGAAATAGGCTCAATCAGCCTCAGATACAGACTCAAGGCATCTATCTCCACATGGCTGAAGTTGTTTGAGCCAGGCACCACACCTACCACGAAACTGGGCCAAACTCTCCACAAAATGCCATGATGGACATGGCTTTTGCTTAACATCCAAATGAATTAGCAGTGCTCCTAGCCATCATCAGCTTAGACTGTAAAAAGGCAAAGAACACTCCGACACCCTGAAATGCCCATATTCCTCTCATACCTTGCAGATCAAGTGAATGATGGGCAGTCTAGAATAAATCACTGCAGTTTAGATGCTGCAGAAGCACATCCTATTTAACATCTCTAGGTTTGAGACCAAGCTGCACAGGAGCTAAAGCAGATTAACTCACATCAGGCTCCTACATCCTAGGAGCCTAAAAATAACAATCTTTGTGTCTGCTTTTTACAGTCGCATAAAATACGCATCGGCTTTCATTTATTCACTAGCACTTCGGTAGGATTTTATGCTGTTTCCTACTTTCTGAAACAGCCTCTGACGGGTTTGAGTCACAGGGGCCTTTTTCTTTCTCTCAATTCATGTTCTTGGGGCGTCCATTATCATCTTCATTCTCAGATGTACTGCAGAAGGGTAGGTTGCAGCATACTGTTTGTTGCGGAGGGGTTTGTACGGAGCAGTCTCTGCAGCAGAGATGTGCCGTGATCTCAGCCCCTGAGAGGAGCTTCTTGCCTGTCCCGGGACCATGAGCTGGACCCTCTGCCTGTCACACAGCTGCTTGTATGCCATGCTCTCCTCTGAGCCATCACACTGGCCTGGGCGGCAGCTTTTAAAGCAAGAGCATTGAGCAAGCTTGGGATGTGACACATTAAGAAAGCTATAATTTTCATATTGTATCTCCTTACCAATTGTAAATCAGTCATTTTAAGGATGCTTTCCATTCTCGCTTCCCTTCAGGCATCTCTTATTTCTCTCTGGAAAAAGAAAAGATGTAGTTTATAGCTAACTGCAGGACTGAAATGACATATATAATAGCAACAGCAGGCAACAAATGTGTCCCTAAAGTGGCAATATGGTGCCTTTTGTTTTGTTTTAAGACTTAGGAGTGATAGGCAATTTGTCTTTTCGAGGGGCTATTTGAATAGTTTCAGGGAATTTAGAAGACAATGTTATGCATGTTCAGTAATGAGGACTGCATAGTCTGACCTAGGCTCTTTGAAAATTGAATTATAGGAAAAGACAATCAGGACAAAATACTGATTATTATGTATAGGGTTATTAGCATTAGAGGTTAGTAATAGTTCTATAAATTTTTTGCAGTCTTCTTTTACTTAGAGTTAAAAAAGACAAAACAAGCCTATCCTGATCACCAGATATTTTTTACATAAGACTGAACTCTGCCACATTTTGTGGGAGCAAACACAGCGTGCATTGAACACTTTTGCTATTAGAAGAAGAGAGGTTTTATAATGTCTAAATATAATGGTTTACATATATGATAAAATCAAACTCCCCCATGTAGCTATTTAAAGAACAGATATTGCCACTCTATCCACATGAGTAATCCAGCTTGCATCTCTCTGAAGGGATGCCAAGGACAGAGTAAGTATCTGACCATGTCCGAGTGCCCAGACACAGACAGGTACAGCACAACCCGCTCACCACATGCAGAGCACACCACATTCCAGGTGCAGGGATGCAGCAAGGCAAGAGATACGGAAGCCACAACGTGTTTAGTGCTCCCCAGATCTCTTTTCCTTTCCCTTTGACCGAACTCTGAGACCACCTCTGAGGGGCAGGTGCATGGAAAAGGAAAGGGATAGGGGATGAGACAGCTGAGCACCTGCAGTGCTCGCTGACTTCAGCCGCAATTGCACGAGCTCACATTTCTAAAACCACTGTGCCAGGAAAACTGATGCCATGGTACAGATCTCAGTGACGGCTGATCTGAAGAAGGGATCTCTGTCCGAATGTCTTCTTGTTAAGAATTTAAGGGGGAGGAACACCAGGCACCTAGCGGAGATCCCCTGGCACGGGAATGAGGCAAGAAGTGCTCTGAGCAGCATCGATAGCTGCTAGCCGAGAGCCACCCATCCATGTATTTGTGGCTCTAGCTCATTACTCACTTGGCAGCCCCTCTACTTCTTACTTCACTTGTCTCGATGACTTCAATTTCACTTTTCTCTCTCTCACTTGCTTTGTCTCCCTTTCTCTCTCTCTTTTAAACTTCTATGTCTCCTTACATTTCGGTTTGCTTATTGAAAGGAAAACCTAGGGTGATCACGCTGGTATATTATTTGATATTTTTAAACATCCACCAAAACTTCAGCAGTGTCATGGGTGACATTTTATCAAAATTATTTAGTAAGCTGATTTGTTTCTATTTGTAAATGTGTTCTTAAGGGGACAACTCTCATCAACCAAAATGCAAAAATTAAAATTAAAGCAATAAAATAAATATGAAAACCTCATTAAAATTAATCCCCAAATACAATATTTTTCAACCTAAGATCATTTCACCTTTTGTCATTATGCCAGGCTCTACATGTTTTCCCAAACTAAAATACACTAAGATGTGGCTGAAGTTAAGAATATACATCAGCATTTTAGATTAAGTGGATTTAGGTAAATTGCATGTTATCCTTGCACTAAAAATGAGAGAAACTGAGTTAAGGATTACAACCCACATATTTTAAGGATGAAAATGCCTGAACAGGGCATTTAAGCAGCCTTATTTCTGTCTTCCTCTGCTGGCACAAAGCCGTTCAACGTCTGCCATCAAAATACTCCTATATTCAGTCCTAAATTAGACTAAACTGACTTTTACAAGCAGATTACACTCTATTTCTTTATGGTTATTATGTCAGTATTAAATGCTGAGTTTATCTCCTGAATTTCCCTATTATCACAAGCTAGCAGGGGCAGCTGAAAAACCATTACAGATTGGTTTCTCTTTCACCGATCTCAGTCTTTTAAGATCGGTGGGGTGGGGGGTGTGTGTGGGGGGGGGTGTCGCTGTGACTGGGCCTCTGGCAACAAGGCAGCAGGGGACCAAGTCTCTGCAGTGGAGGGCAAAGAGGGGGAGCTCCTCTCGTGGTTGCCATGGCAATCAGGCAGCCAGAGCCATCCCCACACTGGGCTCCGCAACGGGCAGCATCTCACCATGATCCCGCACTCGCCGCCTTCCCCTTGCCCCTCATTCAGCGATACACTGCTTACTTAGGGCGCAGTTTCCCCTGCATTTTAAGTTTCTTTCGTGAACAATTTTGTGGCCTCCTGTATTTTCAGTCTTTGCCACATGTAGAATCCCCCATTAGGATCCACGTAGACGCACATCATTGCCGAAATTCTCACGCCTCTTTCCAGCCCATGTGACCAGCAGATATACATCCTGCACCACAGCAGAATTCAAAATTGTAACAAGAAAGTTAAAACTACTGTGGGCCTTACACCTCCATTCAGATAACCCAAGCGACGTGCCATGATATGCAATGTATTCGGTGTTTACTTCTGGAATGAGATTCAAGCATTTCTAGTGTCCACGTGCAATACAAATCATGTCGCCAGTGGTTTTACAAGTCTTGGCTATGATTTTAAGCAAGCTTTTTACTTCAAACTACTTCAGTAGATTTCAAGACTATCCCTTCTTTTCCACAAGCTTTCTCACAGTCTCAGGGCAATAATAGTGTTATTTTGGCATAAATGTATTGATAATGTATTCTTTGCTGTAATTTCCCTCAAGAGTGTAAGCTGTTCTTATGACTTTTGCGAGACAAATAAATGACTGCAAAATATGGTAGCATTGGAATTCTTGGAATTTTTCCGGTTTCTATATAAATATACCAGTGGGTCACTTGCTTAGTTTGTAGAATATGCACTGCCTCTTGCATAAGAAATCACAGAAATATTAATGTAAAACTACTGCTGTGTCTCTTAGTGCATTATCATCACATTATGAAGCTTTCAATAGGTGATCTTTCTCATGTTCTTAGACAACCTTGACCTTCAGTTTTTAGTGAGGTGAATAATATTACATCACATCTAAAGAGAACAGTGTAATCATCTTTTCTATTTGCAGCACTAAGACAGTCAACAGTATTTGATACAATCAGCATGTGTCTTGATACTGAAGGCACATGGTGACAAGTCTAACTGAATGTAGTTATTTGGCTGTCATGAAATCCACCTTATGGTGATAAACTTCAGCCATAAAATTGGAACACTATCACATAAACATGTTTCATGAAGAAATACACTAACAGAATTCACTGCTAGTTTATAGTTGGAAAACTGCATTCTATTTATTATGCTGCAATTTTTACAGTAAGTCAGGTTCCAAAACTCATTACATTCTACAATGAAGTAATTACTAGGTGTTGATTCTTCTCTTTCAACCAACAGGTCTATCTAATTAGCGTACAATAAATTGAAATACCGCGATTAAGCATGTATGAAAGGATACTGAGACTGGATGAAGCTTCGGTGTGCTTAGAAGCAGGGGAATTGCACAGCTGGTCCCCTGTGATGTGCCTGGGGTAGGTACCTCACAGGGCAATGCTCATGGGGGAACATCCTCTGCTTTTGCACCTTCTCCTCTGTAAACGTATCCTAATGCAGACACTACAATAAGCATATCAAGGCAGTTCACTTCACATTTGTATGCATTAAATCTTAAACTCCATACAAAACCAGCATTTTATTTTCATTACTTAGCGGGCATTTTATCTTTTAGATAAATTTCTTCTCCCTGTAATCTTAACTGAGATGATGTTCATAACACTGAAGGTTAAGCTATAAAACTACCCAAAACAATAGCTTCAATAAACTCAGAAACATTGTCTTATCTTCAGCATAAGTCAGCCTCACAGTAGCGCAATGTTTCTAGCTTGGCATTTTATTGGTTATGGGAGACATTCTAAGGCACAAGGAGTAGGAAGGTTTCTCAGTCCTACTGAAAGTCAGAGAGAATGGAGGCTTACCCTCCATTTGTGCTTTTCAAGATCCCCACTGTGTGTTTGACCAGCTGCACATGAATGAGACTTGAAATATGGGGTCGCTTTTCTACTGGATTAACCATCCTGCCATTAGCAGTAACAGTATGTGGGTATGACTGTGCTTGTAAAACATTCCCTCAAAGCAATGTGACTTTATCTAAGAGAGGCTGTGTTCATCTGGTGTTCTCAGGCTGCCCAGGTAAACACTGTAGCACAAATGGTTTTCTAGGAATATTCTCAAAGCAAGAGGTTTCTTGGCACGTACTTGCCCTGCTCCACCTTGAAATCTGTATATCGGACAGCATGCAGAGGTACCCTGGAATGGCAGAAGATTAATGCAAGCTATGCTTTAACTATTCAAGCAGCAAAGCAGACCCCTTTGGGCCATTGCAACTCAGCATAAATGTAAACTAAATAAACCTCAGCTGCAGTGCACATATCTGCTGTAAGAAGAGGAAATAATTAAATAATCCGGGGGGGGTGTGTGTGTTCAGATCAGAAAGGTTAGCCTTCTCTCAAAATGATTTAATCTTTCCAGACCTCTTGCAGCCATTCACAACATTAGACAGCCTTATGATGATAAAGATAAAATTAATAACTCACTTTTACATAAGACTTATCAGGCCAATATTAATCATTACTTGGTTAATTCAACAGACAAAGAAAAATAATCACCAAGTCTCAAAGAAACAGGGGATATTTTTACAGGCCCATTACATCTACACATTTGCTAACCTTGCTAGAGCTACTGAAGCTCAGCAGAGGTGATTAATACAACTAAAATAGGGGTTTTTCAGCCTAAGCTTTGTCATTATCAAATTATTCTTCGCTGAAAAGTACATTCTATTAGATGAAGTAAAGTTCTCTTTCTGATTTCAGAGGCCAAGCAGAGTTTACAGTGGTCAAGTTAGGAAAAATTGAATCTTCATGTTGGCAATAAATTGGAAAATTTAATGAATTCAGATGAAGAACTGATTAAAAAAATATTATTCCAAGATTTCTAGGAAGATTGTTTTTCTTCAGACTTTTTCTTTCCTTGATTATTGATTCATATCCTGATATTAGAATGCCAAGATCACTTCCCATGCTGTGCAAAGAAGAATAACTAGTGAGATAATGATTCCATGCTGAAATGCTATTTTGCCTTTTGTCTGCCCATATTTGAAAAATTTGTATCAGTCTACATTTTAAAAAACAGAAAATCAGATGTGTCATTGTTCATAAAGTAGGAAAAACCTTCAGTTTAATTCGTGTCCTATAATGTACAACAAAAAAATTAGATGGGAAAAGTGTATGAAAAATTACAGTACAAGACGGTCTGACTACAGATAAGAGTTCTAGAAATATGAGACTGCCCTCATAGAACTGGGCATATTCACATGAAGAAAGTCATTAGAAAATGACAGATAAACATCAGGGCAGAGATCACTGGGGAATTATGATAAATTTCTTGTTCCTCTGATCATTAATCAAGAGATATAGGTGGTGTTGATCTCCTGAGATAGGGGAATCCTGGGTTGCTGCCTCTGTTCCACGAATTATTTATGTGTTCTCATGTTATACGCTTTTTTGTTCTCCTGTAGATTTGAAGCATTTGTTATGGTTATTTAGAAGAAATGATATGCCAAGAGATTAAAAAGTCTGCAGATATAAGAACAGTGGCTGGACAAGGCAGCGTAAGACCATGCATCCGGTAAGAGAATATGTTAAGCATCAGAAAGTATTTTTTGCACTGCCGCTACCACACCAGTGTAAAAGACTTGACTATGCAATGACACAGCAGCTTGGCAGGTTTGGGTTTTCTTAAGCGGGCTTTAGAATTTTAGAAAGATTCTTGAATTTTGGCTTTCAATTAATCCTTTGACCTAGGGGAATTAACTATAAATATGAAATGAATGTACATTTAACAGATAGGTCAGGACACAGTTTGAACATTTCAACTACGAGGTTTTAAGATTGCTGCGGTCTAGACCTGATTAGATATGAAAAACAAGTAAGATTAAATTACCAAATCCCATCATGGTGGCAGATTAACTGCCCCAGGTGTTCCTTATGATGTGCTATGATGTTTAGTGAGTCCATTAATGACTTGGAAAGGGGAAAGGATAGCATGGCAAGAAAGTCTGTCAAGGAGACAATGTTGTATACATGTACAAGGGCCTGACATGACTGTAGAGAACACTAAATAATCTTAAATACAATAGGTGAAAATTCAGTTTGATAACAATGAGATTCAAAATCAGGCTGCAAAGAAAAACAATCTGTTCAACCTGGAAAGCTACAAGCTGGTTATCTCATCTAAAGGAGACCTGGGGCATCACTGTACACAGATCAACGTGCAACTGCAGTCAAAAAAGCAAATCAGCTATGGGACTCTGCAAAGAGTTGTAACAAGCAAGAATGTGGAGAGCAATGTAATGGCAGTATGGAAACAGAAGCATAGCATGGTGGGGAATGTGTGATGCAGTCTCCAAACGGGTGCCAGAGAGGAAAGAAAAGAATATTCCCAGAGATGATAGAAGTCGCTTACGTTTCAAATACAAATCTCTACAATAATTCACATTCTAGAGCAGGCGTTCAGTGCAACTAAGAAGCAGAAAGCTCAGTACTTTTAAAATCCATTTCAGCTGTGAAATTCACTGCCATTGGAAATCATTGAGACTAAGAATTCAATAAGATAAAAAAAAGACTGAATAATCATATAGATATCAAGAATATATAGACCTAGCATAATTATTGATTATAAAATATGGTAAATAGCTATGGTGTAACATTCGCTGGCTGTGAGGTTTTCATAACTTCCTCTGAAGCTAGACTTATTGTTTGCACAGCAGAAGTTGAGGATAACTTGCGTTTCTGAGCCCAATACAGAAAAAAATATTTTAGTTACGTCACAACATAGTAATAATAGCAACAAAAATATACCAAGCTAATCTTTAACATTACCTACCTAATCTTTAAAATCCACTCCTGTGCTTATGCCTATCTAAATGCCGACGGATAATCACATGCAGAACACCTCCTTCTCTCAGCAGAAATCCCCCTCAGCTGTAAGTTCAGTGAGAAGTCGAGTCATCTCACCTTTTTTTTTCTGACTTCGTATTTTCTAACTTTCTTTTTTTGGCCAAGGACGATCCCTTTCCCCATATCAATGCCAACATTTGAAATAAAAATCAGAAAAGTGTTTTTGTATAGAAAAAAAAAAAGGTACATAAACCTCTACTGGTTGGAGCAGGTGTTTAAATGACTTCTTCCTGGCCTCATAGCCTCCTTCTTACGCACACAGCAGTACTTTGAGCACAATTGCTCCAAAAAGACTTTATTTCATTTTCTTACCTGTCTTCCAGCCTACGAATGCAAACACACGTGTACTCACACAGGTGCACACAAACACAAGTGTGCCTTACAGGCCTTCGCTGGGATGGGCCAGGCCAGGCCAGGGACAGACACCGTGCCACCTCTGTCGGGAGGGCAACCCCCACGCCGTCCCCTGCTGCACCCACACTCACCCATGGACTTCTCTGCAGAGCAGGGGCACTTTGGCCAGGCGGGTGAGCTCCTACACATTCGGTGGGGCTGTAAGGGCATGGGACCAAAGGGACGATGGCCAGGACAGCAGAGAGCAGACTGCCAGCTGCCAGGCCCCCTCACAAAACTTACAGCCAGGTCGGAGAGAAACACTGATGGAGAAGCTTTTAATTCCCTGCCATAACATGTCCTCTCGTAATGGGATCTCTTGACGCTCAACATTAACCAATAAACGCTTTCATGTGTGTGAAACCAGGAGGGTGTTGGCCTGGGGGAGGCAGGTGGTTCCCAGGAAGAAGGGCACGAGCACGGTGTGTCACCGCTCCTCCCGGCCACAGTCTGCATCGTCACATTTCCAAATCCGGAAAAAGATTTCCAGCAGTACTCTGCTGAACACATGTCCCGTGAACACTGATGGTGGGAGAGACGGCAGTGTTGCGGGGGAGTGGTATTTCCTCAGTATTGTACTTTGCTGGGTTTTTTGACATAGCTACTTCCTCGAGCAGCTCCGACCTGTCAGAAGCGTGAAAATGTCTTCTGTTCGCATCTCAGGAAAAGATGCACAGCTGAATCAAGGAATGGCTGCGTAAGTAATTTTGGTTTTTACGATGTGAGCCCCAAAAGGTCTTAAACTGTCAGATTTATTGTCTATCCAATTTTATGACTTTTAGTTGTATTTATTCTCTGATGTTTACCATCAAATGTGTCTACGTGAGCTCTGCTTTGTAGGCTTTCATATTGCTAAATCATTTTTTAAGCTTGAGATGTAGCTTCTGTTCAACATCAATCCCCTGAGATACACCATTAACATGAATCATTTCTGAAAGTATGTCGTGCAATATGAACTTTGTGTTGAGTCTATCATTCACTCTGATTGAAAGAACTGATGACCTTCACAGAAGCAGCGTATCACAGCTAAATATCCCAGGACCCTCTTCACTACTGTCAGTTGTGGCTGCTTTTGGAGCTCATGCAGACTTAATCATAGCACAAAAATAGGCTGAAGATTACTTTCCTTTATGTGGTTAGGTCAGCGGAGCTTTAAATAAAGGACTGACAACAAACTACGTCCTTTACTGAGTCACAGAGACCGCTTTCTGGCTTCAGTGTTGTTTTCACAGTGGACTTGTTTCACTTGTGCCCTTGTGGCCAGGAAGGCCAATGGCATCCTGGGGTGCATTAAGAAGAGTGTGGCCAGCAGGTCGAGGGAGGTGATCTATTCTGCCCTGGGGAGGCCGCATCTGGAGTACTGCAGCCAGTTCTGGGCTCCCCAGTTCGAGAGACAGGGAACTACTGCAGAGAGTCCAGCAGAGGGCTGCGAAGACGGTGCATCTCTCTTATGAGGAAAGGCTGAGAGAGCTGGGTCTGTTCAGCCTGGAGAAGAGAAGGCTGAGAGGGGATCTCATCAATGCTTATCAATATCTGAAGGGCGGGTGTCAAGAGGATGGGGCCAGACGCTTTTCAGTGGTGCCCAGTGACAGGACAAGGGGCAATGGGCACAAACTGGAGCACAGGCAGTTCCACCTGAACATGAGGAGGAACTTCTTTACTGTGAGGGTGACAGAGCCCTGGCACAGGCTGCCCAGAGAGGCTGTGGCGTCTCCTTCTCTGGAGGTATTCAAAGACCGCCTGGACATGTTCCTGTGCAACCTGCTCTAGGCAAACCTGTTTTAGCAGGGGGGTTGGACTGGATGATCTCCAGAGGTCCCTTCCAACCCCTACCATTCTGTGATTTAAAGAAAAATGTAAGTTGTACTTTGGTTAGTTTAATTTTCCTCAGTGCCCATCAAGAAAAATCTTTTTTAGGAGTACTGGCTCCTCAGCAGATATTGTAGCAGCAGATCTTTTTCGGCCCGCTTAGGAAACAGGCCTAGATTTGCAGAAGTACTGGGGCGTCTCCCTCCACCGATTCTGTGAATCTGGACCTGAGGCCTGGATCCTGCAGATCTGAACTTGCAAAAGGGATGAAAGTAGAACATGATCAGCCTATTAATTTGATGAGTGCTTAGTTGACCTGTGCTTTAGCACAACTCCCTTTGTGAGACTAGATGCTATTTCACGTTAGCACTTACTCCTGTACAAATACTGCAAAAGTGGATTGAGTAAAAAAAATAGTTTTGTTGTTAAAAGGTGTAGGTTTTACCACCAGTTCTGTTTTGGGTGTCTTTTGGAATCTTGGATTTGTCACTCACCCTTCCAGTACGTCAGCTCTTTTTTCTGTAAATTAGCCTAATTATATGTTCCTGCTTTATAAAATCAGTGGGAGGCCTGGTTCAGCCTGATTCATCCTGGTTCATTCATTAATGATTTAAAGACCTTGGAGATTACTGAATGTAAAGGGGTATAAAACGAAAGTTAAATTCAAGAGAGAGATTCTAAAAAAAAGAAAAAGGAAATAAAAGCAGTGTCAATTCCACGCACTTTCAGGAAGTTAGTTTTCCCCACTCCTCATGTGCTGTATTCTGCAATATAAAATACTACAGATATTTTCTTTTTCTTTTGGTAAGCAGACAGAGTCTGGGGACACTCTTCTCCATTTGTGCATATGTCATTTTCTTCTGAAGATAATCTGAATTTAAGAGTAATTATCTGCTTGCTAAGCAGTATTTCTGCTGCTGAAATACTATTTTTCAACAACTAAATATGTCAGCAAGACTAAATATGCAGATTGTATTTGTCTAAGTTTACATTTGCTCTTAATTTCAAAATTCATGAGTCACTGCAATGACTTTCTAGATTCTCATCTTTGAATGAAAAAAATCAATGTTGGCACCCAAGATTTTACCAATATATACAGGACAGTCTTAACAGCAGTAAGACCTGCTGACCCCGTGTGTCCCTTCAGTTCAGTGTCTTATGGACAGTGTGAAATATCGGCCATGTAATTTGAAATAATTCAGAGGAAAACACAAAAAACTCTGAAAAGGCAATTACTGAGTGCCTTCCCCATACAAAATGTTTCATCTCAGCTCCTTCTGTTGAATAATCTGACACAACATAAGAGTTTTGCATTTCCAAATTTGAGAAAATATATTATTAATGTGACTGAATAATCCTATTAGTTGCATAGTTAGATAAGAGGCTATTATTAATGCAAAGTCCTGCTCCTGACAATTAGACAAAGACTAATATGCTAGAACTGCATTTGGAAGCATATTTTTGTATAGTATGTCTTATGTACTAGTGAGAAAAAAATGAGATGGGTGATACAGAAAAATCATTGACATAGTATTTAGAGAGTAATGAATCAAGTGTTGTTTCCAGTAGGAAATGCCATGCCCAAAGGTAGTGATTTAGCATTCAGAATGTTATCCTGTTCATTTCTCACTGTGCAGAGTGAGCCAATGCATAGCTATGTCCCACTGTCATACATACTGCTAATACCCAAAAGCAATTTGATTTTGTCCTAGTAGATATTGAAATGAATGAATGTTCTTTTTGCATGATCACTTAGGACTGTGGCATTTAAAGGTCATCATGAAAAGCATCTTCCAGACACTTACTATCAACAGCAACCTCTCAGAGTATTGGCTGATAATGATTATGTATTGTTAAAAGTATTTTCTGTCAAATAGAAATAAATGTTTTTCATATTGTTTCCTGCTTCTCGGATAAATAGAAAAAGATAAGATTTTCAGTATTTATTCTACTGTCTCCTCATGGATGTGAACAGCCCCTTCAGAGTTTAATCTTTATAGCAATATTTTCTTTATAGATATTACAACCTTGAGTTGAGATTTTAACACCAAATACAGTAAATTTTAATGTTCAGAACTGACAACAGCGATAATAACAAAACATCCCTAAGGCTGTGTGGTGGTAAAGAAGAGTTTTTAAAGCAAAGATATACGTAAGAAATCATCATAGACAATTGTATCCTTCAATTTCTTGAGCCTCCGTCATCATGTTTCCAGATTGCCCACTGAAACTAAGAGGAAAGACAGGATAGCTAATTGATAGCAGCTAGTTTGAGGTGAAAAGGAGAACTGAAACATAGTCCGATGTAGGGAGATACTGATTTACTGTTATGTTGGAGGCTGGCTGGTTCCCAGAGAATGGCTTTGATCTTTTGACCATCACAAACCTTACGGAACCTGTAGGTGTAACTGATACTTTTTTCAAGTCAGGTTAAATCAGGAAACAGTCACACTAGGTTTTATTTCGGAACAATATCAGACTGCTCCCCTTTGCTCCTGCTTGTTTCTGCTCTTCCTCATGTTTCACCATCCCAAGTTGTGCTATAAGGCTGTGTGCTAAGGAAAAGCTGTGAAACAATTCAGTTGCTGTGTTTTTTATTTTTTTTTTTTTTTTTTTAAAAAAAGGGATCCAAAAATAGGAGAAGGAAAGATTAGCTCAGAGCAAGTCAGTGATCAAGGTTACACTGTGATCCCACAAACTTTTGCAGTGGTACTTCAGAGAGGACTAACTGCAGCACAGTGGGGCCAAAGCAGGGGATAGAAACAAGTTACAAGGGCCAGACAGTGGAAGGATCCTTTTAACCTGTCTTTGCTGCTGGAGAAAATATCAACGAAACTGCACACTTAAGTGTTTCCCTGGGGTCTGAATGGAAATATAGAGACTGAGTGTTGTTCTGATGTATTTGTAAATATTTGTGAGTAAGATGCCACCACAAAGGCAGCAGGAAAGCCCAGAGGATAGCAAAGGAATCACAGTAGTATGACGAAGGGACAGTGTTTTGGGGCTAGGCACTAGGTAGAAAAAAATGGGGTTATGATTAGGGATTACGAGCAGTCTCCTGTTCACTGATTCCCAAAGTGTTCAGGCAAGCAAGAATTGATGCCTATTCTCTGAGGATAAACAGAAATATGGGGTAAATTTCTAATTATATTTCTAATGTATTTTTTCTGTTATATTATATAGAAATAACTTGCAAAACTCAAAGAATTTAATAGCTACTTAGGCTAAAAGATTAGCACTGCAGCGGAGCTGACAAAGAAAGCACGACTACCCCAAGGAAGTAGCTTCATTATTAATTACAGTAATTATTTATGATGTTTTTGTTAAGCTGTGACAGTGCACTTAGGACTGTATACAGCCAAACCAAATGCCCGAAGGACCATACGATGACAAGCAGGTGCTGACCATCTGCATCTCACGTCTTTGATGGATATTGAAAGTGTTGACAAGGGACTCTAAACTGAAAAGGAAACTATTCATATACTCGTAAAACACATTTAATCTCTTGAAATACTCATATTGTTATAATATCCAATCATTACAAAGTTTGAATGCTTTCTCATCATCCATTCTTAGAAAAAGGAAGTGAAAGAGTAATTAATAGCTGCATTAATAAATGGAACACAGACCTATGATTCATTCAAAGGAATGAGAGACTTAGGGTTTAAATCCAGCTCCCCGCAGTCGTAGCAGGTTCAGCCCAGTTTCCTTTTTTTAGATGAGATACAGTCTCCAACTCCCCGCAGTCGTAGCAGGTTCAGCCCAGTTTCCTTTTTTTAGATGAGATATAGTCATTCTTTTTCCCTCCCCTGCACTACACCCTCCTCTTCCAATCTTGCTCCTTTTCCACAGTCCCTTTCAACAAGCTAACTGTCTGCTTTCCCAGGATTGTTGCTGGTGTGCTGTAACTCACCTCTGGCACTGATGTATAGGTAACTGCTCTTCCTTTATTGGAAACTAGTGGTATACCCAAGAAATTTACTGACCTACTCCTCATCTAGGGTACTCCTCATGTACTAGGGGTACACGGATTTTTCTAAGCACTAGGGTCATGACAACATTTCTTATCTTCATGGATTAACATAGGTAAGCTTTTTGGAAGACTTGATACTGAAGAAGGGATTTGAATGACCAGAGGATCGGAAATGGAAGGAGATTCCACACTTAAATGGATCAGAAAGAAAAAAAAGTATGATTACGGATGCTGGAAAACAGTGCAAAAGTTGTGTGTAGACATGACATCCACAAAGCGCAAAGGTAGGAAGACCATATTCATTCTCTACTGGTAATGAATGAAGGACACAGTACAACTAATAATATGTTACTATAATAAACAACTTTGTCACAGGCTCAGATGCACAACTGAATTACCCCAGCTGGTTGAGATATTGTATCTCAGCTGAGCCACGGTAACTATCTGCATACTTCTCACTCATAGGAAGCATGAAGTAAAATGTGCTAGCTTAAAACTCTGCTAGAGATTTTCAGCAGGCTAAGGAGATGCATATGGTCGCATAGTCAGCAGTTTTTTAAGTCATCATAACTCAGTTGTTTTTCCAAGTCCTCAGATACACACGCATGGGCACACCTAATTCTGCTATTTGCTATCTTTGGAATATGAGGGTTTGCAGATTCACTGTTGTTCTGTGTAACTGCTTAAAAAGAAACATTTTTGATCAATGATTTATAAAAAACCGACATACTTCAGGCATCCTGAGACAAATATGCAGAGTGGAAGCAAATGTAATGAGTACTAAGCAGAGAGCTCCCTGATGTGTTAGGCCTGTAACTGCCCTGCAGAGGCAAAATGCCTCAGAGCTCTTCTGCTCAGTTGTCTGTGACAGTTTCACACCATCAGACTAATCCAGAGAGGAGCAAGCCCCAACATTTCCATTGGCACTAGTATGTTCCACATGCTTATTTACTCTGACTGTCATCAAGCTAAAGATAAATCCAGCATCAATATTGCTTTTTTGAAAGGCCTACCAGACAAGATAAATTAAATACAAGCTGCAGCATTCTTTCTGAATTCACTTAATGGGGGAATTTCAAAAACTGTAACACTGCTTCTCTTCCCAAGGATTTGTAACCCATAATTACATTGATACATGTGCCATGTCAGCAACAGCAGTGAAATTCACAGTATTTTTTATGTGAAATGTACTGGTTTATTGCATTAATTCACATTTAATGTGTACACAGTAGTAACCATAAAGTATGATAACCAAAGTTATATATTTTCCTCAGAACCTTCATTTAGAGAGCTTTCGAAAGAGTCCAAGGAAATTAAAATATCAGTCAGTATACCTGCAGGATATAGAGCCAAAGCACAATGCGCTATAATTTCTTTTACAAGCAGCCCCTTCCTCACATAATGTCCTACCTCTGATAAAATACAATAGTCATAATACTTGTACATATTGTTAAAACTGCTGTGCACAAGCCCAAGATTTTAGAACTGGAGAAGAATGCATCACTAGAGAGAAATTGTGTTACAGCAGGCTGAGGGAAGGAGAACTGTAATGAAGGTACGAAATGCAAGAATTTCTTCTCAACAGCACACAGAGATGACACCCATAAAGCAGGAATGTCGCATTTAGTTAGGAAACATAGCTCTTCGTGATAAGGAGCATAAACAAATGAAGAGCCAAAGTCTGAAGTCCCGTCTTTTGCAAAGAAAAACAGCAATAATAGTGGGTATGGAAGATCAAAAAGAAGCAATATGATATTTTTATCTTTCTTTTGTCTAATTCTTCTAGCTGCCAGGGCTACATTACACTAGCACTGATCCAAACTGAATGTGAAACCCTTCTGCATTATAAAAAGGAGAAAAAAACATAGATGGGACATAATATAGTCCAAGAAATGTAGCCTCATTAAGCAAAGAAGCAAAAATAGTTATAGCTTGTCCTGACACCGGACGAAACTTTTGGTAGAGATAACACAGTAATTAACTCTTCCTTACAGACATAAAATTAAATTTCAGGCATGTTTTTATTTGTTGGCCATTTAAATTTAATTACACATGTAAAAACCAATCGAGCAGTTGAATAGTTAAGTAGCAACTGCACATAAGATTTATACTAGGTGTAAGAGCAGGAAGCAGAGGCACAGAACAGATATCACTGGAATCTGAAAGATAAAAGCAACTTCTGATAGATTATGATTCATGAGTTGGATGGATTTACTCCGAATGACAGAAGCATGCAACACTTGATGGCAAGAAACAGGCATAATCAGAGCTAGCTTTTATCACCTTTGGCTTGCCAGAACTTTGTGCCAGTAGCTGTCACAGATCAGAAATAAGAGTTTAGATTTCTTTCTATTGCAACAAAGTATTCAGTAAGAAAAGTGCCTTCTTGCCTTCCCACTCCTGAACATTTAAGACTGGCATAAAGAGAGAAGCTGACTTGGCACAGAAACATAAGATTTGCCCCCCTGACTCCGAACAAGACCAATTCTGGTACAAGAAGGTTTCACAGCAACGTCCTTTTTAGACATAAGCTAAGTAAATATACTTTGCTGTATAAGAAAATCACTTTCACATTACACAAGTGACCAAATGACAGAAACTGTACTGGAATTAAATATGCGTTTAATTTGGAGAAAAGTTCCATGATCTGTTACCAGCATTCTCACCTTTTCACGCTATAGGTTTTCCTTTGTTACTAGAACCAGTCCTTAAAACTGCTCTAATTTGAAATTTTTTTGAATTCTCCACAAGGTTTATAACTTTTTCTGTGCAGAAATCCATGGTACTGTGATGCCATGATGATTGAATGGGATTCCTGGCAAAATATGCAGGTGGAGATTCGTGTCCACTGGTGCAAAATATCAGAAGAAAGCGCTTAGTACAAGACTGCAGGGCAATGACACAGATAAACTCCTGGGCAAAGCACTGAGATCTCTTCTGCTTCCAGAGAAGGCTCTTGATTCTCTTCGGAATTTGTTAGGCGCCCTTGTGTTCAGCTGATTAAATTTGTTTGTAGATGTCCTGAAGATTATATTGACAGCTCTTCCTGCTTACATCTTAAGTGGCAAGAAGTTGAAGAGTATGAGTTGACATGATATGACAAATGGAAAAATTAAATGCACTGCTGTGTAGCACTTACACTCATCTCTTGCTCACCCCTTGGCATTTTCACTGTGTTGAGACCGGAAGTCAAATAAAAGGATGTCATTTCATTTTGCTAAGATATCTGTTATTGGTGATTTATGGCTAAATTCCATCATAAGCACACAAATTAGCAGGGAAGGTGAAAGTTACCTAGTTGGAAGATTTGTAGAGTTCTTGATTCTCAGTGATAATTTCACTGAAAAATAAATCATCTAAGCCATAAATTTAAAAAAAAAAATGAGGTATGAGGAAGGAAAGCAGGTGGAATAAAAGGCTGTTTGAAAATAGCCACACAGTGGCCAACTACAACGAAATACAGTATCTCTTTCAGGCATACCTGCAGATTTAGGACCCAATTCTGAACTTATTTCTACTTCAGTATAAATCAGAAAAGCAGATCCATTGAACTTATCAAAGTTACACTGGGTCAAGAAAAAAAAATAAAATTTCCAGAGTAAAATCAAGCTTAGAGTGTGAATATTGCTCCTCACATAGTAGAACATAGGATCATTTAGGTTGGAAAAGGCCTTTAAGATCATCAAGACCAACCATTTACATAACACTGCCAACTCCACCACTAAACCATTTGCCTAAGCACTATGTCTACACATCTTTTAAATACCTCCAGGGACTGTCACTCAACCACTTCCCTGGGCAGCCTGCTCCAATGATTGACAACCCTTTTGGCAAAGAAATTTTTGCTAATATCCAATCTAAACCTCCACTGGCGCAACTTGAGACCATTTCCTCTTGTAATATCGCTTGTTATCTGCTTGTTATCTGGGAAAAGAGACCGACACCCACCTCGTTACAGCCTCCTTTCAGGCGGTTGTAAAAAGCAGTAAGGTATCCCCTGAGCCTCCTTTTCTCCAGGCTAAACAACCCCAGTTGACTCAGCTGCTCCCCATAAGACTTGTTCTCTAGACCTTTCGCCGGCTTTGTAGCCCTTCTTTGGACATGCTCCGGCACCTCAATGTCTTGTAGTGAGGAGCCCAAAACTGAACACAGTATTCGAGATAGTACACTCAACATCCTATAAGGCTTTTGTAATTTTAGGTAGAAAGAGTCAAAATCTAGGCAGCTTTTTTTTTTTTTAACAAACTTTTTCCTATTGCAAACAAAAGTAAGCAGGCTTTTTGAAAATATATTCGTTTAAGTAAAAAAAAAAGTTACTTCTGGGCACATTCTTTTCTGTGAGAACCTTTTTAGGTATCAGAAATTACTGTTTTGTGGAGCAGCTACTCAGGGAACAGGTATATACCCATACAGAGCACTCTAATAGTGACCACATTCATTATCCTTATAGGAAGGGAAAAGGCCCCAAATTTGCCACAGTAACAAAATCTTTAAAAATAGAAACAATATAAAATTAAGAACTAGTGAACAAAAATGAAGAGAAGCAATCAGAGGGGTAAAATACTTGCAGGGAGACCATTTAGAGAGTTTCCGTATTAGAGATACAGAGAAAATACATGCTATCATTAAAAATATAAATTAGCGGGAAAAAAGCACCAGACCTATGTTAAATAGTAGACCAGAGAAAGCTATAAGAAGTGAAGATTGAGAGCTACATCCAAACAAACAGAATAGAAAAGAGTACAAGTGGTAGCAAGCTAAATGCAGAGATGCCATATGACAGGCCAGGAGGGAATTGAAGGAGTAAGAGTAAGGACAGGTAACCTATTAATAAAACTTTTTTCAAACATACCATTACCAGAAAGCCTGACAGAGGAGTCAGATGGGACCAATAGGCAATGAAGGTATGAAAAGAACATTCAAGGAAGATGAGGCTATTGCAGGAAAGCTAAATTAATTTATTGCATCGGTGTTCATTACGGAAGAGAATGAGGTCCTGATATAAGCCATTCCTTATGGGAGATAAGGCTGTGGAACTGGCTTAAATTCAAGTGTCAATAGAAAAGGCTTTAGAGCAAATTGACACACTGAACAGTAAGAAATCTCCAGGAACAGATGGTATTCACTGAAGATTTATAACAGAATCCAAATATAAAATTGCTAAACTACTAACAGTGGTGTCTAACCTATTGCCAGAGGAACAGAAGGTGGAAAATGTGACACCAATCTTTATGAAGGACCCCAGAGAGATCTTGGATCTATAGGCTGCAACTCTGGTTTCTGTACAAGCAAAATGGTAAAACTGTAACAAAGCATGAAATTAATAGCCACCTGGACAAACACAATATATTGCATAATACACAGTTTCTACTGAGGGAAGATGTTCCTTACAAATTTATTTGAGTTTTTTGAAATTGTCAACAAGCATGTAGATTACAGTGATCCTAATGCTTAACGTACTTGGATTTTTAAAAGGCTTTTGACACATCCCCTCATTAAAGGTTTCTACAAAATAAATTACCACGGGATTAATGGGAAGCTGTTGCCATGGATTAGTAATGACTTAAAGGCAGATGACAAATAGCTGTGAGTGGTCAACTTTCTCAACCAACAGGTCCCCTGAATACCAGTAGTTGAATATGTACTGTTCATCGTTCTCCTGTGCTACCTGGCAGAGGGGCTTCCTGGGGTGTAAGACAGCAGGGACTTCCAAGAACTCACTGGAAAGGACAGTGCAATGAAATGGCAAATGAAGCTCAGTATCAGTAAGTCCAGGATAATGCATTTGGAGTAAATCAGTCCTGAGTATAAAAAGAATGGACTCTGAATGAACTATCTCCATCCTGGACAGAGATTTGAGGGTTACTGAGGTTCATTCTACAAGATCGTCTGCCAGATGATGCCATCACACAGCAGCTAGAGTGTTAAGACTTCTTAGGAAAGGAACTGAGAAGAAAACAGAAATCAACTTAAAACTCGGGTGTGTAACACGTTTAAGGCTGCATGCAGCTCTGGTGACCCTGTTTCGAAAGCCTTCCAGTAGAACTAAACAGAAGCAAAGACAGCAATAATCTTGGCCAGAAAGTTACGGAGCAACTTAGGTTCAAAACACGACAGTGATATACAAAACAAAAAATTATGTCAAGGGTGTACGTAGTGAATTGTTCACTGTTTTTCACAACATTAAGAAATAGAGAACGTTCAGATGGCAGCAGTTTTCAAACAAACAAAAGAAAATGCTTTTATAGGCCATATAATTGTGGCACTCGTTGCTTCAAGGTGGAGACCAAAATTAAAATGAATCAAGAAAAGGATTAGATGAGTCCCTGGAGGAGAGGTTAATTAATGAATTTTAAACACAATTCTACAGATGCTGCCTCTGTTTCAGGAAATCCAAACAACCGACAAAAGCTGGAATAGTGTAGAAGGGAAAAAGATGCTTCTACATGCTTTGTTCTTTAAGTACCTGTCTCTGCCTTCTGTTGGAAACCTTCACGTCACCTAGAAGAGAAGGTCTTGTACAGTAAAAAATTAATTGGCAGTAATATACACTGTAAAGCTTTTTTGTCCTATGCTGTCAGCAGGGTGACATTAACAGTGAACTGGCATGTAACTTCAACTCACGGATACTTGCCTCCTTCTCTGCTGCTTTCGAAATATAACTTTAGCATGTTTCTAACCGAAGGAACATTTTACCTTTGTGTTTTTACTTTTATTACTTGCTCTCATTTCTGCCAAAGTGTTGAGTGATAAGAACCCTTCTGTTCTTAGATTGGGTTTAGCAGATCCACTCTTTAGTTCTACAGGTCACAGAAACGTTTAAAAGAAGTGAAATTGTCGGAGAGCACATCTTAAATGTTTAAAAAGACCTAAAACAAGTTACAGGGATAAATACACGGCAGGAGCTGCATCTGTTCACAAACGAACATGGACACAGTGCACAGATAAAACCAGAGATGCCAACACAACAGACAGGTTGCCAATGAATTTATCAAAATTCCTCACTTCTGAAAAAAAAAGGGCTAAGAAAATGTATCTTCTCTACTTCCTAATAATAAATTCTAATGAGCAAGAAACAAAGCTACCAAATTAATTTTCTTATGTGAGTCATATTTCCAAATTCAGGTTTGATAAATGAGAAAACCTGCTTAATTTTCCACCATTTGTCTCAGAGGTATGCAGTTTTCCCCTCAGCCCGAAGTTCCTCTCTTAATTTGGCTGCCAGGAGGCTTTCTCTGCAGCATCTCCTTTGTTGAGAACTCCTACTTAAGTCCTACCTCTGCAAGAGAATAAAAGATACGCTCCAACATTTCCTCTATTCAGGGCCAAGATAAGAGGATATAAAGAGAATCCTTTAACTTCTGTCAAAAACCTGAGATGTTTTGGCATAACATGGACACAAATGCAGAACTGCAGAGACAGCAAATTACTCTAAGTGTGTATCACAGATACAAACAACTAGTAGAAAGCCTGTTCAAACAGCACCTTCCTCAGCTCCAAATGTAAATTATCTTGTAGGGTTATCCTGAAAACAAAAGTTTCCTACCACTTCATGCTGGGAACAGCAATAGTGAAAGCTATTTACCCACTTATGGATGAATTTCATAATTTTAGCTGGGCACAAAGGACCAGGTAAAGTAGGGTGCTTTCCTGGTCTACATCTGATTTGCACAGTTAGGCTAAATTTCGCAATGTGCACACAAACCCAGTGTGCTCTGTAGTTAAGGGCAGCTGTGGCGGGGGCTGGGTAATGCACAGAGACTAAGGGGCACAGCTGGCTGCTATCATCTCACTTCACACTACCCTATAAAATGTATGCTCCTACTCTAAGGAAGCCCTTTAGGCTGCCTCTAGAGTCTACAGAGAGGGATAGAACCTTCCATAGGGAGGTTCATCAACTTTTGTTGGGTACTATTTAGGATGGGATTAATTGGAGTCTTAATTGGTCTGTTTCTCTCCGTTGGGTATTAGAAGAAGCCTAGCTGAGGGGTTTACATTTGGTGTGTTTTACACGATTACGTGAGGGGAATCCTATGCACAATTTAAAGAAAAACAGCATAACCTGTGTCATGGAAATGACTGTGTGAGTGGAGTAGATAAGGTTTGTACCTCAGACTCTGGCTTTCTCAGAACATTCTAAATAAAAGATAAATAGCGTTGCTTCTTGAACAATACTTGTAACTGTATAGTGTAAATGTTAAATATAAGCTACACGTTTTCAATAAAACAGAGATGAGGCTGCTATAACGAGCAATTCAATTCAGCAAAAAGCCCAAAGGTAGCAATCACAGTGCACTTCAATCCTTTAGTCCGACCGCTATGTTACAGCAACAGTACCGGGTTGCCATCAGCATGTGAATGATGCCCTTCTCTCCTTATCCCTTCCTCCCCAAAACTCACTGTGACATATGAACTATGGTATCTGGCTCTGCAGAAGTTGTACAGGAGCGTCTGAAAGAATAGCCGAACCCTCTCATTCTATATTCTGCCTCACAAGGACTTTTCTGAAAGCTGAAACGTGTATAACAGATAGGAAATAAGCTATGACATAATCTAGGGAATTAGTAGAACTCTAACAGCTGACAGAAATATGGGAGTTGCAGCTTGTTTTAGCTTTTGGGAGAGCAAACCCAATCTCTAATACCACATCTTCACTAAGCTTTTGTTTTCAGTGCCAATAAACTGTGAAAATTAGTGTAATGAAGTCCAACTTAAAAATAAATAGGATGCAAAATACGCATAGTGGTGTCCCATAAATGCAGCATCTACTACAAGATTTACACTTTGAAACTGTGCACTTGACAAACGTTTTTCATTCTTGCTTGCAATTGATACCCAAGTATGTTTTCTGAATGTATTTTGGTCTCACAGAAGCATAGTGCCATGTCCTATTATGTTCCACATGCAAGCGGTTAGAGGATTATATGCCAGCCACCAGCATTGTACAAGTCAAAAGTGATTTACCATGGATACACGTGCCTCTTGATGAATATTTCTAAGATTATACAGCTGTTGTTTATCAAGTATCATTTATAAAGCATTACATGACAGTAAGCTATAAAGAATGCATGTGCAGGCTTGTAAAATGAAACATAATGCCTGGTAATTTAAAAAATATATTCATTGTAGATTTAATTGTTGAATAGTTATGTTGATTTATACCACACAAATGGGGACTTTATGATTCACAATGACTTAGCAGACAGTGAACTTCATTGCATCACTAAAATTGGTTTATGGGATTGAGTTGCAAAAAATGTTGTGTGTTCATAGGGATCAGTCCTGCATTCTCTGCACTGTTGAATCTTTGCACTACTCTTGACTCTGCTAGTTCAAACAGGAACACCACTGGATTCAGTCCCACCAGCCTGACTGAGTCTAAAAGTTTNAATTGGTTTATGGGATTGAGTTGCAAAAAATGTTGTGTGTTCATAGGGATCAGTCCTGCATTCTCTGCACTTTTGAATCTTTGCACTACTCTTGACTCTGCTAGTTCAAACAGGAACACCACTGGATTCAGTCCCACCAGCCTGACTGAGTCTAAAAGTTTATGAGATGACTAGTTAACGACTTGTGTTAAATCAGTTAGGAACCAGTCCTGTTTCTAATAGGTTGGTAAGGAGACTTTCTTCAGAAAATTATTTTGTAGGTAAATGTAAAATAGATTGAAACTTGCATTTCTGGTTAAAAAGTTTAGAAAGTTAATCATCTAGTTAAAAAAGAAATAATTTATAAGAAAAGTTCAATAGTGGAGAGGAATAATGAAAAAAAATGAAAACTGTAATTTAGTAATTGTGATATACTCGCACCTCTTCTCTATTTCCCACTGTGAACTGGACTCCCCAGAGACACAGTAACTCCTGTAACTCCCATGCTATGTCAAAGCAAGACACCGCTAATATCAAACCCGCGTAACAAGAGAGAATCAGCCCAGTGAGCTGACACATCAGGGTTAACTCAAGCTTAATGTTCATAAAGCCCTTGAGACAATACAGCAGTATTTCAAATCAATTTTTTTTCAGCTGGAATATTTTTTTTTGTTTATTTTTAATAAGCTGTCTAAATTTCTGAAGGAGTTCTGGTGAAATTGCACTCCCTGACCATCTCTGACACTTCTGTGGGCAGTCCTAGCTGAGCAGCCCATGGTTATATGGGAATGGAGAATGCCTTTCCTACCTGTTCTGCGAAAAAACTTACTCAGTAGCTTGCTTACTTCAATGCACAGAGAACTTCAATATCAAAAGTCTGTATTCTTCATAAATGCTAAACTCAGCAAATGAAAAGCAAACGTTGTTCCTTGAAAGTTTAAAGAGTGGGTCTGACAAGTGTAGTGAGCCAAGAATAATCCAATAATGTTGGTTCCCAGGTGAATGTATAATTGGATGCACTTCATCATGGTGCCTGCCTATTTTTTTTCTCATAAGGAAGCGGTAAAAGAAAACCTATTAGTTTTCTGAATGAGTGAGCAGTAGCCTTGTAAAATGTGTATAAGTGTTTGCATACACAGAAGAGTAAATATACACAGCATTCATGAATTTTGTCGTGTGTTTGCACACCTGTGACTGTAGGAAGAAAATAAAGCTGTATTATTCCAGGCTCAGAATTAATGCACAGTGTTTACTTACTGAATACTTGCAATACAATCTGAATCTAAAACACCACCACAAGAAGAGTGAAATTCTTGTAGAATACATGGGTAAGATTCTTAGACATTTCCTGCTCTGTCAGTTGGTAACCTATCTGCCGTTGACTGTTTCTTTAAGTTATGAGGAATTCTCAGTATAGAATCTACATAAGTGTAGCATGTATTTTGCTCTTTCTTTTGCCTGTTTATTTTGGAAGATTGAATGTGTATTTGTGCTCAGGTGTTTGAAAAATAGCAGTGCCCTGCGTTAACCCACAAACCAAATACTGAATGCAACAGGAATTTCCTAGAAATGTGTTAGATGATCTCACAAGAACGCTTCGAATAGAAAAATCAGAAGTACTGGAATTCAATTATTATGATAGTTCAATTAACCTCTATTGAACAGATGTAGAAATTATACCTAATTATACATGTAGCTGACTTCAGACACGGACCTCTGCCCACTAAGGACTAATCTAAGATCACCAAATTCATTTCACTTCAGACCTTTGCTCTCAGAAATGATTACTACAGTAAGTGATTTCACCATTAAATATCCCTCTAGCACCATAATCTTTCTAAAAAGTCTGTTCAGTGCTCAATTTCATACTAAGAAACTTAATGTGATATCCCCAAGTGTTATCACAGGAATTCTAAAGGAAAGGTCATTGGTAAAAAGGGGTTTTTAAAGTGAGCTTTGCTGAATATTGCTGTAAGCCTACCTTGCTTTGGCTCCACAGATGTACACCAAAAGGCATGGATTTGTACCTCTAATTTCAATACATCCTTATCATGCTGATTAGGAAATGTTTTTAATTTATTCCTTTGCACAAGGCCCAGTGCAAGGCTGTATTATGAGACCCAAAGTAGTGTATATAGCATGAGATGTTCCTCTAGAAGATGGTATTTTCTGTCTAACCAGAAAGTATATTTCTTATGACCAAGCAAGTTCCCTAACTTGTAACAACCTTTTCTTAACATGGAGAAAAAAACCCTTGTAATCAGTTATGCAGCTATGAACACAAATTCTACACTAATTTATTCTAGGAAAACATTACCTGCATTGTCTGTGCAATGTCATTTTTATTGCTCTCATATTAAGACTACAGAAGAAAAAGTGAGCATGGAGTTTAAAGGCAGTGGCTCTTTCTCCCAAATATATTTGGTTTTACCACTGTTTCACATACATTGTTTGTTCACTTACATTTCTCATGCTAGCACCATTGCACAGGGAGGAAAAGAGTCTTTTCCATTCCTCCATGACATTTATTTCTGTTTCCGTCTGTTGTTGATATACATACACAGTGAATATAATGTCTTCTTTCTTAGAGCTGCCAGTATTTTACTAGTAAAGGGATCTAGTCCCATTGGTAAAATCAGTTATTTTATGAGACAAAGTTATTTTATGAGACCTAGAGAAAGGAAAATCTAGGTGCACTGCCTGAATTTATACTATCGGTGTAGAGTTAGGGGTAAATTAATATTCTTCAATGGTTAACATAAAGGTGAAATGTTTTTCAGTGTTTTCTGCTGTGAGGTCACCATTTTAATGAGATAGTGTTGACTAGGCCATTTCCTTTTTTAATTGTGACTACACTGAACACCTTGCCCATGGTTACTGCAGGATAATAACCTAATGTAAAGCCAAGCGATTCCAGTTTTTGAACACTGGAAAGTATTTAATGTAATTATAGCTTCTTTTAAAACAACTAACAGGTTGGAAATATGGGAAAACTGCAGAGTGGATAACTACTTGAATACTGCTGCTATGATTGTTTTTCCCATAATGTATCTCTTTTAAATAACAGAACTTCATTATTGGCATGATAATCTAGTAAGACATTAAACTTCAAGCCTGTTAACAGGGAGGATATTGTCTCAGATTATATATAAACTACAGTTTACGCATTAGATTTTGTAATTTACAATTATTGTCTTCTATTGTCTACAAGCAATTACATTTACAGTTAAGCAGGTTGTAACAACAGTACTAAGGCAGCCTTGCTCCCTATAAACTTGTGTCCTACATCTTCTCCAAAATCACCCTTGCTAGCTAGGTTTCCTTTTATACAAATCCCTCTGCTGTTGTAGTTGCCTCTCCTTGATCTTACCGTCTTACACCATAACATCCTCTAATTCCTTTCAGATCATCAGCTCACCTCCTGCAAACTCTCCCCGATGTATCCACCAGACCATCAGATCCCTCTTGTGCTCCTCATCTATAGCATATTTATGCTGCCAGGTGAAGATAAGTCTGCAGGAACCTGTGGGTATTTGGTGGCGGGTTGGCTGGGGAGTGGGCACGTGTACTGTCAAACACCAGATCCCACACAGACTGACTTTCCTTCCCTCAGCAGCAGCACCAGCAAGGTCTCTGCCCACCACCTGGGCATGAAGTTCACAAAACTTGTGACAGCTTATATCTTTGAGACTTCTGACAAATGTAAATGAAGAAGGTCCCTTATTTAAAAAATTAAGGTGGAGGGAGGACTGGCTAAAAAGATAGTGCAGCCATGACAGCTTTGTATGTGGAGAAAACTGAGCTAAAAGTGACTTTCACACTTGTAAATTAAGATGTGAAACTTTAAAAGGAGGAAGAGTTCTTTTTAGTTTTTTTTTTTTTTTTTAGATGCAATGAAACCTTAAATATCCAGTGTGGTCAAAATCTGTTCCTCAAAAGACTCATGACAGTTGTATTGCATGCCTTTATGTCTGGAAATTTAGGATATAAACTTCTGAAGTCTTATAATTTTTTTCTCAGCACATTAACAATAAGAAATTCCACAGACATTTTCTCTGGTGTAGAATAAATCCAAATGCAGAAGATAATACTACTAAATGAAAAAGATAGCACTTCCCATTAACTTGCGCACATGAAAATACAAGACAGTGGAGCTGCCTTGAGCTCCTACAGTCCTGAAGTGATTTGGTCGGCTGAGTGTTCAGAGAATTTTGCAGCTGCTTAGGCTAAAACACACTGTGGGAAGGCAGAGCAAGTGCTGGTTGCACAGTCCAGAATTTTCAAATGCAAAGGGACAAATACTCAAATAACTTGTCTGTATACATTATTTTGTTTGAATCTCCCTGCAAATACATACACACTATTCTCACCCACACAAATATGCTTTATGCAGACACATGGGTTACTGTTGCAGCTGGACTTCTTGAGGAGAAATGAGTATCATAAAGCCATTTCTCTATGTGGCACTTTTACTAGCATAGTCTCAGCAGAGGCCCAGGACTGAGTAAGGATTGATAAGCATGAGAACTGAAGTACCTTCGTATGCAAAATGGTGCTCACTCATTCTTGGTCAGAGTTGAATGAAGGGAAAATCTGAGGAGCATGCACTGCTGGTAGTATTGTAATGAGAGGATTTTTGTTTCAGATGTTTGCTACCCAGCAAACCCCAAACAAAGGGAAAATGTCATTGTAGTGTGTCATTTGTGCTGCCACTGCAAGACTTCAAAATGTTACACTATTTTCTTGAGTCTTACTGTAACACAACCATTATTCTATGTAATCTATATCATGACTGTATTGCAGAAGCTGCTGTACTGTAAACCTGACACTCTGAGGGCAACTAAGACATATTTAACTGGGATAAAAAATAACCTTCGATAAAACATGAGAGCAATGGAAATTTTCTATGATATGTTACACACGAGAATAGTAAATAACAAAGTCCTTTAAAATATTATAAGGCCAAAGACCAGTCAGGTCAGGACCCTCCTGTGCTGTGGGCTGTGAAACCATTTAGCAAATGACTGTTCTTTCCCCAAAGACTTAAGTAGATGAACCAGTCAGTTGGGGGAAAAGGAGAAGGACATAATGCCACAGAAGGAGGCAGATTAGTGAGAGATAGTAACACAACTTCCAATATAAATAGCTCTTATCAAAATTATTCTTTATTGTGTTTGAAAGCCAAGTGTTGCAATTTCATGCTTGTGCTTGGACCTTACCAGATAAACAAGTTTCAGACTCACCTTCTGAGTATAATGAAATGAAAGAAGTAAATAAATTCTCTAACTAAAAAATAGTCTCATTCTCATTCCAATGGTCTCGTTTTCTCATTTCAAGAAGTACTTTCCATGGTCACAAAAGTTGATGACTTTTTAAACAAAACTTCACTCAGACCATAAATGCTAATGATACTACCTTACAACTGGCCACAAAGAGAGAAGGCTGGTCTTAGTATGTTGTGTTTTGCTGGGGGTTTTTCCACTTTAATTTAAATGGTGCCTTGATTATTGCATTATTTGCATCCAGCTTATTCAGACTTTTTTCTGTAGAAGAGGTACTGAGTTTTGTGTTAGTCAATGGAAAGCCCAAGCAATGCCACAGTACAAAACAATAACAAGCAGTAAAAGAAAACAATGGAATAATGTTCACTTAAAATGGAAATGTGAGTTAAGTAGGGCAACGACAAAATCTAGGAGGGAACCAGATGTTTGGGATGAGAATACGCCCGGTGATGAAAGCTATCTGCAACGGAAGAGGGAGCCCTCACTGCACTGGCCCCCGCCAGCTGGGCGAGGTGCGTTGCCTCTCTTCTGGCTAAGGCTGTGGAGGTGCTGGTGCCCATTCTTTCCCCCTTTATTTTCACTCCTGGATATGATTCAATGCAATTTTCATATTAGTCCTTATAGAAAGCTATAGCAGAACGCTTCACAACAAATTACAGTCAGATATGAGCAATGGATAAAAGTCAGTAACGCTTACCAAGTCTAGCTGTCAGAGGGATGCTTTCCTGAGTTAGGAAGGCACATTTCATCCCCATAGCAATAAGTCTGTTTCTTCCTGTATTTGCACGAAACCCAAACACACTCGGAAAAGTATACAGCATAAATAATAACAAATATCCACTGTGTTTATGACAACCAAGAATGCGGACTGAAGGCTTGATGTAAAACTCACCAAATTTAATTAGAAGGCTCTGACCTCATTGGGTTGAATGAAACACTGACAGCGTGATTTTGCAAACTTCCTTAGAGTAGCTGTTAGCGCTATACATCACCTTATCTTTTTTTAATAAGCTGTTCCATGTGACTAAGAAAGAAGTGAAAAGTTAACATAGATAAATAGTTATGTTTTATCCTTCACAGATAAACAATTATGCCTGAAGTCTCAATGTACAGATGCCCTAGTGGTATTCTTGTCTGTTTTCTTCCTTGTTTGCATTGTTTCGGAGATAATTATTTCTAGATAAGCACAACAGAATTAAATACTTAAGATTCAATATGATCTTCTGAAAAGATGGCCAGAAAGCATCTAGATGCTCGGTGTAAAATTGACTCCCAAGTCAGGGGACGTTAAAGGCTTGCCTTGACGTTAAGTGTTGAGCGCCATTATGAGATGCCCTAGGGTACCTTTCCTAATCACCAGATACCTCTCCAGAAGAAGACTAGAAACCTATGTTTCAGCCCATGAATCGTGCCTCCTCATTCAGCAGTGTCTGCAGGACTGCTTACAAACCTGGAGCAGATTCTCCGACGAAACAATAACTTGCAGCAGCAACGGATCTACGGTATGTTTACCAGTCGAGCATCTGCTTAATCTTTTCTTCAACCAATGCCACTCACTTACAGCATACTCAAGGGTGTATTGGAGGTCAATAGAATATAGGTTCAATTACCAGTCTTGATTCTCTATTACATGAAATAATTGTTGATAACCTGTCAGGTTCTGGGGAAGGTAGGTGCACTATGTGCATCCATGCAGCAATCAGCTGGTAAAAGACCATAAAAAGTAACTGTTAAAATAAGTCACCTAAAAATATCCCTCCATACTGTACTTTATACTATTCACTTAAGGAGTCAGGTTATAGGAATGTCATTTTAAAGGTAACTGCAGGGCTGAACATCTGCCCTAGAGGCTGAATTCAGGAAGTAAAGCCAGGGAGAAGTGCTGAGACACTGCAAATAAGAACTTCTACATGTGCTGGTAGGACTTTACTCTATTTTTATATATCTATAAATTATGTATATTAAAAATGATACATTTATCAAGACACATCTACAGAGGCACACATATCCCTATGGCTGCTTGCACCGATTATTATGTCTTTCACTCTGTTTAGTTTTTCAAGAATTCTAACCAGTGACACAAGTGTCAGTACTGTAGAAACTCCTAGCAAACCAGGGAATCCATCATCTACAAAGACTGTTAATGCTGTAGTCACTCCCAGGGCTCTGCTTAGATGGACTAAGATTACAGAGCAATACAGAACCCATAGTTTATGGGCCAGGCCCATTATTTGGGCACGTACTATGCTGAAAACTTCAGATTAGTTTAAGTCCTTGTCTAGATTCAGTCTTCCACTATTTAGTTGCATAGTCGCACCTTTCTGTTCCCTTCTTAGATAGACAGATTATTCTCTTTTTATCTTTTTGTTGTTGTTGTTATCCTGTGTTTGGCATGCTCACATTTGACTCGTATATCAGTCCATCTTTTGAAATATTGTCCCAGGTCACTGACATAAAAGTCTTTCGTGTCTGGCACCTGCACAGGTGCAAAGGTGCTTGCCAGTTTTTGATAAATATGGAAGTTTCTCAGGAAGCATGAATCCAAAAATAATTTTATTGGAACAGTATTGGATTGTTGAGGGCTGAGTGGTATTACATAAAAAGATGACACGGGGACCTTTGTAACACAGATTTGTTGTTCTTCTCTGATCAGAACTCTAAGCATGGATCACTGATGTGATTTATGCAGTATATCCCTTCCATTACTTGCAGGACAGACACTAGTTCATACTTGCCTGAAGATGTCTAAAGCTTTGACTTATAACAGCCATTCGGATTCCTCTGACAGAACACACAGCTTGCGGGGCCAAACAGCAACGCTATGTTTCATCAGTGTATGTGTAACTGTCCCCAGTCTTTCATCCTTTAGTGGCTGGGCTACCAAATCCTTTTGAGAAGCATACTTTTGCTGTTGCATGCTATCAGCAGAACTTCTTTCTACTCATTGTTTTTCTGGTAACGTCTTTTTGGTGGTGCTCTGTAAAATAATGACAGTGTAACCCATGTGCTCTGTGAATTCCATACCTACCGTGATCAGCCTTAAGAACCTCTACGAGAATTAAATACTCCACTTTTATAGTTAAATACTTGCGTTCCCTGTTGTTTAATTTGTGACCCCCAAATAACACTGATCTGTGCCTACTAGATGCATTAATTCCTCCAAGAGGAGATCTAGCAGAAATCTTGGAGGAATTACATGTTATCATAAGTGTATGGGACAAACCCAGAAATATAAACTCAGCTTGATTTAGACGTCTGTCTTCCTATAGCTTACATTTTTGTTCTTTCTCCACCCAAATCGAGTTTCTCCTTAAAGTCCACAGTACTTTAGCCAGCTCTCTTTATTTAGCTACCTCTGCATTTGTAAGAATTTTTCTGCCCTATACATTTTTTTCCCCTGCAATTAAGGTTCCAGTTCATTGTCACTAATCATATGTCAGGGTTATATGATTTCTTACAAATTGGCATTGCTTTCTGTGATTTTACATCCTAACTCCTTAAAGACCTTTATAGCCTTTTCCACTCCCACCAAACAGTCCTCCCATGTTCTTCACACTGTCTTATCAGTACACTTACTGCCTGATACTCCCTGCCAATCCATCCTAGGCACAACCTCGAGGAGTAGTTCTTTAAACACGATGAACCTAATTATCTCTCCCAATCTTCTCATTATAATTGAAGAAAACTCTCAAGTAACAAATGGGCTAGCTGTTCTAAGGCCTTCCTTCTTTGTCTTTTATGCATGCCCTTGTTAAGTCATTTCCGAGCTCAGTAGAGGAGGTTTTACACTATCAATTATACTGGATGGATTTTTCATTAGCTTTATTTTTTACTTCCTTTATCGAGCATTGAGAAGTCATGGCACCCATGTGTTTCTTATTTCAATTCCCAAGGAGATAATAGAAGACCAGCTGATACACAGAAGCCTAAAGGAGTCCCAGCTGAATATTTGTAGCTGCAGAAGTTCCTTTAATTCCAGCTGACACCATCAGTTATTATTACATGATGGTCTGATTGCACCACAGCTTTGTTTTTCATTTCTAAAGCTAAAATATCATCTCTGTCATGTAGTAGGCACAACAGAAACAAAATTCATGCTCTAAACTCTGTCCACAGACTCTGTGTTCCTTCTTACCAGTACCTTGTAAAAAAAAAAGAAAGAAGAAAGAATATTGCTAGGGATTGTGTTGTTATTATTAATACCTTGGGATTTACATCGTGTCCTTAGGTGAGTGCTGGCTGTTGCAACAAATGATCGTTTAAGTGTGCAGAAATCCCCCCAAGATCAGTGGGATTCTGGATTTCTCTTGTTTGTTGGTTGATACTTCAAATCCTGCAGGACGTTTTTTCTTCCTTTCAGCACACGATGCTTTTCGTTAAGGAAAGTAATTTTAGATTCCGAGTCTCAAGCATTTTGCAGTTTTACATGAGCTGACATCTCCAGACCATACAATAACAGATATCTGGGAGGCCCTTTATGTCAGTTTGTTTTAATAGCTGCCAATGCTGGCCTTAGTGGGTCAGCACATCTTACTCTGGTAAAGCTTCCTTCTGCATAGGCAATTCTTTTTCAGAGAGACATCATCACCTCCATACAGCCAACAAACGTTATCCAGCTTGGGATCTGCCTGAGAATCAGTGTCTCTCACCTGACTTCTTAGGTCTATGGCGAGTAACTGGGCGCTGAAACTCCTCTAGCTTTTCATTCAATTAATTAGCAGTCTCTCCAAGTATGTGTCTGTACATGAGGCTGGCAATTAACAGCTGCTACTTTTAAGAAGACTCTAATTTCTGCCTTCACATTTGTAAATATATAAATACATCTGTTGTAGTCTTATCCATCACGTTATTGACCTTCACCAGAAGGTTGTGAAATTCTCTGTGTGAAATTGTTCTTCAACCTTCTTTTCAAAAAGTATTTGCTCATTTTTTGCATAGTTTCCCCTTCACTACTGAATTCCTATGTGGTACAGAAGTCGTCAAGGGAGATCCTGAGCAAACAGCAGGGAAATTGATTATAGACTTCTTAATGTATGTACACAAGCGCAATTTCTACTTCCTACAGTACAAATCTACTTCCTACAGCAAGAGACTACGCAAAAGTTTTCAAAGCCGCATCTGGTCACAAGACTCATCATAGTCTTTGCTGCTGTGTCAAAAACACTGCTTTGGTCGAGAGCATTTTGAAATGTTTTGAGGTTTTTAACATTTTTTTTCTTTTTTAATCCTAGGTGACTTTTCTAAAAATAAATATGAGCCATATGCCTGGAAATTGGCTAATGGCAGAAAAAATGATAAATAGAATTTGACCAGAAAATTCACTTTCAACACTCTCCCCTTGCTCTATTTTCTTTCTTCTTTACAGTCTAAAGGAAGAGCCTGACTGATCTTTCACAAACTGTAGGGAAAACAAGAGAATCTTGAATAGAATTTGTATGAACTATTCAGTGCCCCCCTTTGAGGAGTCAAGAGGCATAGTCATTTTATTTGAAGACAGGAGATGAGTATGAAAGGATTATCCAGAGTTCTCTCGAAGATTTAAGAAAGTCTGCCCTACTTAACAGGATAGTTAGCCTTTCTGCTGCTTGAACTGGAGGATATAAAAGAAAAAGTACCCAGTGGGCCTTAGGAAGCCAGGAATTATGAGGAGTTCCAGTGGAGAGCAGCTAAGAAATCAATAAAATGTTCCAGACGTTCCTCCAATCTACGAGAGGAAGGAAACTTCTGAGAGGGGAAAAAAAAAGGATGTAATATCAAACCTCTAACAGAAGCCCAAATGACAGCAACGTGGACTTCAGACTCTTGTGATCTCTAGACCTAACTTCTTAGTGGGAGGGAGAATTAATGGAATAGGAAAAACAGGAGTGCTTTCTTTGGGAAGGAGTCACACTTGGAGGTGCTGAATTCAGCACTGCTGCCATACATGCCCAACTTGTACTTTATCACCACTGCTGCTACCGCTCCTATCGGTCCACAGCACAGGAGAGACCAAGGTGCCATGCCCTGCAGAATGCTGTTCATGGGCAATGGTGGTCACCCCACAGCATTCCTGATACCATCTCATTGCGGTTTGGGCGTGCAGGACCTCTGCCTCCAGATCTCGATTTCCTTTCTTAGCTCCAGGTGACCACCAGGAAAAAAGGTCTTCTAGGATTCCCTAGGACCAGCTTGCAGGGTCAGCGCTAAGTCCAAGCTGCCGTGTGATTAATGGAAGGGCTGACCTCCTGACATGCAGAAAGGCATTTAGGAGAGTGTGACCCGCAAAAGGCAGAAGGCAGCATAGATGGCCTAGCTTTGTCAAAGGCTCTGCACCCTGGAAGTGAAATAAGCAGTGTGGGAAAGGTGGATTTAGGCGTTTTAAATAAGAAAAGAGAACAGGGCTGGAGCTTTGAAAACTGATTAAGCAAGTAGAATGCAGAGCTGAGTCACTGTATTTTTCTCTCTGTGTGCATGTGTACATATATAGATACATATTTTTGTAAGCGTGTGCGTGTATTTGAGTGAGGACACAAAAAATAAAAAAGAGGCGTACGGTTCCAAAAGCCACTGCAATAACGAATTGTGAGCTGAAGCTGTCACATCATATGAAACAGACCCAGGGAACACAAGAAGACGCAGTCATAGATATTTTAATACTTCTCTTCAGTGTTTCACTCACATTTGGTAGCATTTAAATCTTATATCCTTTTTTGGCTTTTTTTTTTCTCTGAAACCAACATTACCCTTCTGAAGCAACGTTTGATGAAAATGCAAAAATTCTTGGCTAGCAAAAGATTTTATTTTTTTATCTCCCAAAGCCATATCATTCAGCTTCACGCAGTGATAAAAATTCTGATGTTCCTCTGAATAAAAGGATGAGGAAGATTAAAACGCACACCACTGGACTTGTCGAAAAAAGGCTCAAGTACGATACAGCTGTCTGCACACCTTTGCCTTGAGGATCACAGCCGAAACTGTTCTTGTCTTTACTTTCGTTCAGAGAGGTGCCGGGTCCAGGTCCCCCGTATTGAGTTTTTCATAAAAGTTGCAGTAAAAAGGACACTGCAAATAGAATGCTGCTGAGTGGATGATCAAATTTTATTTTATTTATTTATTTTTGTGATTACAGCCAGATGTTGCCTCAGGAAGTTGAAACAAGGAGTCAGGAACTGACAGCTTAATAATTAAATTGGGAAAGTTGGCAGGCCTCCTGCTACTTCCTCTAATCCGTAGCATCTATGAATGGAAGTGTGCAGTATCCCAGTGGTTCTCCTTCCGAACTGGCTCATCTATTACCGGGTAATGATTTTCCGTCAAGGCAACAGTAAAACACAGGGCCTATTACACCAGCTACATAAAGTTAAAAAGACATTATGAATAAAATGTTCACCATGGCTTTTACCAACATTTCTACACAAGACTGCTAAATGCTGACATGTGTTTATTACACTTAATAATGTTTACATAATTCTTCCTTGAGCTCATTATGGCTGTCAAAAATCTGAACAGAGTGTATTTTTGCCCATGTTTATCTCTGGAAGACTTTGCAGTCACTAAGCCGAAATGAAGGGCCCCAGAGAGGAGGATGAAGGCCCTATGAGCCACTGTGATGCCAGGATGGAAAGCTTGCAGCCGATCGCCCATCCCGACCGGAGCATCGTTGCACCTTTCCTCCCTGTCCCGGCAGAGCATCATCACACCTTTCCTCCCTCTTTCAGGATTTCAGCAAGAAATCTAACGTTCCACGCTGCGCGCTCCTGGAGCCTCCGTAAGGGCCCAAACGCCGGCGGAAGGCATGCGAGAGTCGCTCCAGCCCTGGCACCGAGGCAAGAGGAGGCGCAGCTGCCCCAAGGGTGCTCTAAGCGGGTGCCAGGCTGGGGGGCTGCTGAGAGAAAAACTTTATCCAGAGGCTCCAGGGTGAGCAGTTAAGAGTACTACGGCGGCGGCAGCTCCCGTTTGCAGGGTGAGGGGGCGGCGGGAGGGGGCGAAGGCCGTCCCGTGCCCCTGCCCCCGGGCTCCAGGCGGAACGTGGGGGGACCGGGACGATGGCTGGGTTAGCGGGACCGTGCTCCTACTCGATTCGGGAGGCGGCTGACAGCGTCCGGGGAGCGGGGGGTGAGCACAAGCGACCGCCGTGGCCCCCTACCCGTCCCGCACCTGCCCACGCCGCAGAGGCCCCGCGGGGGTTCGGAGGGGGCAAAATGGCGGAGCTGTCCCGNTAGCGGGACCGTGCTCCTACTCGATTCGGGAGGCGGCTGACAGCGTCCGGGGAGCGGGGGGTGAGCACAAGCGACCGCCGTGGCCCCCTACCCGTCCCGCACCTGCCCACGCCGCAGAGGCCCCGCGGGGGTTCGGAGGGGGCAAAATGGCGGAGCTGTCCCGTCTCCCCGCTCCCGCGCCCCGCCGCC